>CM038218.1:127651819-127832018 GCA_021442155.1 Cymbidium sinense
TAGCCACCACCTTAGCCTCTGTAAGATCTAGACTAGCTTGGTTGAGGTGATATTGTCATAGTTATGCCCATTCTTAGGGCTTAGGTTTATCAAGTTTTAGGGTTTAGGTTTATTTTTTAATTTATTTAGTTACTTTAGGTTTAGGTTTAGGGCTTGGTGTTTAAGGTTTATGGTTTATGGTTTAGGTTTTAGGGTTTAGGGTTTTAGGGTTTAAAGTTTAGGGTTAGGGTTTCAAGTTTAGGGTTTAGGTTTCTTAGGGTTGTAGGTTTAGGGTTTAGGGTTTAGGTTTAGGTTTAGGTTTAGGATTTAGGGTTTATTTTAATTTTTTTGATAAGTTAAGTAAACTGATAGGTTTCAATTTATTTAGTATAATTAGTTTATTTTTTTTATTTAGGTTTATATTTTATTTTGATTTAGTTTAGTTTATTTATTTGAGGTTTATTTATCTTAGTTTAGGTTTTCATTTTAGTTTATTATTTAGGTTTAGGTTTAGGTTTAGGTTTATTTTTTAGTTGAGTTTTATTTTTATTTTACTTTTTAAGTTTAGGTTTTATTTTTTATTTTTTATTTATAGGTTTAGGTTTAAGTTTTTATTTTATTTTTTTTAGGTTTAGGTTATTGGTTTTATTTTAGGTTTATTTTATGTTTAAAGTTTAGGTTAGTTTTATTTATTTTATTTTGTTTAGGATTTATTTTTATTTATTTTTGTTTAGTTTTAGGTTTATTTTATTTATTTTATTTATTTTATTTTTAGGTTTAGGTTTTTTTTTGTTTATTTATTTTATTTTTTAGATTTAGGTTTTAAAGGTTTATGCTTTATTTTATTTATTTTAGGTTTTATTTTTAGGTTTTTTTTTAGTTTAGGTTTTATTTTAGTTTATTTTATTTTTTGTTTTAGGGTTTTAGGTTTATTTAGATTTAGTGTAGGTTTTAGGGTTGTTTGGTTTTTAAATTCTAGTTTAGGTTTAGGTTTATTTATTTATATTTTATTTAGTTTATATTTTATTTTTTTGTTTATTTATTTTATGTTTATTTTTTTTAGTTTTAGTTTATTATTTTAGTTTATTTTAGGTTTAGGTTTAGATTTATATTTTATTTTATTTTAGTTTTATTTTATTTATATTTTTAGGTTTAGGTTTTATTTTAATTTTAGTTTTTATTTAATTTTTTTTGTAGGTTTTAGGTTTTGATTTTTTTATTTTTAGGTTTTATTTTTTTAGTTTAGGTTTATTTTTTAGTTTATTTTATTTTATTTAGTTTTAAGGTTTAGGTTTATTTTATTTTATTTTAGGTGTAGGTTATTTATTTTAGTTTAGTTAAGTTTATTTTATTTATTTTATTTTATTTTTATTTTAATTAGGTTTTCTTACAAGTAAATTAATGGAATAATAGATTATGGTTTAGAATAATAAATATTTTATGTGTTCAAGAAACTAAATGGGGAGAAGGCCAAGGAGATTGATAGTTTAGGTTTTAAACTTTGGTATTCTGTGAACTAGAAATAGTGTAGGTGTGATTATAGATAAAAGTTTGAAGGATAATGTTATAAATATTAATAAATGTGGAGATAGAATTATAGCTTTAAAGATTATTATTGATACTAAGATTCTCAATGTTATATGTTTATGCTTTCAAGTAGGTTTGGATGTAAGCTCAAAAGAAAATTTTGGAATGAATTAGAGGGATTAATACAAAAGATACCTCTTGAAGAAAAGTATTTATTGGGAGATTTAAATGGACATGTTGGTAGAGTGGTAGAAGATTTTAAAAGTATTCATGGTGGTTATGGATTTGGAGTGACTAATGAAGAAGGTATGACTATATTAGATTTCTTTAGCTTATGATTTTAGTTTATTTACTTAAGAAAAGAGATGAACATATTATTACTTACAAAAATGGATCTAGTAAAATACAAAATGTTTATTTTCTAATAAGAAAAATAGATCGTTTAGATTGTAAAGATTGTAAGGTCATTCCTAGTGAAAATTCAAGTACCCAACATCGATTGTTAGTTTTAGATTTTAAGATGAAAGATTGTAAGAGAAAAAATGAATCAAATTATTATCCTAGGATTAGATGGGGAAACTTAAAGAACACAAATAAAAATACTTTTAAGAGCAAGCTATAAGAGCTTAGAATTTGGGATGTTCATAAGGAAGCTAATGTTATGTGAAAAAGTAGCAAGTAAAATTAAGCAAGTTGCTAAAAAAGTGCTTGGAGAATCAAAAGGAAAAGCTTCTTTAATAAAAATAGTTAGGTGGAGTCAAAAGTTTGCAAGAAAATATAAGAAATAAGAAGCATTGTAAAATTTGGTTTGGATGTAAAAACTCGGAGAATTGGAAATGATATAAAGTGGCCCATAGAGATTCTAAGAAGCAATATATGATGTAAAAAAATCTAGTTTTTAGTAATTTATACAATAGATTGGATACCAAAGAAGGTGAAAAATGTATGTATAAGTTAGCCAACCAAAGAGATAGGAAAAGTAAAGACCTAGTGAGGTGAGGTTAAGGATGAAAAAATAAAGTGCTTTTCTTAGAAAGGATATTGAAAATAGGTGGATGAGATATTTTGAAAAACTTTTCAATGAAGGATCTGAAAGTATGATTGATTTTAGCATCTTAATACCCTAAATAAAAAAAAATAGAGAATTTGTTTTATTATCGTTAGTAAATAAGTTAGAGAAGCTTTAAAGAAAATGAAATGTAAAAAATAGTAGGACTGATGATATTCTAATAGAAGTGTGGAAATGTTTAGAGATCAAGGAATTTCTTGGCTTATAAATTTTTTAATGTTATTTTAAAGACTAAAGAGATGTCGAGAGTGGAGGAAGAGTTTGTTGGTTCCTATTTAAGAATAAAGGTGATGCACAAGAGTGTAAATTATAGAGGAATTAAGTTAATGTGTCATACATTAAAATTATGGGAGAGAGTAATTGAACATAGGTTAAAATGTGATACAAAAGTTTCTCAATCTTTCATGCTAAGTAGATTTATGGATGCTACATTTGTTAAGAGGTTTGATGAAGAAGTATATAGAGAAAAGGAGGATCTACATGATATTTTTGATTTTGAGAAAGATTTTAATGAAGTTTCAAGAGATGTTCTTTGGAGAGTTCTAGAATAGAAAGGAGTTAATATTGGTTATATTCAAGTCATTAAGGATATGTATACTAGAGCTATTATTTGTGTCCAAACACAAGAGGATTGATAAAATATTTTCTATTTTAGTTGGATTACATCAAGGATCAACTTTAAGCCTTATCCTTTTGCTTTAGTTATGATGTTCTTACTAGGCATTTACGGAAAATGTTTGGTATGTGCTTTTCTTGATGACATTCTTCTTGTTGATAAAATTAGAGAGGGAGTCCAAGAGAAACATAAATTATGGAGGTCAACATTAGAGTCTAAAGGTTTTCATTTAAGTAGATCTAAAACTGAATATATAGAGTGTAATTTTAGTTGTAGAAGTTCTAGTGGTAGTGTTGTGACATTAGGTGAACAAGTCATTAATAAGAGAGAGTGATTCAGATATTTAGGCTCTATTGTTCAAAATGATGGTGATATAGATGAAGATGTTATTAGTAGAATTCAAGTTAGATGGTTGAAGTGGAGGAATGCATTTGGCCTGTTGTGTGATAGAAAAGTTCCACTTAAACTTAAGGAAAATTTTATAAGATGGTGGTAAGACCTGCAATGACTTATGGTGCAGAATGTTGGCAAATAAAGAGAAGCATAAGACTAAGTTAAGTGTTACAGAGATGAGGACGCTCAAGTGGATGAGTAGCTTTACTCTTGGAGATAAAATGTGAAATGAGTATTTTTGAGAAAAGGTTCGAGTAGCTCCAGTGGTAGATAAGATTAGAGAGAGTTGCCTTAGATGGCTTGGCCACATAAAGCATCAGTCATCTGATGACCCGGTTAGGAGAGTAGATGCATTAGATTTGCCTTATGTTAAGGAAGGTAGAGGTAGGCCTAAAAAGACTTGGTTAAGATGTATAAAAAATGACCTTAGTATACTTAAATTAAATGAGAATTTGAAACATAATAGGACACAATGGAGACGAAGGATTCATGTAGCCGACCCCACTTAGTGGGATAAAGGCTTGTTGTTGTTGTTATTATTGTTATATTTTTATTTTAGGTTTAGGTTTTTTTTAGTTTAGGGTTATCTTTTATTTTTTATTTAATTTTAGGTTTTTTTTTTAGGTTTATTTTTTAGGTTTGAGTTTTTATTTTATTTTATTTTAGTTTTAAGGTTTAGGGTTTAGGATTTAGTGTTTAGGGTTTAGGGCTTACGATTTAGGATTATTTTTTAAAGTTAAGTACACCGGTAGGTTTAGATTTATTTAGTTTATTTATATTTATATTTAGGTTTAAATTTTATTTTTATTTTGTTTACTTTATTTATTTTATGTTTATTTATTTTGGTTTAGGTTTTTAATTTTAGTTTATTTTTTAGGTTTAGGTTTAGGTTTATGTTTATTTTTTTAGTTTATTTTTATTTGTATTTTATTTTTTAGTTTTTTGATTTATTCTTATTTTTTATGTTTATGTTTATGTTTTTATTTTATTTTTTAGGTTTAGGTTTTAGGTTTTATTTTAGGTTTATTTTTAGGTTATATTTTTTAGTTTACATTTAGGTTTATTTTTAGTTCATTTTATTTTATTTAGTTTAGGTTTAGGTTTAATTTATTTTAGGTTTAGTTTAGGTTTAGGTTTAATTTCATTTTTAGTTTATTTTAGTTTAGGTTTAGGTTTATTTTATTTTCATTTTAGGTTTAGGTTTTTTAGTTTAGGGTTTAAGTATTATTTTTAATTTATTTTTATGCTTTATTTTTTGTTTTATTCTTTAGGTTTAGAATTTTCTTTAGCTCATAATTTATTTTATTTTAATCTTAATTTATTTCAGGGTTTAGGGTTTAAGGTTAGTTTAGGGTTTAAGGTTGTAGGTTTAGGGTTTCGGGTTTATTTTAGAGATTTGGGTTTAGGGTTTTTTTTTAAATTAAGTAAATTGGTAGGTTTAGGTTTATATAGTTTATTATTTATTTATTTTACTTTATTTTATTTTTTATTTTATTTAGGTTTATTTTTCATTTTTATTTACTTTAGTTTATTAATTTTAAATTTATTTATTTTAGTTTAAGTTTTTTATTTTAGTTTATAGGTTTAGGTTTATGTTTATTTTCTAGTTTAGTTTTATATTTATTTTATTTTGTATGTTTAGGATTTTCTTTTTTTTAGGTTTAGGTTTAGATTTTTATTCTATTTTTTAAGTTTAGGTATTTTTATTTTATTTTACATTTAATTTATTTTTATTTTTCCCTTAGATTTTATTTTATTTAGGTTTTTCTACTTTTAGGTTTATTTTATTTTTTAGTTTAGTTTAAGATTTTCTTTAATTTATTTTAATTTAGTTTTTTATTTTTATTGTTTTTGCACATAAAGCATCTACCTTAGATTGTTTGGCCATTATTTATGACTCGATTAGAGTAAATGCATTAGATTTATTATGTTTAGATAGTTTAGACTTAGTTAAGATGTGTAAATGATCTTGTATATGATTTAAATGAGATTTGACATTAATGGAACCTGATAGAGACGAAGGATTCATGTTGCCGACCCCACCTAGTGGGATTAAGGCTTGTTGTTGTTGTTGTTGTTGTTGTTGGGTTTAGGTTTAAGTTTTAGTTTAAGTTTTTATTTAATTGATTATTTTTTTTTTTTTTGGTTTAGGTTTAGGTTTAGGTTTAGGTCTATGTTTATTTTTTAGTTTAGTTTTATTTTTAGTTTATATTTTATGTTTAGGTTTTATTTTTAATTTGTAGTTTTATATTGAGGTTTTTATTATATTTTTTTTAGGTTTAGGTTTAGGCTTTATATTTTAAGTTTATTTTTTAGGTTTTAATTTTTATTTTATGTTTAAGTTTTTTTTAGTTTATTTTATTTTATTTTGTTTAAAGTTTAGGCATAATTTATTTTAGTTATAGGTGTAGGTTTGTTTTTTTTAGTTTAGTTTATTTATTTTTAGGATTAGTTTATTTTATTTTATTTATTTGAATTCTATTTTTGGTTTAGGTTTTTTTTTAGTTTAGGGTTTATGTTTTTTTTAATTTACTTTTAGGTTCTATTTTTTGGTTTATTTTGTTGTTTTAAGTTTTTATTTTATTTAATTTTAAGTATAGGTTTTAGGGTTTAAGGTTTATGATTTACTGTTTAGGGTTTAGGGTTTATGATTTAGGGTTTTGTTTAAATTAAGTAAACCGATAGGTTTAGGTTTATTTAGCTTATTTTTTATTTATATTTAAGTTTATATTTTATTTTATTTAGTTTAGTTTATTTATTTTAGTTTAGGAAATTTATTATAGTTTATTTTTTAGGATTAGGATTCGGTTTATGTTTATTTTTTAGTTTAGTTTGATTTTTATTTTATTTTTTTGGTATAGGTTTTATTTCTAATTTTTAGGTTTAGGTTTAGGTTTTTATTTTATTTTTTTAGGTTTAGGTTTTAGGTTTTTATTTTAAGTTTATATTTAAGTTTTTTTTTTTTTATTTTAGATTTTAGTTTATTTTTAGTTTATTTTATTTTATTTAGTTTAAGGTTTAAGTTTTGTTTATTTTAGGTTTTGGTGTAGGTTTTATTTATTTTAGTTTAGCTTATTTTAGTTTAGATATAGGTTTATTTTATTTTTTTTTAGGTTTAGGTTTTTTAGTTTAGATTTAGGTTTTATTTTTTTACATTTTTTTAGGTTAATTATTTGGGTTTATATTTACTTTATTTTAGGTTTATTTTATTTAGGGTTTATGGTTTAGGGTTATGGTTTAGGGTTATCGTTTAGGGTTAGGGTTTAGGATTTAGGGTTTATGGTTTAGGGTCTTTTAAGGTTTAGGGTTGTATGTTTAGGATTTAGGGTTTTTTTTTTAAATTAAGTAAACTGGTAGGTTTAGGTTTATTTAATTTACTTAGTTTATTTATTATTTATTTTATTTTATATTTTTATTTAAAATTCTCTAGTTTGTTTTTGTTCCAAGTGTTATTATGCTAGAAAGAGTTAACTTTGATAGTTGTAGTAGAGTGGGTAAATAAAAGGGAGTTAATAGATCCATTTTCAATCCAATTGTCTTTCTAAATGAGAAGAACGAATACCCCAAGATATTAAGGGTTCAATAACCCATTTAATGGAGCAAGCCATTTCCAACGGAGAGTCACCAACTTTATAAGCACAAATAAGAGGTGTTTACCATGGCAATTTTTTCATCATAAAATTAGCCCAAAGGCTACCATTCTTTCTAAAATTCCACTAGAGCTTATGAGAGAAGACAATAATAGCTTCACAAATTGGCAACAGACCACCTTCACCCAAGGGACCACAACATTTACTAGGAAGTCCAATGCATTCTTTTAGTAGAATTATTGGATCCACAAAAAATATTTATTACCAAGCGATCAATTCGATAAGAGTAGCATTAGTGGGGATAATAGTTTGAATCAAATAAAGAGGCATTGAATTGAGAGTGGTTTTAAGAATAGTGAGCCTACACTAAAGGAAAGTAAATGAAATTCCCAAATAGAAATTTTATTTAAAACTTTTGAATTAACTCATCAAAATGGGATCATTTTGGACCTTTAAAAATAGCACCCAAGTACTAAAGAGGAAGTGTTGATGTTTAAAGTTAGTCATATGTTGGATTTGATTAATTTTATTATTGATGCTTGAAGAAGTAATAAAACAACTTTTATTATCACTGATAGATAGACCACTTTTTCTACCAAATTTATTTTAAAAAATCTTGAGATTCTTGATAAGATGAATAGAAGTATTGCAAAAAATAATGAAATCATCTACAAAGCTTAAATGAGAAATAAGAAGACCACCAAGAGTTCTATAATACATTCTAGGATTGTTTAGAATAGATCTTTGATGCTCCTAGATAAGTACTCATCAATAATAATAAATAATGCAGGAGATAAAGGATCCCCTTGTCTTAGGCCATGGGAAGAAGGAAAGAAGCCCAAGGAATCCCCATTAAACAAAATAGAAAACCACACATTATTAATAAGAAAGATAAATTTATTAGTAAACCCAAATAAATTCAGAATATGGATAAGGAAATCCCAAGATATATTGCCAAAAGCTTTGGTAATATCTAATTTGAACAGAATGTTGCCGCCTCTAGTCTTAGCATCTAAATCATGAATTAAATGGTGAGCAAGCAGAATATTTTTAGAAATAGATCTATCTTTAATAAAACCAATTTAGTTTAGAGAGATAATTCTATGAAGTAAAGGACTGAGCCTGTTGGTTAGAAATTTTGAAATTAGCTTATTGAAGAAGGTACAAAGACTAATAAGTCTAAAATCACTCTAATAGTCTGGATTATCATTCTTAGGCATAAGAAAAATAAAAGTGCCAGAAAAATATCTAGGAAAAGGATTACCATTAAAAAAATCAGCCATTACCTCAACCAAATCATTTTTAATAATAGACCAACATTTTGAAAAAAATTAGTAGTGAAACCCTCAGGACCATAATCTATGTTCATGCTATTATAAACTTTAAAATTTCCTCTTCATTAGGTAAAATAGTAAGCAAATCATTGTCATTATTGGTTATAATAGAAGGAATCAAGTGCGATTTAGAGATAACTTCATAAGAGCAACTCTTATTAACATTTTAAAGCAAATAATGGCTGAATCCTTAATATCATTATTCTCTGTAATCCATTCTCCATTGTCATCATTAATTTTTTTGAATATTATTTAAAGCTCTCTTTTTATTAACTAAAGCATGGAAATATCTAGTATTTCTGTCACCATCCATAATATGTTTGCTAGTAGCTTTTTTTAAGTCTCTTCTTCCATATTTTGAAAATTAATAAGTTTATCTTTCACCCCATTCAAGTCCTTAATCTTAGTAATATCTAATAGAGACTTCAAGATCACAAACCAATTTTTCCATTTCTTTGATATTAGCAAAATGGTTTTTAAAATAATGCTTGTTCCACCAACCAAGATTTTGTTTAAGTCTTTTAAGCTTAAACTAATCATCCCTGTAATTGAATTGTTAAGATGTAAGGGTGCTTTCCAATTGTTAGCCATGGCATTAAGGAAATCAATATGTTGAATCCACATGTTTTGAAATCTAAAATGAGAGAAATTTTTTCATCTTTTAAAGTTATCTTTAATAGAAACCAAAAAAATAAGCATGATCCAATAAGGTTATGCTTAAATAATCAATGGAAGTAATAAGCCATTGAGTAATTCAATGAGTATTAAAAAGAATTTGGTCCATCCTTTGCCAAAGTCTAGAGTTTTGCTAAGTAAAATTTGAAACCTTAAAGCCAATATCAATCAAATTACAATGAGGGATCATATTGGAAAATTCTTCCATGGAATGAATATTAAGAGAGCAACCACTGCTTCATTTAGAAGTGAATAAAATAGTGTTGAAATCTCTACCAACAAACCAATATTTATTAACAAAGGTTGCCAAATTCCTTAAAGTTTTCCAAAGCAGATTTCTACCAGATATATTACAAGATGCATAGACAAAAGAGCCCAATGCAAAATAATCACCATAATATATTTGAGCATTGACAACTTGTTGGAAATCATCAGGAATAGAAACCTCCTTAAAATTATTCCAAAAACACCAAGTTTTATTACTAACATTAGAGAAAATTTTATTGAAACTTATCATTCTATCAACATGGTAAATTTTGTTTGCATGAATAAAAGTCTCCAAAATAATAAGTAAAGAAATATTATCAATATGGCAAAAGTTTCTAATATGGTTACAAATAGAGAGGGGTACTGATCCCTCTAACATTCTAAATAAGAAAATTAAACATAAAGAATAAAAAGGGGTTAAGAAAAGGTTAATTTAAGGAGGAGAGAGGTTGCAGATCTAGTGTTTTGGACAATTTGGGAGGAATTTTTTAACATTTGTTTTCTTTTTAGCATGATAAGTTTGGAAACCATTTCCTTTTCCCATAGAATCATCATGAAAGATTTAGCAACATTAGTCATATATTTTGGGGAAGTCTCTATAGAAGGGAGTTCTACTTCTTCCAAGCCATTAGAATTCATTAATGGCATATGAGCATTGGGTATAGCAAGTGAGGGAGCTGAAACAAATTTATTAAGAAGGCAAGTGTGAACATTTTAGCCCTTCTTCTTTCATACCCAGATTATTAGACAAAACCAAATCTTTTTAAGGATTTAAATCATCATGAACTAAAGTAAAGTTAGGTTTTTAAAACTGAATATCATGAGAAACCAAAGCCATATTCTCCATTGAATTCAAATGATGCATAACATTGATATCATCATTAATATTTTCAATAAAGCTTCATTTTCTTCAATCAAAAGCAGGATCTGAGCATCAACTTAGAGAAAAATCATCATTCAAAAGTTTAGAGAAATTATTATTTTCCACATTAGAAACCTTCAATTGCATAAAACAAATAAGAGGTAAAACAACCTTATTAGGAATTTCAATGAATCCTTTTTTTCTGAATTAACTTTTTGATATTTAACATTGGTCGGCCTAGGGTTAGGAACAATAGTTTCCTTAGCAGGAATTTCCTTTTTTAGGTGAGCATGCAGAATGAAACATTCAAAATTATCATGCTCGTGGATTTTACAATGAGAATAAAAGATAGGAAAATTTTCAAAGTCAACTTTCAGCATATAACCATAATTTTCAAATCCCAATTAGATTTCTTTGAGGTGTTTCTAGGTAATGTCGAATTCAACAAGGATTCTAGGAATAGAGGTCAAGATTTCATAACGTTGCCTAATCAATTTACAATGGCAAATAAAGCACCTTTAAAAAAAGGCGATGATTAATGAAATGAATTTGCATATTGAGAGAAATCCAAACCATAATTATTATTCTTCCTTAATATCAAATAGTGGAGTCCATTTCAGCAACCTCATTTGGCAATTGAAAACAAAATAAGAACGATGAGCAATAATATGCGAGTAATCCAAATCATTTGTTAACTGAATCAAAATGTGGTGGGGATTAATTAAATTAATCAGAAAAGCACCTGAAAGTTTCAAACTATGAATGGAAGAGCAAATGTTTTCTAGATTTAGCCTACAAAGAGGAAACTTTCCAACTAAAGTGAATTCAAATGGCTTAGAAGCTTTTTCATAATCAGATCAGAGCACATAACCACAAGAAAAAAGAAGTCGAAAAAAGTTCAAGGGACTCACCTAACGCTATCCTAAGTGAGGGGCGTCTTTGAATGATTTTGAAGTAGATGAAGCCAAGGTAGTTGATGCTCTACTAGGATCCATTGGATCCATTAGTTTCAGTCATGGAATCATTAGGGAAGATGCCCCAGCATCACTCAAGTAAAATATGAAAGTGGTGGCCATTGATTCAAGAATCCGGTGAGAATCACACCAAACAACTATCAAGTGACCAAAATTCCAAAAAATGAGAGGGAAAAGGGGAATCACCGAGCATGAGGTCGATGGCGGGTGAGTAATTTTGGAGGTGTACAAAGCGAGGATAGTCAACGTGGTGATGTCTCATGCTTACTAGTTTAGGTTTAGTTTTATTAGGTTTTAGGGTTTAGGTTTATTTTTTTACTTTAGGGCATGGATTAGGGTTTAAGTTTTAGGGTTTATGCTGTTAGTGTTTAGGGTTTAAAGTTAGGGTTTTGGGTTTAGGGTTTATGGTTTAGGGAGTAGGGTTTAGGGTTTAGGGTTTTTCTTGGTTTAGGGTTTAGGGTTTAGTGTTTAGGGTTGTAGGTTTGGTGTAATAGGTTTTGGTTTGAGAGTTTAGGGTTAGTTTTACGATTTAGGGTTTAGGATTTAGGGTTTAGGTTTTATGTTTAGAGTTTAGGTTTAAGTTTAGGGTTTAGGGATTTTGGTATTTTTTTTAACAGAGAACAAATTCAGATCCAACATTTTTTCTTTTTGATTTCATCAATCAAGTAACACAACATGTTTTGTAAGACACAAGCGACAACATAAATCAAGAATGAGCAAACATAGAGCAAATCAAAAACCTTAGATAACTAGAACCATCTCTACTATAAAGACATAATTCCAGAAGCAGCATATTAGATAAGTCGTTCTTTAGTTTCTCTAATTCCCATCAAAACCACCCCGACCTCTCGAGTAGTTGGATCCACCATCATATCCAAGATCTCTTCCACCACCAAGAACCTCCGTTCCTCCGCCTCCATTACCACCATTTCCACTACCACACTATCACCTCAGATCCCCACCACCACTACAATAATTACTTAGCATCCATTTAGATCTAGTTTTGTTGTTTGTCAAGGTTCTTCCCATTCTTAGGGTTTAGGTTAGGTTTAGTTTTATTAGGTTTTTGGGCTTAGGTTAATTTTTTAATTTATTTAGTTTCTTTAGGTTTAAGTTTAAGGTTTAGGGTTTACGGCTTTAGGTTTAGGGTTTAGGGTTTATGGCTTAAGGTTTAGGGTTTAGGATTTAGGGTTTAGTATTTAGGATATTAGGGTCTGTGCTTTTAGGGTTTAAGATTTAGGGTTAGGTTTAGGGTTTAGGGTTTAGGTTTTAGGGTTTAGAGTTTTTTAGGGTTTAGGGTTTAGGGGTTAGTTTTTTTTTTTTTAAGGAAACCCCATTATTGGGGTATTTTATTGCCACAAAAAAGGGTTACAATATCCTTAGGATAAACTTTATCTATCAAAGAGCTACAATACCTAAGGAGTAAATATCTAAGTACATAGTAAGAGAAAACATTAAAACAATCAAAAGATACAATATGGCTAACATAATAATCGAAGGAAGATTAAGGCCAATGCTAGATGGTTTAGCTTGGTAATATGGAGCAAACCTTAGGAGAACAGAATGAAGTGACACTAGAGAGAGGAGGTAATACAAATAGAGATAAATGAAAACAATTTAGAGCGTTTAGTTAAAGGAGGCTCAATCACACCAAATTGGGGCAAATGCAAATTGAGCATCCAAACTTCATTAGAAGGGTTTACATCACATGAGTACTATTACCAAGGGTGAAAACATCACATCCCATCATGGCCAACAAACTGTGAGGAGGTAACACCCAGGTTGATGATAGTCTTATGAACTTTTATTACCGCAATCCTAAACACAATCATATCTAAAATAGAGGTAATTGCAAAGAGCTAAATGGTAAGTTGTCTCATTCAAGAAAGATATCGACAATATAGTCATCGACATGAGAGTATATAAACATGGGGAATTAGTCATCTTAGCGAGCCTCATATCCAAGTGAAACCGACATATAAACCCACCACCAAAAAAAATAGATGAGATAACTTGATCCTAATCAAGTCAATGATCTTATAGTTCAGACCTTCCCATCATAAGATATATAATTGAAACTTTCAGACACCCCCTTTTTTATGTCCATATGAGTAATTGGAGAAAGACAATTGTAAAGGGCGGCATAGCTCAACACAAGAGTGCAACCAACCATAACAAGTAAGACATTTAGAGCTTCGACTCCCATGGCGACATAGGGTCAAAATTAGATAATCATCCAGAATCGAGGGTCAAAATTAGATAATCCGAAGCAGAGAGAACAAGACAACAAAAGCGACAACTTCCCATAACACCACTCTTTCGAATAGACTCAAAAAAGCAACCAAACTGGACCGAGATAGGAATAGAGACAACAGCCTGTAATGCAAATTACAGCATTCAGGAGATGAATAGCAGTAAAAATAGCAGGCATATAAAAGCCAACTAACAGTAAAACAATAATGCAATGCAATGTAAAATAGAATGCAAAAAGATAGGACAATGGATAACCAAAGCAAAAAAAATAGCCAAAGAACAATGAAGATGGCAACATTCGAGATAGGGAAGGACTAGATTGGCTATAAAACCTCCCAATCGAGTAGATATTAGGCCATAAAAAGTTATCTTGAAGGCCACAACGCAAATCTCCAAAAACCATCACCATCAGAGCATCAAGAGCAGTAAATGTTTGCTGAATGAAGGACCCAAAAATCTTGTAGCCAACATAGAAGGAGCCAACAAGGGTGGCCAGATAAACCAAGCCAAAAAATTTCCAGGACATGAAACAATCAAAACAACAAAAACCAGCTAGCATGTCATAATGCCTCCCATCCAATATAAATAGAGCAGATCAGGTTTATCGAGAGAGGATGAAAGAAATAGAATATGATAGATCACATTAGTCCAATGATAAGCAACTAAAGACCAAAAAGGGGTTCAAAGCAAAGTCCACCAAGCAATCGGCAACATCTTGAACAAGGTAAACCAGAACCCACAATCGATGACCAATAAGCAGGGTAAGACCAACAAGGCGGCCAAGAGTACCCAAAATTATATATAAGTAAATGGAAGGATAGATAATGAATAGCACCCCACCCCAAGCAAATTACATTCAAAGAAATCGGTCGATAGGGTGCTTAATCACCATAATCCAACACGCCAAGGATAGTGACAATAATAACCAATAGGATTGCCAATAATCCCATTATGCTTATAAGATAAACCATTGATGCCCTTCCGCATAACAAAAAGGATATTTAAAAAAGGCATGTTCACAACATAACAAATGGAGAGAAGACCACGCGAAGGACAAACAACAATCCAGATGTTGGCATCTTTGGACAAGGAAAATAGAAAACCAAAATTAGTGAATACAAAATTACCCACAATCACGACAAATGCGGATAATGATCCATTGAGAAAATCCAAGCTTGCACGGAAAATAAAACCGAGACAAGATTGACGAGCCTCAAGGAACCAAATCGACCTGGAAAAACTACCACATAAGGAACATTCATAGCGACAATATCCCTATTCAACAATCCTTGGAGAAATACCCAGGCTTGCCAAAATAACAATCATTGAGAGTATACCAACCATAGTTTATGATCAAGTAGAACGGTTGATAAGGCATAGTGATGCAACAATACTAACATCTAAAAGGGATATTATAGCGGTTAAGACACAAGAGCTAATCAGATAAACCAAATCCACAAACATCCAAAGTCTTAAAGCAGCAACAGGTAACATCAGACTATAGTACCACACTAACAGAAATGGCACTCCAATCCAAGAAGGTAACAGCACAGACCCAATAGATGCAGGATTACAATATAAACAAAGACTGTAGATATGATTCACGCACCACCAAATGAGCGACAACCCTAATCTGGGAAATCGAGTCACTCCCATTAGAGCAACTATTGCAACATAAGTCACCATTAAGGGTAAGAAGGATAGTAACAGTGAGAAAGCACAAAGAACATCGAGGAAGAAGGGAAGAAAGCACCCCAACAAGATCCCACCAAAGAAACCTTCTTGAAGCGAAATGGCATGATGAATGGGTCAGGTTCAGTAAAACAACATCGAGGATGATAAGTATCAGCAAAAAAACCAAATGTCCTCTTCATGCACAAAAATGAAATAACTCCCAGAAGTAAAAGAAAAATGTCAAGGAGAGTTAGAACACAAGGGAACAGAAAACCAGAAAAAAGAGAGACGAAGAGGAGAGTTAGATTCTGAGGTAAGGAAGCCCGGAATTGTCCAAGTTAAACCATGGGTAATGTAAATTTAAAGAGGATGATGCTAATCTCGCACCCAGGCGTTACCTTGCATAGTGATGGTAAAATTGGGTTGAGAGAGAAGAGCCCTAGTTTGCTTGAGGAGGTAGTACAAATAGGTGTTGCTCATATTGGTAGAAGTCAAAAGGTCAATCAGTAGAAGAGCGTCCACCTCTATCCAAATATTGAGCCAATCATTTTGAAGACAAATTTCTAGAGCTTTGTGGATAGCCATAAGCTCAGTATAAGGAACAGTGCTGGAAATAAGGGGATAAGCAAATGCACATAGAACAATACCCTTAGAATCCCTGAAAATGCCTCCACAACCCCATTATGAGAGATAGAGCCATCATTAATTTTAATAATATGATCAAGAGGTTTTTCCAAAAAACCATTCTATCATTTCGATAGTAAGAGGAAGGTTGAGGCCAGTTTATTAGATTCTGACCTTTAAAATGCTTGTGATGGATTAAATTGGCTTTAAACAAGTCACAAATTTTGTTTTAGTTCTAACAGCAATCCTCATGTGATTCATGAATCCCACGATGTTTAGCTTCATTTCGGTCCATCCATACAAATAAGAGTAATGGCGATGATTTTAATATGACCTTTAATTGCATTGTCAAAGTAAACTTCAAGAAGTTGATATAAAGTAAAAGAACAATTAAAATTGATAGTGTTGAATAGATTATCATACCAAATCCAAATTTTAGAGGCAATAGTCCATTAACAAAAACATGGTTAACATTCTCAATATGGGAACAACATTGACATTTAGAGGGTAAATAAAACCCTTTACCCCAAAGAGTCAACAGAATAAAGTTTTTTAGGATGCCAAGTAAGAATAGAGTAAGAAGGGGATATTGCTATTCCAAATTTTGGAGAACACAATAGAAGAATCATGATTGTCTTTAGTGTGAATCCACACATTTTTAAGGTTGAAATCCCCATTATGAGATAACTTAAAGATGTCGATCATGATTGTTAGGGTGATAGGAATACTAGTAATCATATTTAAGAAAGTGGAAGGAATAGAATCGGTAATCTTACTAGTGTTCCACATGTGGTTTTCGAGAATGAATTAACTCTAATAGCGGTGGAGTGAGTGTAGAGTAAGTCATCAATGGAGCGGAACCACTCCAGGTTGTCTTGCCAAAAAAAAAGAATTGCACGAGTTTATGTCCCAAAATTAAGGATTACATCCCATTTGACAAGAACAAAGTCTTCTCCACACAAGAATCACGATTTAAAGATAAATGAGAGGATGTTTACCATATTTAGAAGTCATGAAATTTGCCCAAAGACTATTTTTCTCTAAAGTTCCACCAAAGTTTGTAGGAGAAGGCATGGATAACTTCTTTGATGGATTTACATCCCAGACCTCCCTCTTCAAGAGTACCACAACTATTAGACCAGGATGACCAGTGCATTCTTTTAGAGGATGTATTGGTTCCCCAGAAGAATTTGTTTAAGAGAGTTTAGGGTTGTAAGTTTAGTGTTGTAGGTTTAGGGTTTAGGGTTTAGGGTTTAGGGTTTAGGAATTATTTTTAAATTAATAAAATTAGTAAGTTTAAGTTTATTTAGTTTACTTTATGATTTAGGTTTTAAGGTTTAGGGTTTTAGGGTTTATGCTTTTAGGGTTTAGGGTTTAGGGTTAAAGGGATTTTTAAGCTTTAGGGTTTATTATTGTAGGTTAGTGTTGTAGGTTTAATGTTTTAGGTTTTTGGTTAGTTTTAAGGTTTAAGGTTTAGGGATTGAGTTATTTTTTTTATTTTTTTTATTTTAGGGTTCAGGGTTTAAGGTTTTGGGTTTTTCGATTTGGTGTTTAGGGCTTTAGAATTAAGGGTTTCTGGTTTAGCATTGTAGGTTTAGGGTTTAGGGTTAGTTTTATGGTTTAGGGTTAGGGTTTAGTGTTAGGGTTTTTTTTTAAAATTTTTTTAAGGGTTTAGGGTTTAGGTTTTAGTTTAGGTTTATTTTAAATTAAGTAAACTGGTATGTTTAGGTTCTTTTAGTTTATTTAGTTTATTTTCAATTTAATTTAGTTTATTTTAAATTTTATTTCCATTTAGTTTTATTTTTTTAATTTTATTAAGTTTCTTTTATTTATTTTAGTTTAGGTTTTTTATTTTATTTTATTTTTTAGGTTTAAGTTTATGTTTATGTTTATTTTTTAGTTCAGTTTTATTTTAATTTTATTTTTTAGGTGTAAGTTTTAATTTTTTCTTTTAGGTTTAGGTTTAGGTTTTTTTTTTTAGGTTTAGATTTTAGGTTTTAATTTTAATTTTATTTTTAGGTTTTATTTTTTTAGTTTAAGGTTTATTTTTTGTTTATTTTATTTTATTTAGTTTAGGGTTTAGGTTTAGTTTATGAGGTTTAGGCTTAGGTTTTATTTATTTTAGTTTATTTTAGGTTTAGGTTTTTTTTTAGGTTTAGGTTTTATTTTTTTAATTTTTAAGGTTTATTTTTAGGTTTGGTTTTAATTAGTTTTATTTTATTTTAATGTAGTTTATTATTTTATTTTTGCTTAGTTTTCATTTTATTTAGGTTTTTAATTTTTTTTATTTATTTTATTTTTTGTTTATTTTAGGTTTTTATTTATTCCATTTTTGTTTAGTTTCCATTTCTTATTTTAATTTATTTTTACGTTTAGGTTTTAGTTTTGGTTTATATTTTATTTTATTCTTTTATTTTATTTACGTTTATTTTATTTATTTATTTTATTTTTAGGTTTTATTTAGTTTAGATTTAGGTTTTTAGATTTTTAGGGTTTTGGGTTCAAGGTTTCGGGGTTTAGGGTTGTATGTTTTAAGGTTTAAGGATTAAGGTATTGGGTTAGGTTTTTTTATTTTTTTATTTTTTTATTTTTAGGGTTTAGGGTTTAGGGTTTGGGTTTAGGGTTAAAGTTTTATTTTTGGGTTTTAGGTTTTAGGATTTTTCTTTTAATAGAGAACAAATTTAGATTCAACATTTCTTCTTTTTGATTTCATCAACCATGTAACACACCAAGTTTCTGAACACAAGCAGAAATAGATGAAAAATGATCACGATAGAGCAAATCAAAACCCTATAACTAAAACCATCTCTCTAAAGACATAGTTCCATGATGGATCGGTTAGCCATTCTTGATTTCTCTAGTTCCCATCAGAACCACCTAGGCCTCTTGAGTAGCAGGATCCACCATCATATCCTCGATCTCTTCCTCTGCCACCACCATGGCTGTAACCTTCATCGATCCTCCCACCTCCATAACCACCACTACTCTGACTACAACCTCTGTATCCACCAGCACCTCCAGATTACCCACCATCATTACGATAACAACTTCCTTCGCCTTTGGGTTCACTACCAGATCTAAATTAAGCCTAGTTGATGGTGATGTTCCGATCATAAAGGTTCTGCCCATTCTTAGGATTTAGGTTTTGCTTTAGGATTAGGTTTATTAGGATTTAGGGTTTCAATTTATTTTTTAATTTATTTAGTTACTTTAGATTTAAATTTAGGTTTGGGGTTTAGGGTTTTGGGTTTAAGGTTTAGTGTTCAAGTTTTAGGATTTACGATTTAGGGTTTAGGGTTTAGGGTTTAGGGTTTTAGGGTTTATGATTTCATGGTTTAGGTTTAGGTTAGGGATTATGGATTTTTAGGGTGTAGGGTTTAAGGTTAGTTTTAATGTTTAGGGTTTAGGGTTAGGGTTTTTTATTTATTTTATTTTCTTTATATATTTTTTTAAATTAAGTAAAATTATGGGTTTAGTTTTATTTAGTTTATTTTTTATTTATTTTAGTTTACTTTATTTTTAATTTCTTTTTTGGTTTATTTTTTATTTTTATTTATTTTAATTTATTTATTTTAGGTTTATTTATTTTATTTTAGTTTATTTTTTTAGGTTTAGGCTTAGGTTTATGCTTATTTTTTTAGCTTAGTTTATTTTTTAAGTTTTGGTTTTATTTTTATTTTTACGTTTAGGTTTAGGTTTTATTTTATTTTTTTAGGTTTAGGTTTTAGGTTTCTATTTTACATTTATTTAGGTTTTATTTTTAGTTTAGATTCAGATTTATTTTTAATTTATTTTAGCTTTTAGTTTAGGTTATTTTTATTTTAGTTTAATTTATTTTAGTTTAAGTTTAGGTTTATTTTATTTTATTTATTTTATTTTCATTTCAGGTTTAGTTTTATTTTTTAGCTTATGGTTCACGATTTATTTTTTTATTTATTTTTAGGTTTATTTTTTAGGTTTAGGATTTTATTTAGTTTTTTTAATTTTATTTTAGGTTTTTTTATTTTTATTTCACATTTAGTTTTTATCTTATTTAGGTTTTTTATTCTTAGGTTTATTTTTTTTGTATAGTTTAGGTTTTTATTTATTTTATTTTAGTCTATTTTTATTTTTTTCATTTTATTTTTTGGTTTAGGATTAGGTTTTTATTTTATTTTATTTAAGTTTTATTTTATTTTAATTAGTTTATTTAGTTTAGGTTTAACATTTTAGTTTTAGGGTTTAGGGTTTAGGGTTGTAAGTTTAGGGTTTAGGTTTAGTTTAGGGTTTAAGGTTTATGGTTTATAGTTTGATTTAATGTTTAGGATTAGGTTTAGGTTTAGGTTTAGGGTTTAGGTTTAGAGTTTAGGTTCAGGTTTAGGGTTTATGTTTAGGTTTGGGTTTAGGGTTTAAGGTTTAGGTTTAGGGTTTATGGTTTTATGGTTTAGATTTAATGTTTAGGGATTAGGTTTAGTTTAGATTTAGGTTTAAGGTTTATGGTTTATGATTTAGTTTAGTGTTTAGGATTTAGGTTTAAACTTTAAGTTTAGGGTTTTAATTTAGTTTAGGTTTATGTTTTAGATTTAGTTTCAGTTTTTTGAGGATTATGGTTTTTTTTTAATAGAGAACAAATTCATATTCAACATTTGTTTTCAATTTCCAAGTAACACCAAGTAGACACGCGACATAGATAAAATGAGCTTTGAGCAAATCAAAAACCTTAGATAATTAGAATCATCTGTAAAGACCGTTCCATAAGCAATAGATTGGATCTCATTCTTGATTCTCTTCTACTAGAACCACTCTTGCCTCTCAAGTAGCATGATCCACCATCATATCTTAGATCTCTCCCTTGGCCACCACCATGGCTGTAATCTTTGTCGCTCCTCCCACCTCCATATCCATTAGCACCTCCAGATCCCCTACCACCACTATGATAACTACCAACTCTACCTTCTCCTCCATCGCAAGATCTAGATTGAGCTTGGCTGACATTGATTTTTTAGCCGTCAAGGTTTTTCCCATTATTAAGGTTTAGGTTTATTAGGTTATAGGGTATAGGTTTTTTTAATTTATTTAATTACTTTAGGTTTCGATTAAGGGTTTGGGGTTCAAGGTTAGGGTTTAGGGTTTAGGGTTAAGAGTTTAAGGTTTTTGGGTTTAGGGTTTTAGGCTTTATTAGTTTAGGATTTAGTTTAGGTTTTAAGGTTTTAGGTTTAGGGTTTAAGGTTTAGGTTAGGTTTTAGGATTTAGATTTAGTGTTTGCATTGGGTTTAGGTTTGAGGTTTAGGGTTTAGGTTGTTTAGGGTTATTTAGGGTTTAGGTTTTAGGGTTTAGTGTTTAAGGTTTAGGTTAGTTTAGGGTTTAGTTTAGGGTTTATAGTTTAGGGCTTAGGTTTAGTTTAGGTTAGTGTTAGGGTTTAGGGTTATTTAGGGTTTAGTTTATGGTTTAGGGTTTAGGTATTTTAGGTTAGTTTAGGTTGGGTTTAGATTTTAGGTTTAGGGTTTAGGTTTAGGATTTAGGGTTTTAGGTTTAGGATTTATTTATGTTTTTTTAAGTAGTAATTAGTAGGTTTAGGTTTATTTATTTTAATTTTTATTTATGATTATATTTTTTTTATTTTATTAGGTTTATTTTTAGATAATTTAGTTTTTATTTTAGGTTTATTTATTTTAGTTTAGGTTTTATTTTAGTTTATTTTAGGTTTAGGTTTAGGTTTATGTTTATTTTTTTAGTTTAATTTTATTTTATTTTATTTTTAGTTTAGGTTTTATTATTTATTTTAGGTTAAGGTTTAGGTTTTTTTATTTTATTTTTAGGTTTAGGTTTTATTTTAGGTTTATTTTTAGGTTATCTTTTATTTAGGTTTAGGTTTATTTTAGTTTTTTTAATTTATTTATTTTAGGGTTTAGGTTTAGTTTATTTTAGGTTTAGGTTTAGATTTTATTTATTTTAGTTAGTTTATTTTAGTTTAAGTTTAGGTTTATTCTATTTTGTTTATTTTATTTTTATTTTAAGTTTAAGTTTTTTTTTTTAATTTAGGGTTTAGGTTTTATTTTTTATTTATTTTTTAGGTTTTTTTTTAGGTTTAGGATTTTATTTAGTTTTTATTTCATTTTATTTTAGATTTATTTTATTTTACATTTAGTTTTATTTTATTTAGGTTTTTATTGCTATTTTAGTTTAGTTTAGGTTTTATTTATTTTATTTTATTTTATTTTATTTTTATTTTATTTTAATTTTAGTTTTAGGTTTAGGTTTAGTTTAGGTTTAGTTTAGGTTTAGGTTTTAGTTTTTATTTTATTTTATTTTGTTTTTTAAGGCTT
This sequence comes from Cymbidium sinense, assembly GCA_021442155.1. Lineage (NCBI taxonomy): Eukaryota > Viridiplantae > Streptophyta > Magnoliopsida > Asparagales > Orchidaceae > Cymbidium > Cymbidium sinense. The sequence continues at coordinate 127,673,962 of CM038218.1, forward strand.
AAGGTTTATTATTTATTTTATTTTTTATTTTATTTAGTTTAGGTTTAGGTTTTCAATTTTTTAGTTTTAGGTTAGGTTTTAGGTTTAGGGTTTAGGGTTATAGGTTTTAGGTCTTAGGTTTATGGTTTAGTTTTAGGGTTTAGGGTTTAGGGTTTAGTTTTAGGTTTAAGCTTTAGGTTTAAGGTTGGGTTTAGGGTTAGGGTTTAGGGTTAGGGTTATTTTTAAATTTTTTATTTTTTTAAATTAAGTAAATCGGTAGGTTTAGGTTTTTTTTAGTTTGTTTTTTATTTATTTTAGTTTATTTTATTTTTATTTTTTTATTTAGTTTATTATTTTATATATATATATTTTTATTTTAGTTTAGATTTTTTATTTTAGTTTATTTATTTTAGTTTAGGTTTTTGTATTTTAATTTTTTTTAGCTTAGTTTTTATTTAGGTTTAGGTTTAATTTTTTATTTTTTGGTTTATGTTTAGATTTTATTTTATTTTTTTAATGTTTATGTTTTAGATTTTTATTTTAGGTTTATTTTAGGTTATAATTTTTAGTTTAGGTTTAAGTTTATTTTTAGTTTATTTTATTTTACTTAGGGTTTAGGTTTATGTTTAGGTTTAGTTTATTTTATGTGTAGGTTTAGGTTTTATTTATTTGAGTTTTGTTCATTTTAGTTTAAATTTAGGTTTATTTTATTTTTATTTTAGGTTTAGTCTTTTTTTTTGTTTAGGGTTTAGTTTTTATTTTTTTTTTAATTTTAGTTTTTTAATTTAGGTTTATCTTTAGGTTTAGGTTTTATTTAGTTTTATTTTATTTTATTTTAGGTTTATTTTATTTTATTTTTTTAGTTTTTTATTTTTATGTTTTTTATTTTTTAGTTTAGTTTATGTTTTTATTTATTTTATTTTAGTTTAGTTTTTATTTTTTTAAATTTATTTTCTTTTTTAGGTTTAGGTTTACGTTTTAGTTTAGGGTTTTTTGAATTTTGAATTTTATTTTAGTTTAGGTTTTTATTTTGTTTTATTTAGTTTAGGTTTAGGTTTTTAGCTTTCCAGGGTTTTGTGCATAGGGTTCAGGTTTAGTTGAGGGTTTAGGACTTTTTTTTTTAGGGTTTAGGATTTTGGTTTTTTTTAATAGAGAACAAGTTCAAATTCAACATTTCTTCTTTTCAATTTCATTAACCAAGTAACACCAAGTTTTCTAAGACATAAGAGGCGACAAAAATAAAATGGGCATAGATCAAATCAAAACCATAGATAACTAGAACCGTCTCTATAAAGACACAGTTATATGCAGTCGGATCGGTCATTTTAAGTTTCTCCGGTTTCCATCAAAACCATTGCTCGGTAGTGGTATGCCATCATATCTCATCTCTCAGTCCAGGTTTACCATTTCGGCCTCCATAACCACTTGCTACCAACCTCCATATTCACCAGCACCTCGATACCCCACCACCATTGCAATTTTTGCCTTAGATCGTTATATCTAAATTGAGCCTGGTTGATGGTGATGTTCCTGGCATTGAGGTTCTGCCCATTCTTAGGGTTTAGGTTCTTCTTTTTTTAAGAAAATTAAAGGGAGGAAACATACAAAGTCTTTAAGGGAGGTAAATCTTAATGCTCAAAGAGCTACAATAATCCCTAAAGAGATAAACCCCCTAACTAATACAATAATATAAAAAAAACAACAACGAAAGCAAAAGCAAAACCAAATCAGCAACAACCATAAATCCATGTGCGCAATAGCAACATTCATGATGTCCTTTTGATTTCAGCTAGATCCACCTGCAAGATTCTTCCAACCTATAAAAGAAATCTACAACATACTAATGAAAGGATGAGTAAAATTAAGCAAGCATAAAGAGTATCAACAAAGAAAAAGAGCAAAGTAAAGAAAAGGCTCAGGCTCTATTATAATCATCTCAAGAACAACACTATATGTATCCAAACTTAGAAGAAGGGTTACAATTACATATAGTGCTACTAGCCAAAAGAAGATAGAGAGGGAAGCATCTAAGCCATCATTGCCAGCATACCTCTTGTAGCCCATCATCCCAAGTCCATCATCCTACAAGGTTGCAAAGTCCTCCAAGCAGCAGACATAATAGCCAACCACAACCAAAACAAATAAGCCAAATAAGGTTCAACCAACCATCAAGGACGAATACAATAGGAACACCACCAAAATACCCAAGAGGAACAACAACATCAATGAGAGCAAGCATCATGACCTTAACTACACAAACAAATAAAAACAAAAACCAAAAGGAAAAATACATAAGAACTTATGTCCTCCACAAGAAAACAAGAAAAGTAGGAAGGCGATCACCCAAACCAAAAGGGAAGGTAGCAACCAGAGAGGAGAACCATAGCAGGGAGTAGGAACCAACATGTCACTAATAGGTAGGAAAGGAAGGCCAAAATAGCCACCCATCCAACCAACCAAAAAATAGTACAAAATCAACATAGCCTCCCGACCAAGAGCGAAAATCCAAATCTATGAAAAGACTAACAACATCCATCATGCCAAAACCACCCAAGACAACCACAAAAAGGGTTGAAGTAAACAACATCATCCACCAAACCCAACCAAAGTAGTAAAAATTCTGATCTAGGTGAGGTGAATAGCTATTCAAAAATAAAAATGAGTAAAGACAAGTAAGAGAGACTAAAATCCATCCATCAAGAGTAGCAGAAACATAATAGGAATAGCACCAAAGCCAACAAGAAAAAGTAAGAGAAATATCAATAAGTGCAAGCATCATAACCACAACCAAGTTAGGCACCAAAACACCAAACCAAGTCACTAGATCTCAAAGAAAAATAATAGCCACTAAATAACCTTTAACCAGCCAACCAAAAATGATAATAAAACAAAAGTAGCTACAGCCAAGAGAGGAAGACCATTATAGGAAGAGGCTGAAACAACAACCAAAAGAAATAAACCCAAACTAGCAAAATCGACCACCAAAATGCAATCCAAAAAAAAGAAGAAATAACAATCAACAAATAACCTCCACCTTGCCAAATCCATTTCAAAATTAAACCACTAGTAGCCCTCGATCGCCATTGAAGTGGATAAGCTAACCAGGTAACCAAGACCATTAACTAGGCCACCCAAACCAAGTAGTCAAAATCTAACTCAATTATGGAAGCAACTAGAGATATAGTACCCCATACAAAAGCAGAGCCACCACCCAAATGAATGTCACCAAAATAACCAAGCAACAATAATCAGGACAAACAATAGAGACCAAAAAAACTAAAGAACCTAAAAAAAAGGAACCACTAGGTAACCACCAAGACAAAGAGGCTCAAAAATAGGCCAGAGTGAAAATAAGAAAATGTCCATAACCCAAGAGGGTTTAACAAAGGGGAACCAAAGAAATGACTCATCAAAACCAACTCAAAAAAAAAACCAAGAAAAATAATATGAAATAAGGGTTCTGATTTATCGTTGACCAAACCCCTTAAAAGTTTTGGCAAATTTTTATTGTCAAATTGGTTTTAGGTTTTTATTTTTGATTTATTTTAAGTTTTATTTTTTAGTTTAGGTTTAGGTTTATTTTTAGTTTATATCTTTTAGGTTTAGGTTTATGTTTAGTTTATTTTAGGTTTAGGTTTAAGTTTCATTTTTTTTAGTTTAGTTTATTTTAGTTTTGGTTTAGGTTTATTTTATTTTTTATTTTATGTTTAGGGTTTAGGTTTTATTTTTTATTTATTTTTAAGTTTGTTTTTAAATTTAGGTTTATATTTAGTTTTTATTTTATTTTATTTTAGGTTTATTTTACGTTAATTTTATTTTAATTTTACGTTTAGTTTTTATTTTATTTAGGTTTTTTATTCTTAGGTTTATTTTATTTTTTTAGTTCAGTTTAAGTAATTATTTATTTTATTTTAGTTTATTTTTATTAGTTTATTTTATTTTATTTTTAGGTTTAGGTTTTTATTTTATTTTATTCTTTTTATTTATTTAGGCTAAGTTTTTTTAATTAATTTTATTTTTTAAGTTTTATTTAGTTTAGGTTTAGGTTTTTATGTTTTTCGGTTTAGGGTTTAGAGTTTAGGATTTAGGCTTTAGGGTTTTAGGTTTAGGGTTTCAAGTTAGGCTTTACGGTTTAGGGTTTAGGGTTTAGGGTTAACGGTTTAGGGTTAGCTTAGGGTTTAGGGTTTACGGTTTAAGGTTAAGGGTTTTTTAAGGTTTAAGATTTAGGTTTAGTTTTAGGGTTTAGGGTTTAGGTTTAGTTTTATGATTTAGGATTTAGGGTTTAGGGTTTAGAATTTAGGTTAGGTTTTAAAATTAAGTAAAAGTAGTAGGTTTAGGTTTTAGTTATTTATTTATTTATTTTAGTTTTATTTATTTTTGTTTGTTTAGTTTTATTTTTTATTTAGTTTAGTTTATTTTTTGAGTTTAGGTTTAGGTTTATATTTATTTTTCATTTAATTTAATTTTTATTTTATTTTATAGGTTTAGAATTTATTTTTTATTTATAGGTTTAGGTTTGATTTTATTTTATTTTTTTAGGTTTAAGTTTTATTTTAGGTTTATTTTAGGTTTATATTTTGTTTAGGTTTAGGTTTATTTTTAGTTTATTTTATTTTATTTTATTTTGGGTTTAGGTTTAAGTTTAGTTTTTATTTTTTTAGTTTAGTTTATCTTAGTTTACGTTTATTTTAGGTTTAGGTTTTTTTTCTTAGTTTAGGGTTTAGGTTTTATGTTTTATTTATTTATAGGTTTAAGTTTTAATTTAGTTTTATTTTATTTTTATTTTACGTTTAGTTTTTATTTTATTTAGGTTTTTTATTTTTAGGTTTACTTTTTTTTTTAGTTTAGTTTAGGATTTTTATTTATTTTAGTTTAGTTTAGTTTTTCTTTTCTTATTATATTTTTATGTTTAGGTTTAGGTTTAGGTTTAGGTTTTAGTTTAGGTTTTTATTTTGTTTTAATTTATTTATAGGTTTCACTTAGTTTAGGTTTAGGTTTTTAGGTTTTTTGGGTTTAGGGTTTAGGTTTTGTTATTCAAAGTTTAGGGTTTAGGGTTTAAGGTTTAGGGTTTAGGGTTTGTAGATTTTAGGGTTTAGGGTTTAGGGTTTTAAGGTCTTGGGTTTAGGTTTGTAGGTTGTAGGTTTAGGGTTTAGAGTTTTGGGTTTAGTGTTAGTTTTAGGGTTTAGGGTCAAAATTTGTTTTATGATTTTTTTTTTTAAATTTGTTTAATTTTTCTATTTTTTTTTAAAAAAAATAGGTAAACTAGTAGGTAAAATTTATTTAGTTTATTTTATTTTTTATTTTCATTTAGCTTTGTTTGTATTTTTAAGTTTATTTATTTTAGTTTAAGTTTTTTATTTTAGTTATATTTTAGGTCTTGGTTTTGGTTTAGCTTTTGTTTTAGTTTAGTTTTATTTTATTTTATTTTTAGGTTTTAGTTTTATTTTTTATTTTTGGTCTAGGTTTAGGTTTTTAATTTGTTTTCGTATGTTTAGGTTTTAGGTTTTTATTTTATGTTTATTTTTAGGTTTTATTTTTTAGTTTAGGTTTAGGATTGTTTTTTATTAATTTGATTTTATTTAGTTTAGGTTTAAGTTTAGGTTTTGTTTATTTTAGGTTTAGGTCCAGGTTTTATTTACTTTAGTTTAGTTTATTTTAGTTTAGGTTTAGCATTATTTATTTTTATTTTAGGTTTAGGTTTTTGTAGTTTAGGGTTTAGGTTTTATTATGATTTACTTTTATATTTTATTTTATTTGGGTTTTTTTTATTTAGTTTTATTTTCTTTTTTTTATTTTAGGTTTGTTTTATTTTTAATTTAGGTTTACTTTTTTATTAATTTTATTTTAGTTTAGATTCTATCTTGCATTTTATTTTCTTTTTACGTTTAGGTTTAGGTTTAGGTTTAGTTTTAGGTTTTAATTTATGTTTTTATTTTATTTTTTATTTTGGTTTTGCTATTTTTATTTATTTTGTTTTTTATTTTATTTATTTAATGGTTAGGCTTTTAACATTTTAGGGTTTTAGGTTTTGGCTTTAGCGTTTAGGATTAGTTTAGGGTTTATGGTTTAGGGTTTAGGGTTTAGGGTTAAGGGTTTTTAAGTTTTAGGGTTTAGGGTTTAGAATTTTTAAGGTTTAGGGTTTAGGTTTAGGGTTTAGTTTTAGGTTTAGGGTTCAGGTTTTAGTTTAGGGTTTAGAGTTTTTGGTTTTTTTCCTTTTTTAATAGAGAACAAATTCATATTCAACATTTCTTCTTTTGTTTATTTAGTCTATTTTTTATTTATTTCAGTTTATTTTATTTTTAATTTTTAATTTTTTATTTAGTTTATTTTATTTATTTTAGGTTTATTTATTTTAGTTTAGATTTTTTATTTTAGTTTATTTTATAGGTTTAGGTTTAGGTTTATTTTTTAGTGGAGTTTTATTTTTATTTTATTTTTTTAATTTAGGTTTTATTTTTATTCTTAGGTTTAGGTTTAGTTTTTATTTTAGATTTATTTTTAAGTTTTATTTTTAATTTTAGGTTTAGGTTTATTTTAAGTTTATTTTATTTTATTTAGTTTAGGGTTTAGGTTTAGTTTATTTTAGGCTTAGGTTTATGTTTTATTTATTTTAGTTTAGTTTATTTTAGTTTAGGTTTAGGTTTATTTTATTTTGTTTATATTATTTTTATTTTAAGTTTAGCTTTTTTAATTTAGGGTTTAGGTTTTATTTTTTTTATTTATTCTTAGGTTTTATTTTTAGGTTTATTTTTTAGGTTTAGGTTTTTATTTATTATTTATTTTATTTTATTTTAGGTTTATTTTATTTTTTTTTTATGTTTAGTTTTTATTTTATTTTGTTTTTTATTCTAAGCTCTATTTTATCTTTTTATTATGTTTAGGTTTATATTTATTTTATTTTTGTTTATTTTTATTAGTTTATTTTATTTTATTTTTAGGTTTTAATTTAGGTTTAATTTTATTTTAATTTTTTTATTTTATTTAGGTTTAGGTTTTTTTTAGGTTTTATTTAGTTTAGGTTTAGGTTTTTTTATTTTTAGGGTTTAATGTTTAGGGATTAGGGTTTAAGGTTTTAGGGTTTAGGGTTTTAAGGTTTAGGGTTAGGGTTTAGTGTTTAGGGTTTCGTGTTTAGGCTTTAGGGTTGAGGGTTTTTAGGATTTAGGGTTTAGGATTTAGGGGTTAACAGGGTTTATATGGTTGGATTTAGGGTTTAGGGTTTAGGGTTTAGGGTTTAGGGTTAAGCAAGGTTTTAGTTTAGGAGTTTTAAGGTTTAGGTTTAGGGTAGTTTATAGGGTTTAGAGCTTAGTGTTGAGTTTAGGTTAGGGTTTTGCATTTAGGGTTTAGGGTTCAAGTTTTAGGGTTTAGGGTTTAGGGTTAGTTTAGGTTTAGGTTTTAGGGTTAGTTTAGGGTTTAGGTTTAAGGTTTAGGGTTTAGGGTTTAGGATTTTAGGGTTTAGGGTTTAGAGTTTAGAGTTTAGGGTTCAAAGTTTAGGGTTTAGGGTTAGTTTTAAAGTTTAGGGTTTAGGGTTAGGGTTTTTTTTATTAAATTTTATTTTTTTATTTTTTTAAAAAAAGTTAAGTCAACATGTAGGTTTAAGTTTATTTAGCTTATTTTAGCTTCTTTTATTTAATTTTATTTTTATTTTTATTTAGTTTAGTTTATTTATTTTAGGTTTATTTATTTTAGTTTAGGTTTTTTATTTTTGTTCATTTTTTAGGTATAGGTTTAGGTTTAAGTTTATTTTCTTAGTTTAGTTTTATTTTCATTTTATTTTTTTTTGGTTTAGGTTTTATTTTTTATTCTTAAGTTTAGGTTTAGGTTTTTATTTTATTTTTTTAGGATTAGGTTTTAGGTTTTTTAAGGTTTTATTTTTTTAGTTTAGGTTTAGATTTATTTTTAGTTTATTTTATTTTATTTAGTTTAGGTTTAGGTTTAGGGTTAGCTTAGGGTTTAGGGTTAGTTTAGGTTTAGGGTTAGCTTTGGGTTTAGGGTTAGCTTAGTGTTTAGGCTTTAGGGTTTAGTGTTTTTTAGGGTTTAGGGTTTAGGGTTTAGGGATAGTTTCGGTTGTAGGGTTTAGAGTTTAGGCTTTAAGGTTAATGTTTTTAGGGTTTAGGGTTTAGGGTTTAGGGTTTAGGAAAGGTTTAGGGTTTAGGGTGCAGTGTTAGTTTAGGATTAGTTTAGGGTTAGTTTAGGGTTTAAGGTTTGCTTTATGATTTAGGGTTTAGAGTTTAGGGTTTAAGATTTAAAGTAGAGGGTTTAGGGGTTTTTTTTTTAAAAAAAAAGTAAACTGGCAGGTTTAGGTTTATTTAGTTTATTTTTTATTTATTTTAGTTTATTTTATTATTTAAGTTTATTTTTTATTTTTATTTAGTTTAGTTTATTTATTTTTATTTTATTTATGTTAGTTTATGTGTTTTTATTTTAGTTTATTTTTTTAGGTTTACGTTTAGGTTTATCTTTATTTTTAGTTTAGTTTTATTTTTATTTAATTTTTAGGTGTAGGTTTTATTTTTTATTTTTAGGTTTATGTTTGGGTTTTTATTTTATTTTTGTAGGTTTAGGTTTTAGGTTTTTATTTTATATTTATTTTTAGGTTTTTTATTTTTAGTTTAGGTTTAGGTTTATTTTTAGTTTATTTTATTTTATTTAGTTTGGGGTTTAGGTTTAGGTTTTATTTATTTTAGTTTAGGTTTATGTTTATTTTATTTTGTTTATTTTAGGTTTAGGGTTTTTTTTAGTTTAAGGTTTAGGTTTTATTTTTTATTTATTTTAGGTTTATTTTTTAGATTTAGGTTTTATTTAGTTTTATTTTATTAGTATTTTTTTGTCATCCTTCAAGATCTTTGGTGGTAGTGAGACCATGATAACACATTGCACATTTTAGAGTTGGTACATTTGCAACTCGATTGGCGATAACACACTCCTCTTCGCCTTTTTTGTTAGAAGTCACAAGTGTTGCATTTGATTGGTGCTAAAGCGTCAATGGTTCTATGAAGACTTTTCTTTGAGTTGGAGCACCTCTTTATCAAGAGGTTTGCTAGAGCTTAGGAGGGGTGATTGTAGGTGACCTCAGAGAAATAGAAACTCAAGTCCTTGTTGATTACATTCTCGGTGGCAACTAAGCATGAAATGAGAACTACTATCGAAGAGCATGCCATTGATTCTTCTCATGAATATTCATGGCCGATCACCTTCATGCTTAAGGGCTTTACCATCAAAACATTTGAAATTAATCAATAAGGTGGCGGCTATAAGAGCAATAAGCAGTTACCCTTTCCGACCAATCATCTAGGCCCAAAGCGATGGTGTTTAAGAAGAAGCCGGGGATAGTTAAGTCGATTGGGGAGAGGGAAGCGACAAATTTATGAGAGACTAGCAGAGCCTTCATTGCCACCTCCTCTTCCACCACCTACCATCATACAGGCCACCCATGACCACCACAATGATCATTTCCACCACCTCATAGTCCAACATTGGTATTCATATCCATCGACGGGGTAGCTACTTTCCACTTACTCTTGCTGATAGATTGAATAAGTCAAATTCATTCAAGGGAGAGGTAGTTAGAAAAATCTTTAAGAATCTCTTAAAGAAATCTGACTTTCAATTACTATAGCTTAAGAGGCCGGAGGTAGTGGGAAAAAATGATGATCTTAGCTATTGCCCCTACCACCGCATGTTAGGCCATTTCTTAGAGGATTGAATCACTTTTAAGGACTATCTTGAGCACAACTACAAGTTGAGAGCCATAATTATCCCTAAAGAATACTTATTAGAACAACCATCCAGTTCTATTAGAGTAATCCTTTGCGATACTTGCGATTCTCTTAACACTAAAGAAGGTTAAGATATCTCCCTATCCCAAACCTCTAAGAAGATCATTTCTAAGATCAAGAAGCTTTCCTTGCAGGTTCATAAAGTTGCTCAAACCTCCAACACCAAGGAAGGTTTTCTAGTTGCATAGGATTACTCAGGGAGGGTGGCCGAAGCAGAGTCACGATACTTGTTGGGATAGTCGTAGTAATACCATTTGAGTCCAATACTTCCTCCCGTTGCTACCACCTCTTCTTCTAGCTCCTCTTCAACTAGCAAGCATTGTATCTATGGATAAGGAACTAAATCCTTTACTCCACATACTTTACTTGATTTCTATCATGTACCTCCACCCAAAAGTAATTAATGATGAAAGTCAAGCAATATAGCCCCTTCTCGGTGGGTCTATCACACACCGATAGGGTCCATACATTAACTCAGATTAAACCCAATATAATTTTCCCCAGTGGAGTTAAATCACACCCTTCTCCCCAGTGGAAGCCCAAATCATATATAAACAAGTCAAGCAAATAAATCAAATTCCAAACCAACGTCCCTAGTGGAACCAAATTAAACCAACTCCCCTAGTAAATTCTAAATCAAAGAAATCCAACCAAACTCTTATCCTCAGTGGATACATCCCCAAACAAATCTTTGAAATCACACTCAAATCTAATCCCAGATAGCTTTGAACACTTCCTTAGTGGAAGGTTCATATACTCGATCCCTAGTGGACTCAAGCCCATATCTCTAGCAGATATGCCTCCACATCAATTAAAACAAAACAAATTAAAGTTGATTCAATCTTAATCCATGGTGGATTATAGATTCTTATCCCTAGTGGATCTTCTATCCTCAAATCATATAATCAAATCAAATCCAAACCTTATCCCCAACAGATTTTCTTCTTCTATGCCCTCAACATAAAAGCCTCACATGCCATGTATAATGCATTAGTGATCCCCTAGGGGATCTCCCACCATGTCCTTGACATGGAATTCTCATAAAATCTTATTTCTTCTCTTATGTACACCTTTAATACTTAAACCAAAAGCCTAACAATTAATTTCTTTAAATTAGATCATCTTAACATTGTAATCAACATTTTCTGATTTGTGATGGTGCAAGCACAAACTAACTATACAATATCATGCTAAACATATTATAGTATGAATAAACACACTATATTATTTTATAATATATGATGTTATATTATAATTTGCTATAATATAATATATTATCTAACATTACACATCATTAGAATCACTTAAAAGGAACAAATAACAAAATTTTCTTAATATCTGAATAATGTTCGTTTTGGATGTAAAATTATTATTTTTCTATTAGAAATGGTACAAAATGGCATAATTTTGGTGTGTGTCATGAATTTGGCTAAATTCTCCCATCTCAAGCTTCAAATTAATAGTTTTATGAGTTTTTACCCAATGTATTATAACAAAATTAAAACATACTAAAATATACAATAACATTTAGTAACACACCACCACATTCATATATATGTGAAGTTATATTGTTATGTACATTATATTTTAGTATGCTTTCATATAATATATTATCTTACATTACACCTTAAAATGAATCACTTTAAGCAAAAAAAATTATAAAATTTGGTTTAAAAAAGAACATTTATTTTGGATGCAAAATTCCATTCTTTTGATTAAATGACACACCATAGTTCACCCCCAAGGATGTTCCTTAAATCTTACCTTAAATTTGGCCAAATCCCATAATCTTAGCCTATAAATCAGTATTTTTATGAATATACTAGTACAAACTCTACTACATCATACTATAAGATACTAAAATATGCTAAACAAGTAGTAATACACAAAAGTATGCTATAATCATGATGCTACACTATGTTATGGCATCCTATCATAATACTAACATATTATATTATGTTATATTGCATATCACATCACAAGGGATTGCTTAAGATAAAAAATCATAAAATTAGTCTAAACAATAAAAAACTATATATTTTAGTCATTATCACTTACAAATTTTAAATTAAAATAATATATTATGATGCCATGCTCTACCTATTATGAATTTGGCCAAATTCCACCATTTTAAAGTCTAAATCAACATTTTTTATAAATAATGCTTGTGTAGGCTCATTTGCATGATTGTAAAATACTGAAAGAATTTAAAATGCACAGAACAATATATTATGATATATGATGTTATACTATGCTACAACATATAATATTTATTTTGAACATAAAATCTTACTTTTTAAACTACAAGTGGTGTAGCACACCTTTGGTACTACAACCTAATTCCCACTTCAAATTTAACAAAGTTCATCATCTGATTTATTAATTAAATATTATTATGATTTATATTAATATAAACTATAGGGAACAATACCATAATATACTAAAACATTTCAAAACATCTTATAACATCCGAAAAACACATCAATATATGCTCAAATATATGATGCTACATTATACTATAATATATGGTAATATAATATGATTTAGGGTATTCAAATCACTAGTAGTCAAGGGAAAGTCTCTTCAAGACATTTTCTTTAACTACCTTAACAATGTTAGGATTAGGTCATTCTTTTGATCTACTCCTAATGAAAACTTTATTCAAGGTTTATGGTTTAGGGTTTATGGTTAGTTTAAGGTTTAGGGTTTAGGGTTTAGGGTTTAGTATTTAGGGTTTAGGGTTTATGGTTTTATGGTTTATGGTTTAGGTTTATGGTTTTAGTGTTTTAGGGTTTAGGGTTTAGGGTTTAGGGTTTAGGATTTAGGGATTTGGGTTTAGGGTTTAAGGTTTAGGGTTTAGGGTTTAGGGTTTAGTGTTTAGGGTTTAGGGTTTTAGGGTTTAGGGTTTAAGTTATAGGTTTAGGGTTTATGTTTTAGTTTAGGATTTAGGGTTTAGGGTTTAAGTGTTAAGATTAAAAGTTTTTTTTAATAGAGAACAAATTCAGATTCAACATTTATTCTTTTTAATTTCATCAATCAAGTAGCATCGCAACTTTTCTAAGACACAAGCGACGACATAGATAAAAAATGAGCACCCATAGAGCAAATCAAAACCCTAGATAAGTTGAACCATCTCTCTTGTAAAAGAGTTCCATAAGTAGCGGTCGGGTGGTCATTCTTGATTTCTCTAGTTCCCATCGAACAACCCGACCTCTTGACGGTGGGATCGCCATCATATCCCGATCTCTCCTCGCCACCACCATTATAACCTATCACTCCTCCCCCTCCATAACCACCTTGCTCGACCACCACCTCCATATCCACCATCACCTTCAGATCCCCCACCACTACTGTGATAACTGTCACCTCTGCCTTTGCCTCCACCGCATGATTTAGACTAAGGCTAGTTAGCAGTGATGTTCCTTCCATCAAGGTTCTTCCCATTCTGAGGGTTTAGGGTTAGTTTAGGGTTGAGGGTTTGTTTAGGGTTTAGGGTTTAGGGTTAGTTTAGGGTTTAGGTTTGAGGTTTATGGTTTAGGGTTGTAGATTTTAGGGTTTAGGGTTTAGGGTTTAGGGTTTAGGGTTTTAGGGTTTAGGGTTTAGGGTTTTAGGGTTTAGGATTTAGGGTTTATGGTTTAGGGTTTAGGGTTTATAGAACCCAACCACAACTAAACCCTAAAACCCTAACCTAAACCCTACTAAACCTAAACCAAACCTAAACCCTAAACTAAAACCTAAACCAAACCACAAACCTAAAACCCACAAAACCTAAAATCTAAACACAAACTCTAAACCTAAACCAAACCTAAACCTACTAACTAAACACAAACTGACCTACTAACTTTAAACCCTAAGTTAACAAAGCCTAAACTTTAACTGAGCCCCAACCAAACCCTAACACATGAAACAGAGCCTCTAAACTGACCTGACCACTGAGCACTAAACCTACAAACCACTACCCTGACCCACAAATCCAAAACATACCTAGGCTAAATAAAACATAAAATAACAAGATAAAAGAGCCCAAACCTAAATAAAATATAGTGAGTAAAAGAAAATAAATTAAAATAAAGATAAATAAAACCTAAACTAAACTAAAAAAATAAAATAAACCTAAGAATAAAACCTAAATAAAATAAAACTAAACAAAGAAAATACCTAAAATAAAATGGATAAAACTAAAATAAAACCTACCAAAATAATCCTAAAAATAAATAAACTAAAATAAACCCTCAACTAGGCTAAAATAAAATAAAATAAAAATAAACTTAAACAAAATAAACTAAACTAAAATAAATAACCTAAACCTACTAAAATAAAATAAACATACCAACTAAATAAAAAAAATAAACTAAAAATTAACTAAACTAAACTAAAAAATAAAAAATAAACCTAAAATAAAACCTAAACCTAAACTAAAATGAAACTTGAAAATAAAATGTGAAAACTTAAACTTAAATAATAATAATAATAAACATGAACCTACTAAACCCAAAGAATAAAATAAAAAATAAAACTAAAATAAAATAAATAAAACATAAACTAAACTAAAAATAAAACCTAAATAAAATAAAAACCAAAATTAAAATGAAATAAATAAAATAAAATAAAATAAAACTAAATAAATACATAAACCTAAAAATAAAACCTAAAACTAAAATAAAACCTAAACCTAAAATGAAATAAAATAAACCTAAACTAAACTAAAATAAACTAAACTAAAATAAATGAAACCTAAACTAAACCTAAAATAAACTAAACCTAAACTTAAACATAATAAAATAAACCAAAATAAACCTAAACCTAAAATTAAACCTAAAATAAAAACCTAAAGCTAAAAATAAAGAAACTAAACATAAAATAAAATAAGACCTAAGCGTAAAATAAAATAAAATAAAACTAAAGTAAAATAAACATAAACCTAAACCTACTAAGATAAAACCTAAGCTAAGATAAATAAACCTAAATTAAATAAACTAAACTAAATAAAAATAATAAGATTTAAGATAAAGATAAAATAAACTAAATAAACTTGACCTGGTGTAATTAAAAAAAACCCTGACCTTGGGCCACTGAGCCCTGATCTGAGCCTGACCCTGAGGCTGAGTGAGGACACAAACTGATAAAGAAAATAAGATAAAGAAAGGCAGCACCTACCTGAGCCACTGGAATAACCTGGGCCATGACTGGCCCTGGGCCCTAAGCTCACAGGCCCTGGGCCCAGCCAGGCCCTGGGCCACACAGGCCCTCAGGCCCTAGACTGAGCCTGGGCCTAAGCCCCATGCCCACTGACCTAGCCCTGAGCCCAAGCCTAAGCCACAAAAGGCAAAACCTAGGCTAAATAAGACCTAAAAATAAGATAAATAAAAGACTTAAACCTAAAAGAATAAAATAAATAAAATAAAATAAACACTAAATTAAAACTGGCTAAACCTAAACTTAAGCCTAAACATGAACATAAAAATAAAATAATAAAACTAAAACTAAACTAAAATAAAATAAATAAAACCTGGACTAAATTAAAAATAAAATAAACCTAAAAACCTAAAATGGATAAAACTAAATGTAAGATAAAAAAAATAAAATAAATAAAATAAAATAAAATAAAAATAAAACTTAAACTTAAAAATAAACCTAAAATAAAATAAATATAACATAAACCATAAACTCAAAAAAACCTAAACCTAAAATAAAACAAAATGAAATAAACCTAAACTAAACTAAAATAAACTAAACAAAAATAAATAAAACCTAAACCTAATTTTTAAAACTAAACTAAATAAAATAAACTAAAATAAACCTAAACTAAAAATAAAACCTAAAAATAAACCTAAAATAACCTAAACCTAAAGCTAAAATAAAATAAAACTAAACTTAAACTTAAAAATAAAATAAAACACATAAAAAACTAAACTAAAATAAACAAACTAAACTAATATATTAAAATAAAACTATAAACTAAAATAAATAAACCTAAAATATAAAATAAACTAAATAAAAGATAACAAATAAGATAAAATAAATAATATAATAATAAAATAAAAAAATAAACTAAAACTAAACTATCGGTTTTCTTAATTTTTTTTTAAATAAACAAACCTAGAAACCACCATGTCATAAAACCCTAAATCTACCTAAAAAATCACAACCCCACCCTATAACTACCACACCCTATAAAAATAAAATAAAAACTAACCCTAGCCCTAAACTGACCACAGGCCACCAAGATCCTAAATCTTAGCCTAAACCCTACCATATCACACCAGACCTGACACTACCTGTTCACCTAAACCTAAATAAATACCTAAAAATAAAATAAATAAAAAATCTTGAAATTAAAATAAAATAAAAATAATAAAATAAAACTAAAAGCCTGGACTTGAAGATAAAATAAATTAAACTAAACTAAAATAAATAAATAAAACCTAAAATAAACTAAAATAAAAACCTAAAATATAATAAAACTACCTAAAATAAAAATATAATAAACCTAAAAATAATAAACTAAATAAAAACCTAAAACTAAAAATAAACCTAAAATAAATAAAATCAAAACCTAAACCATAAACCAAAAGGCAACCTAAAATAAAATAAATAAAAACCTAAACCTAAAGATAAAATAAACTAAACTAAATAAAGATAAAATAAACTAAATAAACCTAAACCTAAACTAAAAAAAATAAAACCTAAAATAAACCTAAAACTAAACCTAAAGAAATAAAATAAAAACCTAAACCTAAAAAAATATAAATAAAACCTAAACTAAAGATATAATAAAATCTAAACTAAATAAACCTAAACCTAAACATAAAATAAACTAAAATAAGAGCCAAAATTAAAATAAATAAACTAAATAAAATAAACTAAACTAAATAAAATAAAATAAACCTAAATAAAATAAAGTAAAATAAATAAATAAATAAAATAAAATAAATCAAACTACTAGTTTACTTAATTTAAAAAAAAAATCCATAAGTAATCTTAAACACAACCCAAAAACCTAAACCAAAACACCCAAACCTACAACCCTAAACCTAAATAAAAAAAAACCTAAACCCTAAACCCTACCTAAACCTAAAAATAAACCCAAAACCAAAACCCAACCCAACCCAAACACTAAACCTAAACCAAACACTAAACTATACCAGAAAGTAAATAAATTTAAAGTTAATTGTAAACCTCAAAACTTAATAAACCTATACCTAAATCTAAACCCTAAGAATGTGCAGAACCTTGATGACAGAACATCACCATCAACCAGGCACAGTCTAGATCTAGAGGTGGAGGCGGAGATGGATGTGACCGTTATCATAGTGGTGGTGGGGGATCTGGAGGTTCTAGTGGATATGGAGGTGGTGGTCGGAGCAGTGGTGGTTATGGAAGTGGGAGGAGTGATGAAGGTTACATCCATGGTGGCGGCGGAGAGAGAGATTGGTGAAATGATGTTGGATTCCACTACTCGAGAGGCCGGGGATGTTCTATTGGGAACTGGAGAAATTGAAAAATGGCTGATTTGATATGTTGCTTATGGAACTATGTCTTTATTGTAGATACAATTCTAGTTCTAAGGTTTTTGATTTTTGCCATGAGTGCTCATTTTTTTAACTATGTCGTCGCTTGTATCTTAGAAAACTTGGTGTTTTACTTGCTTGATTAATTCAAAAAAAGAAATGTCAAATCTGAATTTATTTTCTATAAAAAAAAACCTAAAACCTAAAACTCTAAACTAAAACTTGAACCGTAAACCTAAAACGTAAACACTAAACCTAAAACCACTAAATCTAAATACACAAATCGTAAACCAAAACCCTAAATTGTAAACCACAAACCTAAACCCTAAACCTAAATCCTAAACCCACCCAAAATCAAAATAAGAGCAATCCCTGACCTACCCAAACTTCCACTGATCCTACCACAACCCTCCCAAAGCTAAAAAACCTAAACTAAATAAAATAAAATAAATAAATAAAACCTACTAAATAAAATAAAATAAAACCTAACTAAACTTGACTACCTAAAAGTAAAATAAAATAAAACAAAATAAATTAAAATAAAATAAATAAAACTTAACTAAACTAAAATAAAATAAACCTAAAAATAAGAAACCTAAATATATTAAAACTAAGCATAAAATAAAAATAAAAACAAAATAAAATAAAATAAACCTAAAAATAAACCTAAAAATAAAACCTAAAATAAATAAATTAAAACCATCCTAAACCAAAAAACTAAACTAAAATAAACAAATAAAATAAACTAAACTAAACTAAAATAAAATAAACTAATATAAAATAAAATAAACAAGAATAAAACATAAATAAAATAATGGCTATATAAAAATTAAAATTAAAAATAAACCTAAAATTAAATAAAATAATAACTAAATAAAATCCTAAACCTAAAAAAAAACCTAAAAAAAACCTAAGAATAAATAAAATAAAACATAAACCTTAAACTAAAAAATCTAAATCTAAAATAAAACAAAATAAAAATAAAATAAACCTAAACCTAAACTAAAATAAACTAAACAAAATAAAAAAACTAAACCTAAACTAAAATAAAATAAATAAAATAAAATAAACCTAAATCTAAAACTAAAAATAAAGCTAAAATAAACCTAAAATAAAACCTAAAACCTAAACCTTAACTAATAAAAATAAAACTAAATTTAAAATAAAATAAAATAAACTAATAAAATAACTAAACCAACTAAAAAATATAAAATAAAAAAACCTAAACTAAAATAAAAACTAAACTAAATAAAATTAAAATAATCATAAAATAAAAATAAAAATAAACTAAATAAATAAAAAAACTTAAAAACTAAAACTTGGGTTTGCTTAATTTAAAAAAAAAAAAAACTAGGCCCCCAAAAAACTAAACCTGAGCACTAAACTGAGCCCTGACCCTAAACTCCTCTGAATACCAAACCCACAAGACTAGGCCAAACCCTAGGCTGAAAAAGCTTAATTAAATAGACCTAAAAAATAAATGTTTAAGAGCTAAACCTAAAACAAAATAAAATAAAATAAAATAAAGAAACTAAAATAAACCTAAACTTAAGAAAATGGACTAATAAGATAAAATAAAATAAAACTAAACTAAAATAAACATAAACCTAAACCTAAACCAAAAATAAACTAAAAAGACTAAACTAATATAAACATAAATAAATAAACTAAATAAATAAAATAAAAATAAAATAAAAATAAACTAAATATACTAAACCAAAACCAACTGGTTTACTTATTTTAGACCTAAATCCTGACCTACCACCTAAACCCTCACAAAACCCTACATGATCCACACCCTAAATCTGAGCCACCCTAACCTAAACCTCACTTAAACCCACCCTACCACACCACACCTAAACCTACTACCTAAACCCTACCTAAACCCCAAACCCCAAACCTAAACTTAAACCTAAAGTAACTAAAATTTAAAAATAAACTAAACCCATAAACCTAAACTAAACCACAAAATAAGAATGGGATGAACCTTGATGGTAGGAACATCACCATCAATAAAGTTAGTCTAGATCTAACGGTGGAGGCGAAGGCAGAGGTAGCAATTATTGTAGTGGTGGTGGTGGATATGGAGGTGCTGGTGGATATGTAGGTGGTGGTCAGATCAGTGGAGCTTATGGAGGCAGGAGGAGCAACCAAGGTTGCAGGTGTGGTGGTGGTCGAGGGAGAGAACGGGGATATGATGGTGGATCCTGCTACTCGATGGCTAGTGGTTCGATGGGAATTGGAGAAGCGAAGAGCGATCGATCCAATCTAAATAGAGCGTGTCTTTTAGTATAGATGTTTCTAATTATCTATGGTTTTGATTTTCTCTATGCGTGCTCATTTTTTATCTATATCGTCACTTGTGTCTTAAAAAACTTGGTGTGTTGCCTGGTTCATGAAATGTTGAATCTGAATTTTTCTTTATTAAAAAAAGTAAAAACCAAAAACCTAAAACCTAAACCCCAAACCTAAACCCTAAACCTACCACTAAACCATAAAACCCTAAATAATAAACCCTAACCCCACTAAACCCTAAACTAAACCACAAACCCTAAACCCCACCCTTAACCTACCAAACCACAAAGCTAAAACCAAAAACTAAATAAAACTAAATAATAAATTAAACTAAACCAAATAAAATAAAACACATGGTTAAAATCTAAACCTAAACCTAAACCTAAATCTAAACCTAAACAAAAATAAAATAAATAAACTAATATATATATAAAACTAAACTAAAAAATAAAATAAAACCTAAATAAAATAAAAACTATGCCTAAAATAAAATAAAATGAACCTAAAATAAAATAAAATAAAACATAAATAAAAATAAAATAAAATAAAACAAAATAAATAAAATAAAATAAAATGGCTAAACCTAAACTACTGGTTTGCAAAATTTTAAAACCCTAACCAAACCCCACTAAACCAGACCCTACTAACTACACCTAGGCTCACACCCTAAACCATAGATCATACCCTAAACCCTAAAATATAAAAGCTAAAGCTACATAAATCCTAAAAACAAAATAAATAAATAAAAAAAATCTAAATAAAAATAAAAAACCTAAACCTAAAATAATATATATATAAAAATAAGAGTAAAATAAAATAAAATAAATAAAATATAAACTAAATTAAAAAAATAAAAAATCCTAAAATAAACCTAAAATAAAATAAAAATTAAATAAAACCTAAAAAAAGATAAATTTAAAATAAAATAAAATAAATAAATAAATAAATAACCATTAAAACCTAAACTAAAATAAAGAAAAAATGACTAAACCAAATATAAAAGAAAGAAACTAAACTAAACAAATAAAACCTAAACCTAAATCTAAAATAAACTAAAACTAAAACTAAAAAAAATAAAATAAAAAAAAAATCCTAAACCTAAATAAAAAAATAAAACCTAAAAATAAACCTAAAATGAAAACATAAAAGCTAAACATAAAAAAATAAAATAAAAAACTAAACCTAAATCTAAAAATAAAAATAAAACCTAAACCCAAAAATAAAATAAAATTAAAAGTAAACTAAAAAAATATATAAACCTAAAAAAATAAACTAAAATAAAAAACCTAAACTAAATAAAATAAATCTAAAATAAACAAATAAACTAAATAAAAATATAAAATAAACCTAAATAAAAATACAAAACAAAATAAATTAAAATAAATAAAAAATAAACTAAATAAACCTAAACCTATTGATTTTCTTAATTAAAAAAACCTAAACCTAACTAAAGTAATTAAATAAATTAAAAATAATCCACAAAGCTAAAACCTAATAAACTAAACTAAACATAAACCATGAATAGGGAACCTTGGCGTCAGGAACATCACTTGTTAAGGATCAGTCAGATTGACGGTGGCGAAGGTGGAGGTGACGGTTATCCGGTGGTGGTGGGGATCTAGAGGTCTTGGTGGATATGGAGGTGGTGGTAGGGTAGTGGTGGTCATGGGCGGGAGGAGCGGAGGTTACGGCCATGGTGGTGGCGAGGGAGATCAGGATATGATGGTGGATCCCACTACTGAGATGTGGGGTGGTTACGATGGGACATGGAGAAAGCGAAGAATGACTTATCGATTCTTATGGCTGTCTTTTAGTAGATACAATTCTAGTTATCTAGGGTTTTTGATTTGCTCTATGTGTGCTCATTTTTTAATCTATGTTGTCACATGTTTCTTAAAAAACTTGGTGTGTAACTTGGTTGATGAAATCAAAAAGAAGAAATGTTGACTCTGAATTTGTTCTATTAAAATAATAACAAAACCTAAACCCTAAACTAAAGCTAAAACCTAAACCACAAATCTTAAACCCTAACCACCCACAAAACCACAAACCTAAACCTAAACCAACCTGACCCTAAACCTAAACCCTAAACTCTCCAAACCTACACCTACCACTGAGCCTAAACCCTAAACCCTACTCCACACTACCTGACCCTACCCAAACCATGAGCTGACAGATCCCCAGGCCTGAGCCTTAGGCCCTAGCCACTGAGCCCCAACTGGCCCTACTAGGCCCTAGGCCAAAGGCCCTGGGCCACCCTGGGCAGGCCCTGAGCCCAGCCCTGGGCCTAACCACTGGGCACACTGGGCCACAGGCCCAAGAACTGGGCCAAATCAGGCCAACCTGGGCCCTGGGCCACAAAACCAAGCCTAATGAATAAATAAAACCTAACCTAAAACCTCTACCTAAGATAAAGATGGATCTGAATAAAAAACTAAAATAAAAAACTAAAAATATTAAATGAGCTAAAAATAAAAACTAAATAAAAAAAATAAATAAATACTAAAATAAAATAAAATAAAATAAAATATGAAAATAAATAAAACTAAATAAACTAAAAAAATAAATATATATAAATAAATAAATAAAAAATAAATATAAAATAAAATAAACTAAAATAAAATATAATAAATAAAATAAAAAACTAATAAAATAAATAAAACTAAATAAAAAAAAAATAAAACTACTAAAATAAATATAAATATTAAAACCTAAAAAACTAAAGATAAACTAAACTAAATAAAATAATAAAATCTAAACTAAATAAAAAATAAATAAATAAATAAACTAAATTAAAAATAAAATAAAAATAAAAATTAAAACTAAATAAAATTTAAACCAAAAAGAAAACTAAAATAAATATAAAATAAACTAAATAAATAAATAAAAAAACTAAATAAAATAAATAAAACCAAACTAAATAAAATAAATAAATAAATAAATAAATAAAATAAAAAAAAATAAAATAAACATAAACTAAAAAAATAAAACCTAAAATAAATAAAATAAATAAAATAAAATAAAATAAAATAAAAAAACCTAAACTAAAATAAAAATAAAACTTGAAAAAAAACTAAATAAAATAAATAAACTTAAATAAAAAAATAAAAATAAAATAAAATAAATAAATCTAAAATAAATAAAAATAAATAAATAAATAAAACTTTTAAAAAAAATAAAAAAAATAAAAATAAAAAATAAACAAACTAAATAAAAATCTTTTAATTAACCCTGAGCCACCTAAACCTACCTAAACCCACTACCTTTACTAACCCTAGCCCTAAATAGATCCTAAACCCTAAAAACTGGATAAAATAAAATAAAATAAAAAACCCCATCCTGGCTATATCACATGCACCCTAAACCATAATATGAGCCTAGCCATAAACTAGGCCACAAAACCTGAAGCCCCCAGGCCACAAAAGGCCTTAACTAACCATGCCACTGAAACACAAAGATGTTAAGTTAGGCCCAAAAATAAACCTAAGATAAAGATAAAATAAAAGATAAAATAAAGATAAAATAATATAAAAACATAAGCTCCTGACCTATCTTACCTAAAGAATAAAAATAAAAGAAAATAAAAAAATAAAATAAATACTAAAATAAAAACTTAAATAAAATAAAATAAACTAAAATATTAAATAAAAACAAATAAAACATAAAAATAAAATCTAAAATAATATAAAATAAATACCAATAAAATAAATAAATACTAAAATAAATACTAAAAAAAAATAAATAAAAAATAAAAAATTAAAATATAAAACTAAAAATAAACTAAACTAAAACTAAAAAAAATAAAACCTAAAAAAAAAAACCTAAATAAAAAACCTAAACCTAAACTAAAATAAAATAAATACCTAACTAAAATATATAAAATAAAACCTAAAACATAAAATAATAAATTAAAACTAAACTAAAAATAATAATAAAAACTAAACTAAAATAAATAAACTAAAAATAAATAAACTAAAATATAAAATAAATAATAAAAATGTAAAATAAAATAAAATAAATAAAATACTAATAAATAAACCTAAACGGTTTTATTAAAAAACCACTAAATCCCAGGCCACAAACCATAACCCTAATAAACTAAACCTAAACCCTGACCTAACCCTAGGCCTGAAGCTGACCCCCAGATCTGAGCCCTAAAAGCTAAACTGATCCTGACCCTGAGCCCAGAGCCTGAGGCCAAAAGGCACAGGCTAAACAATAAACCTAAAGATAAAATATTAAACCTAAAAGATAAAAATAAAGAATAAATAAATTAGGCTATACTTAGGCCAAATAAAATTAAATAAAATAAAATAAATAGCTAAAAAAATAAAGATAAATACCTACTAGATAAAACTAAACTTAATAAAAAATAAAATAAAACCTAAAATATTAAATTAAAACCAAAAAAAAAAATAAAAGATAAAAATAAAAAATAAAAAAACAAAATAAATAAAATAAAATAAATAAATAAATAAAACCTACTTATAAAAAAAAAAATAACCCTAAACCTTAAACCATAGATAAAAAAAATACATATAAAATAAATAAAATAAACCTAAAATTAAAATCTAAAAAATTAAAACTAAAAAATAAAACTAATAAATAATATAAAAAATAAAAACCTAAATAAATAAACTAAAATAAACCTAAACCTAATAAACTAAATAAAAAAAATAAATAAGAAATTAAATATAAAGTAAAAAGACTAAACTAAAATAAAACAAAATAAAATAAAACTTAAAACAAAATAAGATAAACTAAAAATAAAATAAAATGTAACATAAAACACAAAATAAATAAAACCTAAACTATTTGAAATAATAAATAAAATAAAAATAAACTAAAAATAAAACCTAAAATAAAATAAAATAAAAATAAATAAAATAAACCCAAACTAAAAATAAAATGAAATAAACTAAACTAAAAAAAAAAAATAACATAAACTAAAATAATAAATAAAAAATAAAACTAAAATAAAATAAACTAATGAAATAAAATTAAAAGAAGCTAAATAAAATAAAATAAAATGAACTAAAAATAAATAAAATAAACTAAACTAAAGACTTAATTTAAAACAAAACTAAACCCTAAACTACTCTAAATAAACCTACCATACTAAATAATAAAACTAAATAAATAAAAAATAATCCTAAAATAAAATAAAAGAAACCTTAATAAAAAGATAAGATGGTAAACATCATGATAAAATACTAAAACTAAGGTAAAACACCCATCTTGAAATATAAATAAGTAATCATAAACTAAAAAATAAATAAAAGATAAACTGGATCTGCTAAAGATTAAACTAAAAAATAAAAGATCTAACATGGAACATAGTAAACACTAGTTATCAAAACCTAGCTCATAACTAATCACTACTTAAAAATATAAATAAAAAAAGAATAAATGTTGAAAATGAAACTATTAAAAATAAAACCCTAAACTCTAATAAAACATAAAATAAAACCCTAAATAAAACCCTAAAAAAAATTAAAAATAAACTAAATTAAATAAAACTCAAAAAATAAATAAATAAAAAACTTAAACCTAAATGAAATAAAAATAAAATAAATAAAACCTAAACTTAAATAAAATAAATAAACCTAAACTAACCATAAAAATAATATAATATAAAAATAGAATTATATTAAAATAAAATAAATAAAACTAAACTAAATAATAAAACTTAATATTAAAAAGTAAAACTAAACATAAAAAAATAAAAAATAAAATAAACCTAAAATAAATAAAATAAAAATAAATAAAACCTAAATAAGATAAATAAAATAAACCTAAAAATAAAATAAAATTAAAATCAATAAAAGTAAAAAAAAAACTAAACCTAAAATAAACAAAATAAAATAAACCCAAACCTAAACAAAAATAAACTAAACTAAAATAAATAAAATGTAAACAAACTAAAATAAATTATAAACCCCAAACTATTTGTAATAAAATAAGTAAAATAAAACCTAACATAAATAAAATAAAACCTAAAAAAATAAAAAAAAAACCTAAAATTTAAACCTAAAAATAAAATATAAACCCAAATAAAAATATAATAAAAATTAAACTAAACTAAAAAAATAAACATAAATTTAAAATATTAATAAAATAAAAACCTAAACTAAAATAAATAAACCTAAAATAAATAAACTAAATGAAATAAAATTAAAAGAATAAAATAAAATAATAAAATGAACTAAAATAATAAATAAAATGTAAACTAAATAAACCTTAACCTAATTTTCTTAATTTAAAAACAAAACCCAAACCTAAACCTAAACTAAACCCAATCTAAACCTAAAGCGTAAAGTAACTAAACTAAATAAATTAAAAATAATCCAACCATAAAACCTAATAAGCTGAAACCTTCTAAAATAAGAATGGGCATAACCTTGATGGTAGATCATGATCAACCAAGCTCGGCCAGAAATAGTGGTGGAAAAAGCGGGAGGCGTTACCACTAGATCTTGGCCTGGTGGATATGGAGGTGGTGGTAAAGTAGTGGTGGTTATGGAGGCAGATCTGAGGTTACAATGGAAGTGGAAAGAGATAAGATATGATGGTGGATCTTAACCTGGGGTGGTTTTGATTAGAACTAAGAAAATGAATAAGATAAGACTTATGGAACTTTGACTTTATAGTAAAAGTTCAGTTATCAAGGTTTTATTTGCTATAGGTGCTCATATTTTATCTAAAATGTCTTAGAAAATTCAGTGTATTGGTTGGTGAAATAAAAAAGAATAAATGTTGAAAATGAATTTATTTTCTATTAAAAAATAAAAACCCTAAACTATAAATGTAAAACTTAAACCCTAAACCCTAAACCCTAAAAATTAAAAATCTAAAGCTAAATTAAATAAAACTCAAAAAATAAATAAATAAAAAAACTTAAACCTAAATGAAATAAAAATAAAATAAAATAAAAACCTAAACTAAAACTAAAACGTAAACCTAAACCTAAATCGAACCATAAAAATAATATAATATAAAAAATAGGAACTATATTAAAATAAATTAAATAAAAATTTAAACTAAACTAAAAATAATAAAAACTTAATATTAAAAAAACCTTAGTAAAAGAAAAACTAAACATAAAATAAAAATAAAGTAAACCTAAAATTAAATAAAATAAAAACTAAATAAAAACTTAAACCTAAAGATAAACCTAAAATAAACTAAAAAATAAGTAAAATTAAAATCAAGAGAAAGTAAAAAAAATAAACTAAAATAAAAAATAAAATAAACAAACCTAAATAAAATAAACTAAAATAAAAATAAAATAAACTAAACATAAACCTAAATAAATTAAACTAATATTTGAAATAAAATAAAGTAAAATAAACCTATAAACTAAAAAAAATAAAACCTAAAAAAATAAAATAAAACCTAAATTTAAACTAAAATAAAAAATAAACCTAAACTAAAATATAATAAAATTAAACTAAACTAAAAAAAAATAAACATAAATCTAAAACATTAAATAAAATAAAAAACCTAAACTAAAATAAATAAACTAAATGAAATAAAAATTAAAAAGAAGCTAAATAAAAATTAATAATAAAATGAACTAAAATAAATAAAATGTAAACTAAATAAACCTAAACCTACCAATTTTCTTAATTTAAAACAAACCCTAAATAAACCTAAACCCTAAATCCTAAACCTAAAACTAAAGCTAACAAAAAAAACTAAATTAAAAAAAAGAATCCTAAACCATAAAACCTAATAAACCGAAACATAAACCTAAACCCTAAGAATGGGCATAACCTTGATGGTAGGAACATCATCATCAACCAAGCTCAGTCTAGAAATAGTGGTGGAGGCAAAGGTGGAGGAGGCAGTTATCACAGTGCTGGTGTGCGATCTGGAGGTGTTGGTGGATATGGAGGTGGTGGTTGGACTAGTGGTGGTTATGGAGGCACGGGTATCGACAGAGGTTACAATTGTGGAAGTGGCGGAGGGGAGAGATCAGGGATATGATGGTGGATCCTGCTAGTCGAGAGGCTGGGGTGGTTTTGATTAGAACTAGAGAAAATGAAGAATGACTGATCCAATTTGTTGCTTATGGAACTTTGTCTTTATAGTAGAGACAGTTCTAATTATCTAAGGTTTTTATTTTCTCTATAGGTGCTCATATTTTATCTAATTCGTTGCTTATGTCTTAGAAAATTTAGTGTGTTTGTTGGTGAAATGAAAAAAAATAAAGGTTGAAAATAAATTTATTTTCAATTAAAAAATAAAAACTCTAAACTCTAAATGTAAAACTTAAACCCTAAACTCTAAACCATAAATCTTAAAAACTCTAAACCCTAAACCCTAACCCCTAAACCCTAAAACCCTAAACCCTAAATCCAAAACCCTAAACCCTAAACCCAAAACCCTAAACCAAAACCACTAAACCTAAACCCCACCCTAAACTTAACACAACCACTAAACTGAAACCCTAAACCTAAAACCTAAACCTAAACTAAATGAACCCAAATCATAAAAACAAAATAAAACTCAAAACCCTAAAGAACCCTAAACCTAAACCTGACCTTTAACCACCAAAACCCACTACTGACCTAAACCAACCACAAAACTGAACCATATCTTGACCACTAAACCTTAACCTGGCTAAATAAAACCAATAAAAATAAATAAAACCTACACTATGAGATAAAATAAAATATAAAAATAAATTAAAATAAATAATAACTATAAAGATAAAATAAACTTATGGATAAAAGCTAAAAAATAAAAGTAAACATAAAATAAAATAAAATAAACTATAATAAACCTAAAGATAAAATAAAACTAAATAAAAACCAAAATAACCTAAAATAAATAAATAAAATACCTAAACTACTAAAAACCTAAACTAAAATAAATATAAAGATAAAATAATAAAATAAATAAACCTAAAACTAAAACTAAATAAAGAAAATAAACTAAAATAAACATAAACTAAACAAAAATAAAACTAAAATAAAAAAATAAAAAAAAAACTAAACTAAATAAAACTTAAAATAAAATAAATAAAATAAACTTAAACTTAAAATGAAAATAAAATAAAATAAAAACATAAACTACAACCTAAAATAAATAAAAAAAAAAAACTAAAAAATGTAAACCTAAAAATAAAATAAAATACCAAAACCTAAACTTAAATAAAACTAAAACAATAATAAAACTAAACCTAAATTCAATAAATTAAAAATCTAACCACAAAATAAATTAAAAAAATAAACCTAAACCTAAACTAAAAAATGAACCTAAAATAAACCTAAAATAAATACCTAAAAGCTAAACTGAAATAAAATAAAACCACAGACTAACATAAAAATAAAATAAAACCTAAACATAAAAAAAATAAAATAAAAATAAAACTAAAGTAAAAAAACAACAAATATAAAACTAAACCTAAAATAAAATAAAATAAAAACCTAAACTAATAAATAATATAAATAAACTAAATTAAATAAAAAATAAATTAAACTAAAATCAAAATAAAAAAAATAAGATAAATTAAAAATAAATAAAATAAACTAAATAAAGCTAAACATTCGAGTTATTTAATTTTAAAAAAAAATAAAAAAAAAAATTTAAAAATCCTACCCCTACCCTACCTTAACTACCCTACACACCAAACTTAAATCCCTAAACCCTAAACCACAAAGCTACTAAACTTACAACCTAAACCCTAAAACCATAAAAAAAAATAAAAATAATTGAAAATATACTAAAGATAAAATAAAAAAACTAAACTTAAATAAAATAAATAAAAACATAAACAAAATAAAAAGATAAAAAATCTAAATAAAATAAAAATTAAAATAAAATTAAAATAAAATTAATGTAAAATAAAATAAAAACTAAATAAAAACCAAAACCTACAAAATAAATAAAAAAAAAAATCCAAAACCTTAAAGAAACTAGAATAAAAATAAAATAAACCTAAACTAAAATAAATAAAGGTAAACCTAAACTTAAAATAAACTAAACCTAAACTAAACCTAAAATAAAATAAACTAAAATAAACCTAAACTAAACAAAAGATAAACCTAAAATAAAAAATAAAACCTAAACCTAAAAAAAATAAAACTTAAACCTAAGCCAAAAATAAAAATAAACCTTAACATAAAAAAAATAAAATAAAATAAAACTAAACTAAAAAAATAAACCCAAACCTAAAGAATGAACTAAAATAAATAACTAAATATAAATAAATAAAATAAAATAATAAAATATATAAAATAAACCTAAATAAAATAAATAAATAAAATAAATAAAATAAATCATAACAGTGGTTTCATTAAAAATAAATATTAAAATATAAAAAATACCTACCAACCACTGAGATCCCAAAAATACACTAGCCCTACCAACCACCCTCCACACCCTACCTTAAACCCTAAACCCTAAAACCATAAAACCCCACCCACTAAACCTCTCTCTCTAAACTACTACCACCCTAAACCCTACCTGACCTACACCTGACCCCAAAACACTGGGCCCTCACAACCACACCACACCACAACCCACCTAAACTAAATAAAAAATAAAATAAATAAAAAAAACCTACAAACATAAATAAATAAAATAAAATAAAAACCTAAACTAAACCTAAATAAAATAAAATAAAATAAAACTAAACTAAAATAAAATAAATAAAGCCTAAAATAAACTAAAATAAATTAAACCTAAAACAAGAAAACCTAATTAAAATAAAACCTAAATTTAAAATAAAAATAAAATAAACCTAAAATAAAATAAAATAAAACTAAATAAAACTAAACTAAAAATAAACTAAAATAAAATGTAAAATAAATAAAACCTAAACCCTAAACTAAAGGCATAAACCTAAAATAAACATAATAAATAAAGAAACCTAAACTACTAAAATAAATAAACAAAATAAATTAAAATAAACCTAAAATAAACCTAAAATAAAATAAATAAAAAATAAAATAAACCTGAAATAAACCAAAAATAAAATAAAATATAAATAAAATAAAATCCTAAACCTAAAAACTAAACCTAAAGTAAAAATGAAATAATAAAATAAAATAAACCTAAACCTAAACAAAAATAAACTAAACTAAAATAAATAAAAAACCTAAACCTAAACCTAAACTAAATAAAATAAAATAAACTAAAATAAACCTAAATCTAAACTAAAAAATATAAATCATAAAATAAACCCAAATAAAACCTATAACCAAAACCTAAAAAAACAAAATAAAACCTAAACATAAACCTAAACCTAAACCTAAACCTAAAATATAAAGTAAACCTAAACCTAAAAAATAAAAGAAAATAAAACTCAACTAAAAAAACTAAACCTAAACCTAAACCTAAAAAAATAAACTAAAATAAAAAATCTAAACTAAAATAAATAAACTAAACTAAATAAAATTAAAATAAAAATAAATAAAAATAAAAAATAAAATAAACTAAAATAAATAAAAAGAAGCTAAATAAACTAAATAAACCTAAAACTATTGGTTTACTTAATTTCTTTTAGAAAAACCCCAATACCATAAGCTAACCCTAAACCCTAAATCCTAAACCAAAAAAACCATAATCCTAAAGCCTAAACACTAAACCCTAATCCCTAAACACTAATCCCTAACCCTAAACCCTAAACCCTAAAACCCTAAACCTTAAAACCCTAAACCCTAAACCCTAAACCCAAAAAAACCTAAAAACCTAAACTAAAGTAAATAAAAGCTAAAAATAAAAAATATAAAAAACCTAAACCTAAATAAAATAATAAAATAAAATAAAATAAAATTTAAACTAAAACCTAAACCTAAACCTAAAAATTAAAAAAACTAATAAAAATAAGCAAAAAATAATAAAAAAAACCTAAACTAAACTTAAAAGAAAATAAACCTAAGAATAAAAACATAAATAAAGTAAAAAGTAAAGGTAAAATAAAAACTAAAAAAAACCAAAAATAAAATAAAATAAAAACTAAACCCTAAACTAGAAAAAAACCTAAACCTAAAATAAAAATAAAATAAACCTATACCTAAACTAAAATAAATAAAACCTAAACCTAAACCTTAAATAAACTAAACTAAACCATAAACTAAATAAAATAAAATAAACTAAAAAAATCTAAACCTAAACTAAAACATAAAACCTACAAATAAACCTAAAATAAAAACCTAAAACCTAAACCTAAAATAATAAAATAAAAATCTAAAATAAACCTAAAAATAGAAAATAAAACTTAAACTAAAAAATAAAATAAAAATAAAACTAAACTAAAAAAATAAACATAAACCTAACCCTAAACCTAAAAAATAAACTGAAATAAAAAGCTTAAACTAAAATAATTAAATAAACTAAATAAAAATAAAAAATAAACCTAAATAATAATATAAAATAAACTAAATAAACTAAATAAACCTAAACCCACCGATTTACTTAATTTAAAAAAAAACCCTAAATGCTAAACTCTAAACCCTAAACACTAAATCCTAAACCCTAAACCCTAAACCCTAAAACTAAAAAACCTTAAACCCTAAAAAACCCTAAACCATAAACCTTAAACTTTAAACTGTAAACTAACCCTAAACCTTAAACCTAAAACCCTAAACCCTAAGCCCTAAACCCACCCTAAACCTTATACATTAAACCCTAAACCCTAACTCCTAAAACCCTAAACCTTAAACCCTAAGCTAACCTTAAACCCTTAAAAACTAAAAACCCTAAAATATAAACCCTAAACCTTGAACCCTAAACCCTAATCTAACCCTAACCCCTAAGCTAACAATAGCCCTAATCCCTAAAATCCCCAAACACTAAATACTAAACCCTAAACCCTAACCCTAAACCCTAAACCTTAAGCCTTAAACACAAAACCCTAAACCCTAAATACCTAGGAACCTAAACCTAAACTAAAAAAATCTTGAAAATAAAATAAATAAAATACCTAAACCTAAATAAAATATAAAAATAAAATAAAATAAAAACCTAAACTAAAACCTAAACCTAAACATAAAAATAAAATAAAATTAAAAAATAAACTATAATAAAATAATAAAAATCCAAAACTAAACTAAAAAATAAAATAAACTTAAGAATAAAAAACCTAAGTAAAATAAAAGCTAAACCTAAATTATAAATAAAATAAACTTAAAGTAAAATAAAATAAAAACTAAATAAAAACAAAAAAACTAAAAAATAAACCTAAAAATAATGCCTAAAAATAAAAAAAAAATATAAAACCTAAATCCTAAAATAAAATAAAACCTAAAGCAAAAATAAAAATAAAATGAACAAAATAGAATAAACCTAAACCTAAAATAAAGTAAACCTAAACCTAATCTAAATAAAATAAAATAAACTAAAAAATAAACCAAAACCTAAACTAAAAAAAAAAAACCAAAAATAAACCTAAAATGAGTCCTAAAACCTAAACCTAAAAAAAAAATTAAATAAAATCCAAAACTTATACATAAAAATTAAAAATAAAACCTAAACCTAAAAAATAAAATATAATTAAAACTAAACCTAAACCTAAACCTAAAATATAAACTAAAATAAAGAACCTAAACTAAAATAAGAAAACTAAACTAAATAAAAATACCAAATAAACCTAAATAAAAATAAAAAATAAAGTTAACTAAAATAAATAATAAATAAACTAAATATACTAAATAAACCTAAACCTACCGATTTACTTAATTAAAGAAAACCTTAAACCCTAAATCCTAAACCTACAATGCTAAACCCTAAATCCTAAACCCTAATCACTAAACCCTAAACTCTAAACCCTAAACCGTAAAAAACCTTAAACCCTAAACACAAAACCCTTACCCTAAACCCTAAATCCTAAACCCTAAAAGCATAAACCCTAAACCCTAAACCTTAAACACTAAACCCTAACCATAACCCCTAAACCCTGACTCTAAACCCTAAACCCTAAACTCCAAAACTTAAACCTAAACTTAAAGTAACTAAATAAATTATAAAATAAACCTAAACCCTAAAACATAATAAACATAAACCTAAACCTTAGCCTAAAGCTTAAGAATGGGCAAAACCTTCACAACAGGAACATCATCATCAATCATGCTCGTCAGATCTGGTGGGAGGAAGGCGAGAGACATCGAGTGGTTGTGGGGGATCTGGAGGTGCTAGTGAATATAGAGGCGGTGGTCAGAGCAGGGGTGGTTATGGAGGCGGGAGGAGGGATGAAGGTTATAGTCGTGGTGGTGGCAGAGGGAGAGATCAAGGATATTATGGTGGATCCCGCCACTCAAGAGGTTGGGTGGTTTCTAATGGGAACTGGAGAAATTAAAGAACATTCAATTTGATCTGCTGCTTATGGAACTGTGTCTTTATAGTAGAGACAATTATAGTTATCTAGGATTTTTGATTTGCTCTATTGTGCTCATTTTTGATATATGTCACCACTTCTATCTTAGAAATCTTGTTGTGTTACTTGGTTGATAAAATTAAAAAAAAAGAAATATTAAATCTGAATTTATTCTCTATTAAAAAAACTTTAAACCCTAAACTAAAACCTGAAACTTAATCCTAAAACCTAAACCCAACAATTTTCTGAATCCTTTTACTATGCTGGCTGAACCTTTATTGATCATTTTGGATTGGACTTCTGATTTCTATTGGTTGATGGCAACCTTTGGCCCCCTTTTGTGTGGATATCTTATCTTCTAGTGATTTACACTAGTTGTAACTTTTGTTTCCTTCTGTTGATGGTTTCATTTATGAGCTATTTAATCATTTATCATTGCTCACCTTGGTTTGCCTTGGCGATTGCTTATTGTTGAGACTTTGGCTTGAGGGCTCCTATCTTGGTTTTGTTGGCTATTTCTTAATTAATTAGCATTGGTCTGTTGCTTACTGATGGCTGGTACTGATTTTCCCTGGTTTGGAGCTTGGATGGGAATTTGGTTAATGGTTATTGTTGGTATTCTGACTTTATTCTAGCCTCTCTTTAGGTTATTGTGATTAGTCTATTGTGGTTTTTATTTGGTGGTTTGGCTGCTAACTAGTTGCTTGTCAATTGTTTTTTGTTTAATGGTGATGGATCTGGAACCCTATGGACTACTGGCCTTGGATGTTTACTTGTATCAGGTATGCTAACTATGATGGCTTTGATGTTACTAATCATGAGCCTTCTCTTTCTAAGCTCTCTTCTTTTCCTCTCATTATCCTTATCATTTTTAGATATAACTTTTGCCTTTATAGTGTTTTGTAGATTTCTTTTACAAGTTGGAACTGCACAGAGGGTAAAGTCGTTGCTCAGTCAACCTAAGTGATGTTGTTATGGATCTTGCTTATCTTGCTTTTTCAAAGGAATCATGAACTGCTGCTAATTCATCCTTTTACTATTTTCAAGATTTGTTTATCTTACTCTATGCCTTTTTCTCTTATGCCTTTTAGGCACAATATTTTCTCTATTATTTTCTTTTCATTTTCTAATGTACTTAGATGGAGCTTTAGCTCTCTAGGTTTCTTGTAGCTCTGAGAGAAGTAGAATTTTTGAGCTTTACCCCTTTTAAGGACATTATCTCTTTTCCTTTTATGGTAATAAAATTCTAACTTTCCCAAAAAAAAATACACTAAATCCTAAACCTTAAATAACCCTAAACCCTAAAACCCTAAACCCTAAACCCTAAACACTAAACCCAAAAACCTAAACCCTAAACTCTAAAACCATAAACCCTAAACCTTAAACTAACCCTAAACCCAAAAGCCTAAATACTAAACCCTAAATGCAAAATCCTAAATTATAACCCTAAACCCTAAACCTTAAAAGCATAAAACCTAAAATCCTAAACCCTAAACCCTAAAGCCTAAAGCCTAAACCTGAAACCCTAACCCTAAACCCTAAATCCCAAATCTTAAACCTAGACCTAAAGTAATTGAATAAATTGAAAAATAAACCTAAACTCTAAAACCTAATAAACCTAAACTAAAACATAAACCTTAAGAATGGGCAAAACCTTAATGGTAGAACATCATCACAACTGTGCTCGCTTTAGATCTATGCAGGTGGAGGCTATGATTATCGTAGTGGTGGTGTGGGATTTGGAGGTGCTAGTGGTTATGGAGGCTGGAGGAGTGGCAGAGGTTATAGTGGTGGTAGTGGCAGAGGGAGGGATCGAGGATATGTTGGTGGATCTTGCTACTCGAGAGGCTGGGGTGGTTCTAATGGAAACTAGAGAAATTGAAGAATGGCAAATCCGATCTGCTACTTATGGAACTGTGTCTTATACTAGAGACAATTCAAGTTATCTAAGGTTTTAATTTGTTCTATGCGTGCTCATTTTTTATCTATGTCATCGCTTATGTCTTAGAAAACTTGGTGTGTTACTTGGTTGATGAAATCGAAAAGAAGAAATGTTGAATCTAAATTTATTCTCTATTAAAAAGAAAACCAAAACCCTAAACCCTAAACTAAAACCTAAACCTTAAACCCTAAACCCTAAACCTACAATCAAAAACCCTAAACCATAAACCTTATAATGGTAAACCCAAAACCCTAAAACCTACAACCCTAAACTCTAAACCCTAAACCCTAAACCACAAAACCTAAACCCTAAACCATAAACCCTAAACCTAAACCCTAAATCCTAAACCTTAAAAACCTAAAAACCTTATCCTAAACTAAATAAAACCTAAAAATAAAAAAAATAAAAAAATCTAAATCTAAATAAAATGAAAACCTAAACCTAAACCTAAACCTAAAAATAAAATAAAATAAAAAAGAAAAACTAAATTAAAATATAATAAATAAAATCCTAGACTAAACCAAAAAAATAAAATAAGCCTAAGAATAAAATGCCTAAATAAAATAAAAACTAAACGTAAAATAAAAATAAAATAAACCTAAAATAAAATAAAAACCTAAATCTAAGAAATAAACCTTAAGATAATACCTAAACCCTAAACTAAAAAAACCTAAACCAAAAATAAAAATAATATAAAAAATATATAATAAACATAAACCTAAACTGAATTAAACTAAACTAAAATACATAAACCTAAAACTAAAACTAAACTAAATAAAATAAAATAAACTAAAAATAAACCTAAACCTAAAGTACATAATAAAAACCTAAAAATAAACCTAAAATAAAAACCTAAAATCTAAACCTAAAAAAATTAAATAAAGACCTCAACCTAAACCTAAAAATTAAAAGTAAAACCTAAACCTAAAAAATAAAATAAAAATAAAACACAACTAAAAAATAAACTTAAACTTAAAAAATAAACTAAAACATAAAAAACATAAACTAAAATAAAGAAACTAAACTAAATGAAAAATAAAAAATAAACCTAAATAAAAATAAAAAATAAAATAAACTAAAATAAATAAAATATAAACTAAATAAACATAAACCTATCGGTTTACTTAATTTTTTTTAAAAAAAACCATAAACCTTAAATCCTAAACCCAAAATGCTAAACCCTAAACCCTAATCCCAAAACCCTAAACCCTAAAACCCAATGCCAAAAACCCTAAACCCAAAACCCTAAACCCTAAACCCTAACCCTAAACCATGAACCCTAAACCCCAAACCCTAAACCTAAACATAAAGTAGTAAGGCTTTTAATTTTTTTTAAGGTTAGGGTTTACAATTTATGTTTTAGGGATTATGGTTTAAAGTTTAGGCTTTTAGGGTTTAGGGTTTAGGGTATAGGGTTTTAGGGTTTAGGGTTTAGTATTTAGGGATTAGGTTTTAGGTTTAGGGTTCAAGTTTTAATTTAGGTTTATGGTTTTGGTTATTTTCTTTAATAGAGAATAAATTTAGATTCAACTTTTCTACTTTTTGAATTCATTAACCAAGTAACACACCAAGTTTTCTATGACACAAGTGATGACATGGATAAAAAATGAGCATGCATAGAGCATATCAAAAACTCTAGATAACTAGAATCATCTCTACTATGATGACATAGTTCCATAAGCAGCAGATCGGATCAGCTATTTTTTAGTTTCTCCAGTTCTGATCAAAACTACCTTGGCCTCTCGAGTAGCGGGATCCACCATCATATCCCCAATCTCTCTCTTCAACACCACCATGGCTGTAACCTTCATCGCTCCTCTCACCTCCATAAACACCACTGCTCTGACCACCACCTCCATATCCGCCAGCAGCTCCAGATCCCCCATCACCACTACGATAATTGCCGCCTTTACCTTCGCCTCCACTGCCAGATCTAGACTAAGCCTAGTTAATGGTAATGTTCCTGCCATCAAGGTTCTACCCATTCTTAGGGTTTTTAAAAAAAAATCAAAAGTTGGAGAATTTTATTGCCAAATAGAAAGGGATACAAGGTCCTTAAAGGGAATAAATCTCTAAACTACTTCTCAAAGAGCTACAATTAACCTAAAGAGATAAATTTCCTACCTATTACAAAAAATAAAGCAAAATAAAGAAATGACTAAAATTAAGAAAGAAATAACACCAAATTCCAAGATGGCCAGCCAAAGCCATCTATATCCCTAAATCATCTATGAGATGCACAAACCACCTACAACCCCAAAACCTACCATAAACCTACAAAGAACTTAATATAGAGATAAACATCTATAAATAAGGATAAGCTAAATACATAAAAGGAACAAAATGATAAAAATCTTAGATATGGCTGCTACCACATTCATCTCAAGGGGAAATAGATATGTGAGCATCCAAACTTCAAGAAGGGTTACAATCACATATGGTTACTAGATAAAAAAGGATATAGAGGAAGCATCCCACCCTTCATAACCAACTTACCTCAATTAAAATAAATAGCTAACAGCCAAGAGCTCACCAAGTCCCAGTATCTATCATTAGGATTAAATAGGCAACTAACCAGCAAAACATCCAGCCAAACTAGAGCAAAGAAACCAACCAAACAAGATAACAATAAAGAAATAACCACCATCAAAGCCACCCAAAATAAATAAATACCAAAGGTAAAGAACCAAAAATTCTATAGATCCACCAACCAACAGTACAGCTACTGCCAGTCATCATGGCCACCTAGCCAACCATAGCAACAAGAATCAATAGAAATATTAATAGAAATAACAACAGCCAAAGCCACATATATGTTCATCCCACAAAAAAAAGAAATGACAAGCCAATGGGCCAACCATCCAACAGGCAAACTCCATAAAAAAACTTCAAAAAAACCACCAAAAAAGGGAACAAAAACTAGATGGCAGGTAACAGCTCCAGAGAGAGTAAACTTAGCC
Organism: Cymbidium sinense; assembly: GCA_021442155.1. NCBI lineage: Eukaryota > Viridiplantae > Streptophyta > Magnoliopsida > Asparagales > Orchidaceae > Cymbidium > Cymbidium sinense. The sequence continues at coordinate 127,712,748 of CM038218.1, forward strand.
TAGGAAGGAATGAAGCCCACAACCTGGACCAACCAATAATCATGATTTCAAATAGCAAAAACCAAAAGAAAAAGGCTAGAATAAACCACAACCATCAAACAACCACCAACCAATAAACCCTCATAAGAAAAAAAGAGCCTAGGAAAAAAGGTAAATAAGTAAGCTTTGAAGCCTGTCAATCACCATGCCATCCTAAAACTAACATGTTAGGTGACCAACAAGAGGAGAGCCACCAAAACTAGAGGGCAAGTAAATCTCAATAGTACCAACCAGAAATAATCTCAACCTCCATCAAAAGGAGATATCATTCTTAGGGTTTAGGTTTAGGTTTATTAGGTTTTAGGGTTTGGGTTTATTTTTAATTTATTTAGTTACTTTAGGTTTAGGTTTAGGGTTTGGGGTTTAGGGTTTAGGGTTAGGGTTTAGGGTTTTGGGTTTTGGTTTTAGGGTTTAGGGTTTAGTGTTTTTGGATTAGGGTTTTAGGGTTTAGGGTTTAAGGTTATTGGTTTATGGTTTAGAGTTTGGTGTTTAGGATTTAGGTTTTATGGTTTTTTTTAAAAAAAAATAAGTAAACTGATAGTTTTAGGTTTATTTAGTTTATATTTTATTTATTTTAGTTTATTTCATTATTTTATTTTTATTTATGTTTATTTTATATTTACTTTAGTTTCTTTATTTTAGTTTATGTTTTTCATATTTTAGTTTATCTTTTAAGTTTAGGTTTATTTTTCAATTGAGTTATATTTTTATTTTATTTTTTAGGTTTATTTTTTAATTTTTATTTTTAGGTTTAGGTTCATGTTTTTATTTTATTATTTAGGTTTAGGTTTTAGGTTTTTATTTTAGGTTTATTTTTAGGTGTTAATTTTTTACTTTAGGTTTAGGTTTATTTTTAGTTTATTTTTTTATTTAGTTTAGTTTTAGGTTTTATTTATTTTAGTTTAGTTTAGTTTTAGTTTAGGTTTAAGTTTATTTTATTTTGTTTATTTTTATTTTGGTTTAGGTTTTTAGTTTAGGGTTTGTGTATAATTTTTTAAGGTTTATTTCAGGTTTAGTTTTATTTTATTTTATTTTAGGTTTATTTTATTTTTATTTTACATTTAGTTTTCATTTTATTTAGGCTTTTTATTCTTAGGCTTATTTTGTTTTTTAGTTTAACTTAGGAGTTCATTTATTATATTTTAATTTAGTTTTTATTTTTTATTTTATTTTATTTTATTTTTAGGTTTAGGTTTAGGTTTTAGTATTGGTTTTCATTTTATTTAGATTTAGATTTATTTATTTATTTTATTTTTAGGTTTTATTTAGTTTAGGATTAGGTTTTTAGGTTACTAAGGTTTAGGCTTGAGGGTTTACGGTTTAGGGTTTAGGCTTTGAGGTTTAGGGTTTAGGGTTGTAGGTTTTAGGGTTTTGGGTTTTGGGTTTACCATTTTAGGGTTTGTAGGTTTAGGTTTAGGGTTTAGGGTTTAAGGTTCAAGCTTTAGTTTAGGGTTTAGGTTTTGGTTTTCTTTTTAATAGAGAATAAATTTAGATTGAACATTTCTCCTTTTTGATTTCATCAACCAAGTAACACACCAAGTTTTCTAAGACATAAGTGATGACATAGATAAAAAATGAGCACGTGTAGAGCAAATCAAAAACCTAGATAACTTGAACTCTCTCATGAAATACAGTTCCATAAGTAGTGATTGGATCTACTATTATTTAGTTTCTAGTTCCCATTAGAACCACCTCCCTCTCGAGTGAGATCCTCCAACATATCCTCGATCCTCTCTCGCCACTACCATGTAACCTCCGCTCCTCCACCTCCATAACCACCAAAGACCTCAATTCCACACACCACAACTATGAATCACGCCCCTACCACCGTGATCTAGACAGCTTGATGGTGATGTTCCTACCATTAAGGTTTATGTTTTGGTTTAGGTTTATTAGGTTTTGTGGTTTAGGTTTATTTTTTAATTTATTTAGTTACTTTAGGTTTAGGTTTAAGGTTTTAGGTTTAGGGTTTAGGGATAGGGTTTCAGGTTTAGGCTTTAGGCTTTAGGGTTTAGGGTTTAGGATTTTAGGTTTAATGCTTTTAGGGTTTAAAGTTTAAGGTTTAGGGTTAGAGTTTGTTTGGGGTTTAGGTTTTTATATTTTAGTTTAGGGTTTAGGTTTTTGGGTTAGTTTTTAGGGTTTAGGGTATAGGGTTTAGGGTTTTAGGGTTTGGGGTTGTTTAAGGTTTGGGGTTTAGGGTATTTTTTTCAGGAAAGTTAGAATTTTATTACCATAAAAGGAAAAGAGACTATTCCTTAAAAGGGGTAAAAATCTAAAATTTTGCTGCTCTCGGAGCTATAAGAAACCTAGAGAGCTAAACCACCATCTAAGTACATTAGAAAAAGAAAAGAAAAAAATAGAGAAAATATTGTGCCTAAAAAGCATAAGAGAAAAACGTATAGAGTAAGACAAACAAATATTGAAAATAGTAAAAGGATGAGTTAGCAGCAGTTCAGGATTCCTTTGAATAAATAAGATAAGCAAGATACACAACAACATCACTTTGGTTGACTGAGCAACGACCTTACACTCTGTACATTTCCAACTTATAAAAAAAATCTGTAAAACACTATAAAAGAAAAAGTCATACCTAAAAATGATAAGGATAAAGAGAGGAAAAGGAGAGAGCTCAGAAAGAGAAGGCTCAAGATTAGTTAGATCATCAAGGGGCAACAATACATAAGAGCATCCAAACTTCATAAATAAGGGTTACAATCATATGTAATGCTACCAACCAGAGAGAAGATGTGAGTAACATCAAAGCTATCATAGTTAGCATACCTGATACAAGTAAACATCCAAGGCCAGTAGTCCATAGAGTTCCAGGTCCATCACCATTAAACAAAAAGAAACCGACCAGTAACCAGCTAGCAACCAAACCACCAAATGAAAACCACAATAGACTAATCACGATAACCTAGAGAGAAGCTAGAATAAAGTCAAAATACCAAAAATAACCATTAACCAAATTCCCATCCAAGCTCCAAACAAGAGAAAACCAGTACCAGCCATCAGCAAGCACCAGATCAATGCTAATAATTTGAGAAATAGCCAACAAAACTAAGATAGGAGCCCTCAAGACAAAGTCCCAACAATAAGCATTCACCAAGGAAAACCAGGGTGAGCAACCACAAATGACTAAATAGCTTGGAAATGACACAATCAACTAAAGGAAACATAAGCTGCAGCCAGTGTAAATCACCAAAAGATAAAATAACCATACAAAAGGGGGCCAAAGGTAGCCACCAAATAATAGAAACCAAAAAGTCCAATCCAAAATGATCAACAAAGGTTTAGCCAGCACAGTAAAAGGCTTTAAAAAATTGTTGGGTTTAGGTTTTAGGATTATGTTTCAGCTTTTAGTTTAGGGTATAGGGTTTTTTTAATAGAGAACAAATTCAAATTCAACATTTTTTTTGATTTCATCAACCAAGTAACACAATAAGTTTTCTAAGACACAAGTGGTGACATAGATAAAAATGAGGATGCATAGAGGAAATCAAAAATCCTAGATAACTATAACTGTCTCTACTATAAAACACAGTTCCATAAGTAGCAGATCAAATTGATCATTCTTTAGTTTCTCTAGTTCACATTAGAAACAACCTGACCTCTCGAGTAGTGGGATCCACCATAATATCCCTGATATCTCCCTTTGCCACCACCACGATAATAACCTCCGTTGCTCCTCCCGCCTCCATAACCACCCCTACTCCATCCACCAACTCAGTATTCATTAGCACCTCTAAATCCCCCACAACCACTACGATAATCACCGCCTCTGACTTTACCTCCACCACTAGATCTAGACTGAGGCTGGTTGACTATGATGTTCCTACAGTCGAGGTTATGCCCAGTCTTAAGGTTTAGGTTTAGGTTTATGTTAATTAGGTTTTAGGCTTTAGGTTTATTTTCTAATTTATTTAGTTACTTTAGGTTTAGGTTTAAGATTTGGGATTTTGGGCAGGTTTAAGTTAGTTTAGGTTAGGTTAGGGTTTAGGGTTTTAGGGTTTAGGGTTTAGGTTTAGGGTTTGGGTTTATGCTTTTAGGTTTAGGGTTGGGTTGTGGTGGTTTAGGGTTTAGGGTTTTTTACTTGGGTTTAGAGTTTAGGTTTAGTGATTGTTTTAGGTTTTTTAGGTTTTGGTTAAGGGTTTAGCATTGTAAGTTTAGGATTTAGGTTTTAAGGTTTTCTTTAATTAAGTAAACTGGTAGGTTTAGGTTTATTTAGTATATTTAGTTTATTTATTATTTATTTTAGTTAACTTTATTTTTAATTTTTATTTAAGTTTGTTTTGTATTTTTATTTAGTTTAGTTTTCTTATTTTAGTTTAGGTTCTTTATTTTAATTTATATTTTAGGTTTAGGTTTAGGTTTACATTTTAGTTGAGTTTTAATTTTATTTTATTTTTTAGGTTTAGGTTTAATTTTTTATTTTTATGTTTAAGTTCAGGACTTTATTTAATTTTTTTAGGTTTAGGTTTTAGGAATTATTTTAGGTTTATTTTTTGGTTTTATATTTTAGTTTAGGTTTATGTTTATTTTTTGGTTTTATATTTTAGTTTAGGTTTAGGTTTATTTTTTGTTTATTTTATTTTATTTTATTTAGATTAGGTTTAGGTTTATTCTATTTTGTTAATTTTTTTTATTTTTTTTTTGGTTTTATTTTAGTTTACTGATTTGTTTATATTTATTTATTTTTAGGTTTATTTTAAGTTTAGGTTTTATTTAGTTTTTATTTTATTTATATTTTTTTAGGTTTAGCTTTATTTTATTTAGGTTTTATTCTTAGGTTTATTTTATTTTTAGATTAGTTTTGGATTTTGTTATTTTATTTAAATTTATTTTTATTTTATTTTATTTTATGTTTAGGTTTAGTTTATTTTATTTTTATTTTATTTTATTTATTTAGGTATTTCATATTATTTTTGGATTTTAATAGGTTAGGTAGGTTTTTTGGGTAGTTTTATTTATGATTTTGTTATTAGGGTAGGTTTTGGGTAGTTTAGTCAGGGTATGGTTTAGAATTAGGGTTTAGGATCTAGGGTTAGTGTGATTATAGGTATTATGGTTTGTGGTAGGTTGATCTGGGTAGTTAGGTGGAGTTAGGGAGGTAGTTAGGGTTGGGTTAGGCTCAGGGAGGTTGGTATTTTGGGTTTTAGGGGTTTCAGGGTTTAGGGATTAGGGTAGGTCAGGTCATCCAGGCCATGGAGATAGGAGATTATGGTAGGGTATTAGGCTCAGGGTTATTTGGGAGTTTAGGTAAGTAGGGTTTAGGGCCTAGGGTAAGGCCAGTGGTTTTGGGTTTAGGGTTTAGTAGGGCCTAGTGAGTTAGAGTTTAAGATTTAGGGTTTAGGGTTTTAGGTTCGTAGTGAATTAGGTTTGGTTTTAGAGGTTTAGAGGTAGGATTTTATCTTAGGGTTTTTTTCAAATTAAGCAAACCCAGTAGGTATTTATTTATTTTTATCATTATTATTTTATTTTATTATTTACTTTTATTTATTTTATGCTTATTTATTTTAGTTTAGCTTTATTTTAGTTTATTTTTTAGGTAGGTTAGGTTTATGTATATTTTTAGTTTTTATTTTATTTTATTTTTAATTAGGTTTATTTTATTTTTTTTGTTTAGATTAGATTTTTTATTTTATTTTTAGGTTTAGGTTTAGGTTGATTCAGGTTTATTTGTAGGTTTTATGTCTAGTTTAGGTTTAGGATTATTTTTAGTTTATTTTATTTTATTTAGTCTATGGTTTAGGTTTAGTTTATGGTTTAGTTTAGGTTTTATTTACTTTTAGTTTAGGTATAGGTTTATTTTCTTTATTATTTTTTTATTTTATTTTTTTAGATTTAGATTTTTTTTTTAATTTAGGGTTTAGGTTTTATTTTTTTTATTTATTTTTATTTTAGGTTTTATTTAGTTTTATTTTATTTTATTTTTTATTTTCGATTTTTTATTTTACCTTTAGTTTTTAGTTTATTTATGTTTTCATTCTTAGGTTTATTTTCTTTTGAAGTTTAGTTTAGGTTTTTTTTATTATTTAGCTTATTTTTATTAATTTTTTTACTTTTTCAATTTAGGTTTAGTTTTTAGTTTAAATTTTTATTTTATTATTTATTTATGTTTAGGTTTTTTTATATATTTTATTTTTAGCTTTTATTTACTATCGTTTAGGTTTTTAGGTTTTTTGGGTTTAGGGTTTAGGGTTAGGGATTCGAGTTTAGGGTTTAGGATTTAGTGTTTAAGTTTGATTTAGATTTCTGGGTTTAGGTTAGCTTAGGGTATTGAGGTTTTAAAAAAAAAATTAAGTAAACCAATAGTTTTAGGTTTATTTAGTTTATTTAGCTTCATTTTATTTATTTTAGTTTATTTTATTTTTATTTTTTTTTTATTTTTATTTAGTTTAGGTTTTTATTTTAGTTTATTTTAGGTTTAGATTTATTTTAGTTGAGTTTTATTTTAAACCTAAAATAAAACCAAAACATAAACCTAAGAAAATAAAATAAAACCTAAACCTAAACCTAAACCTAAACCTAAAAAATAAAAAATAAAACCTAAACCTAAAAAAATAAAACAAAATAAAACTCAACTAAAAATAAACCTAAACTTGAACCTAAACCCAAAAAAATAAACTAAAATAAAAAAACCTAAACTAAAATATATAACATAAACTAAATAAAAATTAAAATAAACATAAATAAAAATAAAAATATAAAATATACTAAAATAAATAAACTTAAACCTATTAGTTTACTTAATTGTTTTTAAAAAAACTCTAAACCTCAAGAAAACCCAAAACTGAAAACCCTAAAAATCCTAAATCCTTAAAGCCTAAACACTAAACCCTAAACCCCATCCCTAACCCTATACACTAAACCCTAAAACCAAAATAAAACCTTAAAACTTAAACCATAAAACCTAAAAATCTAAACCTAAATTAAATAAAACCCAAAAAAATAAAATATATGAAAACCTAAACCTAAATAAAATAATGAAATAAAATAAAATAAAACTTAAACAAAATCTAAATTTAAACTTAAAATAAAAAAAAATAAACTAATAAAAAATAGACTAAATAAATAAAGAGACCTAAACTAAACATAAAATAATTTTATTCTAGAATAAAAACGTAAATAAAATAAAAACCAAATAAACCAAAAATGAAATAAAAAAATAATTAAAAACCTAAACCTAAAAATAAAACCTAAAAATAAATAAAAATAAAAAACCTAAACCCTAAACTAAAAAAAAAGAAACCTAAACCTAAATTAAAATAAAATAAACCCAAATATAAACTAAAATAATAAAACCTTAGTCCTTATTAAACAAAACATAAACCATAAACTAAACTAAAATAAACATATACCTAAAAAAATAAACTTAAATAAAATAAAAAACATAAATAAACCTAAAAAAAATAAAATAAAAAACCTAAACCTAAATCTAAAAATTCTGTACATTTAAACCTAAAAAAATAAAAAAAAAATAAAACTAAACTAAAAAATAAACTAAACTAAACTCCTAAACAAATAAAATAACAAAACTAAACCTAAAATAAATAAACTAAACTAAATAAAACTAAAAATAAATCCTAAATAAGATTATAAATAAATAAATAAACCTAAACCCTCTTTAAATTTAAATTTAAGAAAACCTAATTGCTGGGAACCCTAAACCCTAAAACACACTAAATCCAAATCTTAATCTAATCGAATCTGAACTCAACCAATCCAAAATTAAACCTAACCTGACCTTGAAAGAATCTAATCCCCACTAAACCTAAACCTAACTTAAATAAATAAATAAATAAACCCTAACTAAACTAAATAAAACTTAAAATTTAAACCTAAAACTAAACCTAAAATCAAACTTAAAATAAATTTCCTAAACCTAAACCTAAAAAACCTAAGAATCAAAATTAAAACCTTAAACCTAAACCTAAACTAAACCTGAACCTAAACCCATAACTAAACTAAATAACCTAAACCCTAAACCTAAACTCTAAACTTATAATAAAATAAAAACCCTAAAACCTAAATCTAAAACTCAAACCTAAACCCTACACTCTAAACCCAAAACCTAAACCCAAGAATCCTAGTTTCTTTATGAAATGTATGGTTTTATTTTTCCCTTCATCGGTGCATCTCAGCCTCACATTTTGGTGGATCCTTCATCATTCTACCATTTTATGAGCCTTTGAATATCAGCACCACATGATGTGTCTCTTCCAATATAGCTAAATAAATGACCTAAACCCACCTGACTCATCTCCAATTTGGATGATCTCTCAGGGCATCAAATTATTGGGATTCCTAAACCCAATGCCATACCTATTAAAATCCTTTAAGGATGCACTTTGCAAGAGCTCTACCATATCACTTAGTGAATATGATTTTGACTTCATTTCTAACTGCAAGATCATGAGTTTCAGGATCATGATCTAAAAAACCTTATTTAAAACACCCATCGATCGAATTTAGAAATGATCTGATCCTTTTTTGATAACCTTAAACTTTCAGGTGCTTTCTCTATTGGCTTGATCAATCCAAGACATATTCTGATTCAACTTAAGAACGATTTGGATTATTCAAGGGTTTTCTTGCGTTGATCTTATTTTGTCTTTAACTATCAAATGCATTTGTTAAAGTGGTCTCCCCTTTTTGATATAAATGATGAATAGCCTATTATTCCTATCTGGTTTACTCTTCCAAACAAAAGAATCCATTATGTTACCCACCAAATTTTATTTACTGTCGAGGCTTTTTCTGGTCAGCCATGCCAAATCGATTAGGCGACCACTATGAGATCCCATCCCTCTGTTGTTCGTATCCTGGTTGAACTTGGCATATCTGAAAAACATACTAAGGAGCTTTGGATTTGATCTAAAAAGTTTGGTTATTTACATAAGGTCAAATTTGAAATTTTTTTGGTTTTCTGTTCCCATTGCAAGATACATGGTCATGATAATTCAGAGTGTTTTGTTCTTCAGCCGCATCTTAAAAAGAAAATTTTGAAATGATCATAACTTGAAATTAGCTTCTAATAAAGTTAATAAAACTATTTATATGCCTAAAAATAACTTAAATGTTGATATTAGGTCGGGCTCTTTGGAATCTTTTGATGTTGCTTAAATTGTTGATTCTGCTTCTCATTTTGACCATGACAAAGGTACTAATAATGTTTAAAAAGATGGTCTTCCCAACAATCTTTCTTTACATGAGAATATTCCTATTATGGATAATTCCAAATTCAAAGAGGCTGAAAAATGATGATTCATTCTCTAATGAGTCAATTCCTACTTCTTTGCTAGCATTAATTTATGAGAATGAGGATTTAAATGAAAACCTGAATGTGGCTAAAATTCTTGAGCAAAATATTGATTCTAACATTGGTAATTGTGCTTTGAATGGTATAAAATCTTCTCCTTCCCATAATTCCAAGATTGATCTTCATTCTAATCCCACTTTTCAACAAAATGCTGATTTGGAAGAGGGGGAAGTTGTTATTAGAGATGTTCTTGTTGGTCCTTATCCTATTAATAATATTTCTAATCAATCTCTACCTAATGGTGACACTTTGGATAAAAACAAAAAATTCTGAACTATCCATAAAAAAAAACTAAAAACTCTAAGATGAAACCTCCTATTTTTTTGCCAAATCTACTAGATCTGGATCCTCTTCACATAAATAATGTGTTGTTTCAATTTTTTTATTAGAAGAGGATTTGTTATTCTTTCTCTTTCTCTTTATTATTATTTTTTAATTTTCTTTTACAATTTTCTTTATGTTTAATTTTTTTATTTGGAATATTAGAGGGGTTGGTACCCTCACTATTCATAATCGTATTAGAAATCTCTGTAAAATTAACAATATCTCTTTACTTATCATTATTGAACCTCTTATACATGTTGATAAAATCAATCATGTTACTAGAATGCTTTAGTAATTTTTCTCTAACATCAAGTAATAAAATTTGGTGCTTTTGGAATAGCTTCTTAAATGTTTTAATTTTATATGATCTACAACAAGTTGTCAATGCTAAAATTTCTTGTGGTGACCCTTGTGTGTTGGGCTCTTTTATTTATGCTTCTTTCAATAGAGCTGGTCAAAATGATCTTTTAGAGAATTTGAGAAGTTTGGCTCTTTATTTTAATAAACCTCAATTGGTTGGGGGAGATTTTAGCACTATTATGTATTCTTCGGAAAGAAGGAGTGGTTGCTCGCCTAATATTCATTATATGTAAGAATTTTAACACTATCCTACACCCTAAACCCTAAACCCTAAACACTAAATCCTAAACCCTAAGCCCTAAAACTAACCTTAAACCCTAAAAAACCTTAAACCCTAAACTCAAACCTAACTTAAACCCTAAACCCTAAACCTAAACCTAAGCCCCATAAACCCTAAACCTAAACCCTAAACCTAAACCTAAACTAAAACCTCAACCTTAAACCCAAAACTAACCTTAAATCCTAAAAACTCTAAACCCTAATCATTAATCTAACCCTAACCCTTTAACCCCTAATCCTGATTAAACCTAAACCCTAAACCTTAAACCTAAAACTCTAAACCCTAAAGTTCTTTTAAAACCCTAACAAGAAACCAAATAATAAAACCTAAAACCCCAAACCTAAAACTAAACTTAAACCCCAAACCTAAACTAAACTTAAATTTAACCTAAAACCTAACCTAAACCTAAAATTAAACCTAAACCTAAAACCTGAAACCTAAACCTAAACCCTAAACCTAAACCTAAAAGTAAACCTAAACCTAAACCTAAACATAGAACCTAAACCTAAACCTAAACCCTAAACCCTAAACCTAAACTATAACTAAACCTGAACCTAAACCCTAAACCCTAAACCTAAACTAAAACCTAAACCCTAAACCCTACACCCTAAACTCTAGAAACCTAAACCTAGTAATCCTAGTTCTCTTTATGGAGTTATCGAGATTTCATTTTTCCCTTCATCGGTGCATCTCTGTCTCACATTTTTGGTGGATCCTTCATCATTCTTGACCATTTTATGGAGCCTTTCGACACGTGATGTGTCTCTTCAGAATATGGCTGTGGTGACCTCAAACCCATAGACTACATCTCTCAATTTGGATGATCCGACTAGGGCATTCAATTTTATTGGGATTCCTAAACCCAATGCCATACCTGCTATTAAATCCTTTAAGGATGCACTTTTTGGTAAGAGCTCTACCATATCTGACTTAGTGAATATGATTTTGACTTCATTTCGAGGTATGCCTGTGATCATGAGTTTGTATCATGATGTCAAAAAGCTTACAAAACCTTTTGAATTTACTTTAATTGGAAAATTTGCATTGCACTGGTCGAATTTGGAAATGATCTGATCCTTTCATAATAACCTTAAACTTTCAGGTGCTTTCTCTATTGGCTTGATCAATCCAAGACATATTCTGATTCAACTTATGAATGATTTGGATTATTCAAGGGTTTTCTCGCGTTGATCTTATTTTGTCTTTAACTATCAAATGCATTTGTTAAAGTGGTCACCCCTTTTGATATAAATGATGAATAGCCTATTATTCCTATCTGGTTAACTCTTCCAAACATAAGAATCCATTATGTTACCCACCAAATTTTATTTACTATCAAGGCTCCTTTTGGTCAGCCATGCCAAATCGATTAGATGACCGCTGTGAGATCCCGTCCCTCTGTTGCTCGTATCTTGGTTGAACTTGACATATCTGAAAAACATACTAAGGAGGTTTGGATTTGATCTAAAAAGTTTGGTTATTTACATAAGGTCAAATTTGAAAATTTTTTCGTTTTCTGTTCCCATTGCAAGATACATGGTCATGATAATTCAGAGTGTTTGTTCTTCAGCCGCATCTTAAAAGGAAAATTTTGAAATGATCATAACTTGAAATTAGCTTCTAATAAAGTTAATAAAACTATTTATATGCCTAAAAATAACTTAAATGTTGATATTAGGTTGGGCTCTTTGGAATCTTCTGATGTTCCTAGAATTGTTGATTCTACTTCTCATTTTGACCATGACAAAGGTACTAATAATGTTGAAAAAGATGGTCTTCCCAACAATCTTTCTTTACATGAGAATATGCCTATTATGGATAATTCCAAATTCAAAGAGGTTGAAAAAATGATGATTCATTCTCTAATGAGTCTATTCTTACTTCTTTGCTAGCATTAATTTATGAGAATGAGGATTTAAATGAAAACCTGAATGTGGCTAAAATTCTTGAGCAAAATACTGATTCTAACATTGGTAATTGTGCTTTGAATGGTATAATATCTTCTCCTTCCCATAATTCCAAGATTGATATTCATTCTAATCCCACTTTTCAACAAAATGCTGATTTGGAAGAGGGGGAAGTTGTGATTAGAGATGTTCTTGTTGGTCCTTATCCTATTAATAATATTTCTAATCAATCTCTATCTGATGGTGACACTTTGTATAAAAACAAAAAATTCTAAACTATCCATAAAAAAAAGTTAAAAACTCTAAGATGAAACCTCCTATTTTTTGCCAAATCTACTAGATCTGGATCCTCTTCACATAAATAATGTGTTGTTTCAATTTTTTTCTTAGAAGAGGATTTGTTATTCTTTCTCGTTCTCTTTTTTATTATTTTTTAATTTTCTTTTACAATTTTCTTTATGCTTAATTTTTTCATTTGGAATATTAGAGGGATTGGTACCCTCACTATTCATAATCATATTAGAAATCTCTATAAAATTAACAATATCTCTTTACTTATCATTATTGAACCTCTTATACATGTTGATAAAATCAATCATGTTACTAGAATGCTTGGCTTTAGTAATTTTTTCTCTAACATCAGTAATAAAATTTGGTGTTTTTGGAATAACTTCTTAAATGTTTTAATTTTAGATGATCTACAACAAGTTGTCAATGCTAAAATTTCTTTTGGTGACTCTTGTGTGTTGGGCTCTTTTATTTATGCTTCTTTTCAATAGAATGGTGAAATGTTCAATGAGAGAATTTGAGAAGTTTTGCACTTTCTGTTAACAAACCTTGGTTGGTTGGGTGTAATTTCAACACTACTACGTATTCTTCAGAAAGAAGGAGTGGGTGCTATCCTAATATTCATTATATGGAAGAATTTTCTAATATGATTCTTGATTGCAATCTTTTTTTTACATTGGTTTTAAAGGCTCTAATTATACTTGGCAAAACTCTAAGCTCGCAACATTTAGAAGAATTCTTTTCAACTCTCATTGGACTAATTAATGGCCTCTTACGTCTGTTGATCATTTTAGTAAAACTTTATTTGATCATGCCACACTTTTGGTTTATGTTAAACAAAACTCTAAAATATTAAACATCTCACCCTCTTTAGATTTTAAAATATGTATATATTGACATCTAGATTTTCTTAAAGTTGTGGACATTAATTGGATTGTCCCTTTACACCTTGATAATTTGATTAGGGGTATGAATAGATTATGGTTTAAGCTTAAAAAGCCTGAACAAAATTTAGTTTGGTGGAACAAACATTATTTTAAAAATCTTATCGCTAATATAAAAACATGGAACTTTTGGTTTGTGAACTTGAAAATGCTATTTTCACTGACTCTTCTAATCTTAAGGATTTGAATGAAGCTAAAAATAAACTGGTTAATTATCAAAATATGGAAGAGACCTATTGGCGAAAAAAAGATGCTAATAAACATATTGCTGGTGGGGATAGAAATACTAGGTATTTTTATGCTTTATTTATTAAAAAGTGAGGTTTAAATTATATCCAAAAAATGAAAAATGATATTGGAGATTGGATTATCGATATTAATGTTATTATAGATTATGTTATTAACCACTTTAGAAATATGCTTAATAAAATCCACTCTTATGAAGCTATTTCTAATTGCATTTGATCCCTCTATTATTACCAATGATGATAATCATTTAGCTTACTAGGTTGCCTACTAAGATGAGATTGGTAAAGTTCTCAATAACATGAACAATGATTTCATTACTAGTCTGGAGGGTTATACTACTCAATTTTGTCAAAATTGTTGGTCTATTATTAAGCATGACTTAATTGATGCTATTGTTGATTTTTTATTGGTAATCCTCTCCTTAAAAATTTTTCAAGCACTTCCATTATTCTCATACCTAAAATAGATAATCTAGATTCTTGGAGTGATTTTAGACCTATTAGTCTTTACACTTTATTTAATAAATTGATTTCTAAAATTCTTACTAATAGACTTAGTCCTTTACTTCAAAAAATTATCTCTCTCAACCAAACTGGTTTTGTTAGAGGGAGATCTATATCGATAACATTCTTCTTGCTCAAGAGCTTATTCATGATTTTGATGTTCCAACTAGAGGTGGTAACATCCTTTTTAAATTAGATATTTCTAAAGCCTTTGATAATATCTCTTAGGATTTCCTTTTAAATATCTTGCATTTATTTGGTTTCTCTGATAATTTCATTAACCTTATTAAAACTAAATTAATAATGGTTTTCAATTCATCATAATGGGAAGCTTTAGGCTTCTTTCCCTTTTTCATGGATTGAGACAAGGAGATCCTTTATCCCCTTCTTTGTTTATTATTACTGTGGAATACCTTTCTAGGAGTTTAAATGAAATATTCAATAACAACCTTAGCATGTACTTTAGAACTCTTGGTGGTATCCTTATTTCTCATCTTAGCTTTGTTGATGATTTCATTATCTTTTCTAATGCATCTTTTCATCATATCAAAAGACTTAAGAAATTTTTAAATAATTTTGGTAGGGAAAGTCACATTTCTATTAATGAGAGCAAGAGCTACTTTATTACCTCCTCTAAAATTTCTAATAATAAAGTCAATCATATCTTAAGAATCATTAACTTTAAACACCAGCAATTCCCTATTAAATATATGAGTTCTCCTCTTCTAAAAAGTCAAAAAAGATCCCATATTTTTGATGAGCTTATCCAAAAAATTTCTAATAAAATTTTGGTGTGGAAATTTGACTTACTTTCTTTTGGTGGGACTTACTTTGCTTACTCTTAATTGATGCCTTTATATCTTATTCAAACCATTATCCCTACTAATTCTATCTTAAATAGAATTGATCAACTCCTTAATAAATTTTTTTGGGGCTCTAATAATTTAAAAGATGCATTGGACTTCTTGGCATAAATGTTGTGGTCCTCAGGTGAAAGTGCACTTGGTTGCAAACCTATTCGTGAAGCTATTCTGCCTTCTCCAATAGTGGAAATTTTAAAAAAAAAGGAGCCTCTGGGCTAATTTTATGGCAGCTAAATATTGCCAAGGTAAGCACCCTCTAATATGTACTTATAAAGTTGGTGACTCCCCAGTTTGGAAAAGGCTTTGCTCCATTAAATGGGAGGCTAAATCCTTGATATCTTGGGGTATAAATTTGAGATCTTCTTTCTTTTGGCAAGACAACTAGATTGGTGGTGGTTCTATTGATTCTTTTTTATCTACCCATTCTACTACTGCTACTAAAGTTAACTCATTTTGGCTTAATAACAAGTGGAATGATAGTAAACTTAGCCAATTTATTCATATCTCTCTTTTTGATAAATTTAGTGATATTCCTATCTTTTCCAACAAGCTGATCAAATTCTTTTTAAGTATCTTATAATGGTGATTTTATTCTTAAAGAGGCTTGGAATTATATTAGAGCTCATATTTCTTCAAATGTATTTATTAAACTTTGGAATAATATCATCCCTATCTCTTATTTTGTCCTTACTTGGAGAATAATAAAAACTTCATTCATGTTGATTCCTTGCTCTAGGATAAAGGATTTCATTTGCCTTCCAAATGTTATTGTTGTTTTCATATTGAAAATGTTAATCATGTTTTTTTGTCAATGGTGCTATTGCCTCTAAATTATGGGTTTGGTATGATCTTTTTAATACTAACCATTTCCATTGCTTTCTTTCTTTATATCAACTTCTTGAAGCTTGTTTCCACAAAACTATGAAAGATCATATCAATGTTTTAATTGCCATTACCCTTATTTAGTTCATATGGATGGATAGAAATGATGCTAAATATTGTGGTATTCCCATGAATTAGAAAATGATTGCTAGAACCAAAGAAAAAATCATGCATTATTTAATGCTATTTTAATTAGTAACACATTTTAGAGGTTGCAAATTTGTGGCCAAAGGGTCTTTACACACTTTGAGATCACCTTCTATAAAGAAGATAGGATTATATATTAGATCAAACCTAATAATAATATTATTAAAATTAATACGGATGGCTCTGTCTCTCATAATACATTTGATTGTGGTGGTATTTTTAGGGACTTTGAAGGTAATGTCAATTTTGCTTTTGCTTATCCTCTTAAAGCTTGTTTTGTTATCTATGCTAAATTAATGGTTGTAAATAAAGCTATTGACATTTGTTTGCAAAAAGGTTTCATCAATATTTTGATTGAAGTTGATGCTCTTTTAGTCATTGACATGCTGACTTCCACTCAGATGGGGTATACAGATTTATTTTATCTTCTTTATTGTACTTGAACACTCCTCTCTCAAGTATGCTTTAAAATTTCTCACATTTGGCATGAAGGAAATGTCTATGTAGATTTTTTGGCTAATCTAGGTGCTAAATTAAATGATCTCATTCATTATGATAATCTTAATTTACCTAGACAATTGAGAGGGTTGGTTAATCTGGATAACACCAGATTACCTTATCTCAGAAATTAAATTCTTTGTGTTTTTTTTTTGGTTTTCTATGTTTTTGTCTATGTACATTTTCATTTTGTTGCATTCCTCTGGTTGGTTCACTCTCTTGTCTAGTTTGTGCTGTAATATTTGGGAGATCTCTTTGAGGTGGTGGCTAGTTGTTTAGCCTCTCTTGTTGGAGAGGTGTTCTCATTGGCTGACTATTTTAATTAGGGATCTGAATGTCAACAGTTTCTTCAAGTGCTTCCTTGAACTTGTGGTGGCCTCCTTTTAGGTTATGCCTCTACTTGATTTCATCTTTTCCCTTTTCTTAATTGGTACTAGTTTTTCCTCTAGTTTTGGCTCGCTATTTCCTTACTTAAGATGATTTTTTAGCTACTATTTTTGGGCACGGTGGGTCTTTGTGTTTCTACTACCCTCTACACAGCTATCTTGGGTGGCTATTATTTGATGGCTATTGTTGATCATTTCACTCTTGAGTTTATGCTAGGCCTTTTGGTGGGTTTTGTCTCTTCATCCTTTTTAGGCTTGGTGACATTTCTTTGTTGGTTTCTCCCTTTAGCTTGTGGCTAGAAGGGTCCTGAGTGCTGGTCATTAGTATCTTATTTTCTCATTGGTACTATTTTTTTTATCCCTGGTATCTAGAAGGGGCCTTAGTCTATTTTCCTATCCAGTCTGGTTGGCTGTTGGAGATTGGGTGGTCCTCTCAGGCTATGGCTTTTTATCTAGTTGGGTGATTACCATCTTTCTTTATTGTTTTTGGTGGCTTCCTGTTGGTTTGTCACTATGCCTGTCTTTCTATGTGTTGGGATTGCCTCCCCTTTGGACCGACTGCTTACTTATTGGAGTTGGCTCATCTGCTGCTTTGTTAATTAGCTGGGTGGCTTTGTTGGCTAGCTGGTTTGTTTGGTTGTGTTTGCTGGTTTGATTGGTTTCCTTTTTGGTTTTCTTTCTAAACTATTATTAGCTGGTAGGGTTTCCTTTTTGGTGGTTTTTCTTTATTTTATTTTTGGGTTTATGGTGGCTATTTGTTAGTTTTTGATACTAGTTGTTTGCTCAGTTGGCTGGCTACTATTTTTACCTTGAGTGTTGTTAGCTTGGTCTATTATTTTGGCTGAGGATTTGGACTACTTTTGGTTTCTTTGGCTCCCTTTGTTTCCTATTTCTTGCTTCTTGGTTGGTAGGGTGGGCTTGGCTATTTTCCCTGCTTCTTTTGGTGGTGATTTTTTAATGTTTTCTAGATGCCCCTTTGGTCTCCTCATGGGTTCTTTTTCTTGTACCTAGTCCTACTATTTTCTTATGGCTATTTTCTTGTCTCTGAAGGAGGTATTTTGGCTGCCTTTTTATTTCTTGCCTCTCTTCTATCAGGTTATGGTGCTTTTAGTGTTTGCCTTGTTCTCTGGTTTGGAGTTATTGGTTCTTGGCTAGTTGTAGGTTGTTGTTTTGGTTTTGGGTTATTTCTTGTGGTTGTCTGGTGACACTAGTGGGTTTCATTCCTATCCATGGTGGCTTTGCTTTCTGGGTGAAATCTTGGCAGCTGCTCTTTCATTTCTATTATGACAGTTTTGTTGATGATACTTCCTTTTGAGCTTAGTGGCCTTTAGTCGGCTGCATGATTTGTGGGCTAGCTATTTACATTTGCTTGTGGCAGTACTGGTGTTGACTTTCACTCTTTGGCGGATTACCTTCATGAAGGTAATTGGGTGATGATGGTTGGGATGATTTCCCTATTATCTTTTGGCTGGTAGCAACATATGTGATTGTAACCCTTCTTTTGAAGTCTGGATGCTTGCATTTGTGGTTGCCACTTAAGATGAAGTGAGCTAAGCCTTATTTGAAATTTTCTCTTATATTGCTCTTTATTATGTGCTTAAGCTTGATTTCTCTAGGTGCTAATTACATCTTCTTGTAGCTTGCAGGATTCTTTTTTAGGTTCTTTGCAAGTTTCAGATCCTGGATGTGGATTGTGCAACTCTCAAAAGACTTTTGATTCTAGTAGTGGGCTTTGATTGATCCTCCTATTTACTATGTTGTTGCTTTGTTGTTTTTTGGTCTTTTATTTCTTTTGCTTAGGTTTTTATTTCCTTGCTTTCGTTGTATTAGATAGGGGACTTTTCTCTCTACGCTGAATGTAGCTCTTTAAGCAATAATTAAAAAAAAATTTCCCCTCTTATGGAACTTAAACCTAAAAAAAAATATAATGAAAAATAAAAACTAAACTAAAATAAAATAAATAAAATCCTAAACTAAACTAAACTAAATAAAACTAAACCTAAAATAAAATACAATAAACCTAAAATAAAATAAAATAGAAACTAAATAAAACCTAAACCTAAAAGTAAACCTAAAATAAATAAAATTAAAACTAAACCCTAAACACTAAAATAAAATAAAATAAATAAAAACTAAATAACTAAAATAAATAACCTAAACTAAACCAAATAAACTAAAAAACCCTACAATAAACTAAAATAACTATGCCTAAAATAAAATATAAATATAAACCTAAACTAAAACTAAACTAAAATAAATACATACCAAACCTAAATGCTAAATCTTCCCTACCCTACCATAACCTAAAACAAATAAACCTAAACCACCTAGATAAAATAAAATAAAATAAAACCTAATTAAATAAAAAATAAAGATCCTAAATAAACCTAAAATAAACTAAAATTAAATAAATAAAAACCTAAATAAATAAAAAATAAAAAAATAAATAAACTAAACCTAATACCTAACCTACTAAAACTAAAATATATAAGATAAATTAATACTAAATAAATAATAAAACTAAACTAAACTAAAATAAAACTAAAATAAAACCTGGATAAATACTAATAAGATAAACCTAAAATAAAATAAATAAACTAAATAAAATAAAAATAAAATAAACCTAAAGATAAACTTAAAATAAAACTAAAATAAATAAAAAAATAACCAAACCCAATAATAAAAAAACAAGATGACAAATAAAATCATAACTAAATATGGGACCTAACCCTGGGCCCTAAACCCACTACCCAGCTGGGCCACCAACCTCCCTACCCAAACCTAAACCTGTAAACAGACTGAGCCACTGACTACCCAGCCTACATCCCACTAAACCCCTAGCCCCAACTGGCCTGAAAAGGCCTGGGCTCTAAACAACTAAAACCTCCACAACACCCTAGTCTATGCACTTGGGCCAAGATCCAGGCTGAGATCCAGGCCCTGGGCTTTGGGCCCTGGGCCTAACTGGGCCCTAAAATGGTAGTACTGGGCCTGGGCCCTGAGCCCTCTCTAATGGGCCACGGACCACTGGGCCAAGACCCAACTGGGCCACTCCCCAGGCAAATAAAACTAGGCTAATAAACCAAACAATAAAAGAAAACTGAGCTAAATAATAAAGATAAAATAAAATAAAACATAAATACCTATACTGAAAAATAAATAAAATAGAATCTACTAATAAGATAAATAAGAATGGCTAAATAAAATAAACCTAAAAATAAACCTAAATAAATAATCCTAAACCAATAATAATAATTAAAAATAACATAATAAACTAAATAATTCTAAATCTAATAATAAACCTAAAATAACTTAGATAATAAAATAAAATCTAATCTCTTTTAAAAGAACTTACCTAAAATAAAAATAAATAAACTACTAAACTAAATAAATAAAACCTAAACTACTTAAAATAAACTAAACTTAAATAAATAAATATCTTAAATAAAATAAAACTAAACTAAAATAGAACTAAATAAAACAAATAAACCTTATGCTAAACTAAACCTAAAAATAATAAATATAAACTAAAAATACATACTACCTAAATTATCTACTAAAATAAATAATAATCTAAACTATTGAAAATAAAATAAAATAATATATGATAACTAAATGGGCCTCCTTTTATTTTAAAGCCCTAAACTGAGCCACCCTAAATCTTGGCCCTAGGCCCTGGGCCCTACTAATGATACCATGGGCTAACCTCCCTAAATGAACCCATCCCTAAACATGCTTCTATAAACCTCTTCCCTACTAAACCTACCTAAATAACTTACAAAACTAAAAATAAAACCACCTAATAATCAAACCCTAAACCTAAATAAACTTAAATAAAATCTAAAAAAAACTAACCTAAAGAAACCTACTACTAAATAAATGAACTAAACCTAAAGCTAAACTAAAATAAAGATAAATCTAAAATTAAATTAACTAAACTAACTGAGCTAAAAACTTAAAACAACCTAGGCTGAGCTAAACCTAAAAAACTAAAATAATAAAAATAAAATAAAATAGTTAAACATAAACTTACCTAAGTAAATAAACTAAATAAAATAAAACAAACTAAAATAATTAAATAAAATAAAGCATACAAACTAATTAAACTAAAAAAATACCAAAAATAAACCTAAAACTTAAAAATCTACTGACCTAAAATACCTAAAACCATCCTAAACCTAAATACTAAATAAACATAAACAAAGTTAAAAAACTAAAAACTAAAATACTAAAAACCTAAACATAAACTAAAACTAAACTAAAAAAACCAAAAAAAACCAAACTTAAACTAAATAAATATAAAAATAAAATAAATAAATAAAAAACCTAAACTTAAACCTAAACCTAAATAAATCTAAACCTAAACAACCTAAAATCCTAAAACTAAACTAAAAGATTAAATAAACCTAAACTAATAAAATAAACCTAAACTAAAATAAAACTAAACTAAGAAACTAAACAAAAATTAAAATAAACCTAAACCAAATAAACTAAATAAATAAAATAAATAAATAATAAAAATAAAATAAAAAACTAAAAAAAATAAAAACCTAAAAACTAAACCTAAACTAAAATAAAATAAAATAAATGAAGCTAAATAAATAAATAAATAGCTAAACCTAAACCTAAAGTAAACCTAAATAATAAATCTAAATCTACTAAATAAACCAAAAATAAATAAAATAAACTAATAACAAAATAAATAAATAAACTAACAAACCTAAACCTAAAACCCAAACTAGCCAAATTGATAAAACCTAAACCAAACCTAAAACCTAAAGCTAAACCTAATGAAATAAACCTAAAACCTAAAAAATAATTAAAATAAAATAAAACTAAATAAAATAAATAAAAAAAAAAAACTAAACTTAGGCCAAAAAAACCTAAACCAAAACTAAACTAAATAAAACTTAAATAAATAATCTAAACTATATAAACCTAAAGCTAAAACCTAAACTTAAACATCAAACCTAAACTTAAAATTAAACTAAATAAATTAAAATAAACCTATACCTAAAAATTAAAACTAAATGTAAAATAAAAAATAAAGTAAAACCTAAACGTAAACCTAAACTAAAACCTAAACTAAATAAACTAAATAAATTAAACCTAAACCTAAGCTAAAACATAAACCTAAACCTAAGTAAAAATAAAGCTAAATAAACTAAAAAATAAAACCTAAACCTAAACCTAAAATAAAAACAAACCTAAACTAAACTAATATAAATAAATAAACTTAAACATAAATAAATTAAAACTAAATAAACCTAAACCTAAACTAAAGAAATAAAACCTAAACCTAATTAAACTAAAAAAGCATAAATAAAGTAAATAAATAAACTAAATAAAACATTTTTCCTCGACAGGATAGTTCTTGGTTTTGCTGATTTATTTTTTTTTCATGGTGACCGCTTGATTTATGCGTTGAGGGGACTTTACTTGCCTCGGCCTATTTTCTCTCTTCCTCATTTATTGCTAGTGGTTGGCCTTCCTTGGTTTTTTTTCTCTTGGTTATTTGTTTGGCTTGATGACTACCATTTCTATTTTTTGGTTTTTTTGATGATCTCTAGGAGGGTTGTGGCTATTATTGATGTTGCTTTTCCACCTATTTTGGGCTCTATTTTGGGTTAGCCTTTTGTTTTTGCTAGCCACCCCCCTTTCGATATTGAATCTTCTGCTGTTATGGTTGGTTTTTGAGTGGCAGCTATTGGTCTCTTTAGGATTTGATTAGCTTTGGTCTTTTCAATACTTTTTAGTTATTTCTTCTTATTTATGTTGAGGATTCCTATTGGTTGGTTATTTTCTCTTTTGATTGGCATGAGGATAGCTGCTTTGTGGTTTTTTCCTTCTTGACCTAGTTATGGCTAATTTTATTCATGGCTTTTTATCACTGCCTGCTGGATTGATGGCATCCTTTTCTCTACCTAGATTGGTCTAGTGTCTATTGATCTTTGGATGTGGCTCTCCCTTGCTTAGAGCTTTGATGTCTATTTGAATGATTATTGTTTTTATTTTATTTTAGTCTTTCTAAGCTATTGTATTAGATGTTTCTATGCTTTTGAATTGGCTTGTCCTTAGAATTCTTCCTGTCGGTGTGGCTCTATCAATTGTTGTATCTTCTGGGTCGCATTTTGTGTCCGTTTATCATTTTGCTAGTTATTTGGCTATTGGTCACATCGTGTATTTCTTTTGTTTGCTAATGTAGGTTCTCAAGCCTTTGGTTTTCTTTCGATGTTGGCTTGTATCGTGAATGTTGGCTATGATGGCGATGTTACCCATATCTTCGTTGGTAGCATTGCATATGAATGTAACCCTTATTAGGAAGTTTGATGCTCATATGAGTTGTTGCCTCTTGAGAAGATCTTAACCCGAGCCCAGCCTCTCTTTCTCGCCTTCTCTAATAGATTTCTTTATCCTTATTCTTGTTAGCTATGACTATTGCTTTTGTAGATTTCATAGGTTGGAACTTTTTGTGGAATGATCATTACTCCAACTCAAGAGTTGTGATGTGGATCTTGCTATCTTGCCTCCCAAAAGGGATCATGAGCTACTGCTAACTAGTCTTTTGATTATTATTTTTACTTACATTATACTAGTCTTAATCTGTCTTTTCCTCTTTTGCTTTTCTAGCTGTTGCTTTTTCTCTTTGTTTTTCCATTGTACATAGATCGGGGTTTAGCTCTTTAGGTTCCTTGTAGCTGAGAGAGATCTTGAGCTTTATCCCTCTTAAGGACATTGTATTCTTTTCTTTTATTGTAATAAAATTCTAACATTTCCTTAAAAAAAACTCTAAACCCTAAACTTTAAATCCTAACCCTAACCCTAAACCCGACACTCTAAACCCTAAACCCTAAAACCTTAAATCTTAAACCCTAAACTAACCTTAAACCCTAAACCCTAAACCTTAAAAAACCTAAACCTTAAAGCCTAAAGGCTAAACACTAAACCTTAATCTAACCCTAAACCTTAAACCACAAAAAAACCTAAACCTAAAGTAAACCCCAAAACCAAACCCTAAACACAACCTAAACCCTAAACACTAAAACTAAACCTAAACCTAAACCTAAACTATAAACTAACTAAACACTAAACCCTAAAATAACTAAACCTAAACTTACAACCCTACACCCTAAAACCAAAAACATGAAACCCTAAACTAAACCTTATAACATAAACCCTTAACCCTAAAACCCTGAACCCTAAACCCTAAACCTTAAACCCTAAATCCTAAAACATATAATCCTAAACCCTAAACCTTAAACCACAAACCCTAAACCCTAAACTGAAAACCATAAACCCAAAACCCAAAGCCTTAAACATTGAAAACCTAAATACCTAAACCTAAATTAAATAAACCTAAAAATAAAATAAATAAAAAACCTAAACCTAAACCAAAATAAAACAAAAACATAAACTAATCTAAAATAAACAAAAAAACCTAAACTTATAAATAAAATAAAATAAAATAAATAAAAAACTAAAATAAAATAAATAAAAGCCAAACAAAACTCAAAAATATAATGAACCTAAGAATAAAACCTAAATAAAATAAAAAAAACTAAATGTAAAATAAATAAAATAAACTTAAAATAAGATAAAATAAAACTAAATAAAACCTAAACTAAAAAAAAAAATAAACCTAAAAATAAATAATAAATAAAACCTCAACCCTAAACCTAAAATAAAAATGAAAAAACAAAATAAAGTAAACCCAAACCTAAAATAAAATAAACTAAACTAAAACAAATAAAACCTAAACTTAAACCAAAAATAAACTAAACCTACACGTAAACCTAAACTAAATAAAATAAAATAAACTAAAAAATAAAACATTAAAATAAAATTAAAATACAAAGTTCAAATTTAAATATAAAGAAATAAAATAAAAACCTAAACCTAAACCTAAAAATAAAAAAATAAAACCTAAAACTAAAAATAAAAATAAAAATAAATCTCAACTAAAAAATAAATTAAAACTTAAACCTAAACCTAAAAAAACAAAAAAAAAACTAGACAAAACTAAATAAACCTAAAATAAACAAACTAAATAAAATTAAAATAAAACATAAACTAAAATAAAAATAAGAAGTAAACTAAAATAAATAAATAATATGCTAAATATACTAAATAAACGTAAACCTACTAGTTTACTTAATTTTAAGACCCAAAAAAATATTAAACATAAATCCTAAACCCTAAACCAATAAACATAAATCCTATGCTAACCCAAAACCCTAAACTCAAAATCCTAAATAAAAGAAAAAAAAAACCTAACTCTAAACCCTAAACCCTTAACCTGCAACCATAAGCAATAAAACCCCAAAACCCTAAACCCTAAACCCTAAACCCTAAAACCTACAACCCTAAACCATAAACCCTAAACCCCAAACCCTAAAACCTAAACCTGATCCTAAACTTAAACATAAACCTAAAAAATAAACTAAAATAAAAAACCTAAACTGAAATAAATAAACATAAACTAAATAAATAAAACTAAATTAAAATAAAAATAAAATATATAAAAATAAAATATAAAAAAAATAAAACAAATGAAAAATATACTAAATAAACCTAAACCTATCGATTTACTAAATTTTTTTTAAAAAAACCATAAACCTTAAATCCTAAACCCTAAACCCTAAACCCTAAACCCTAAAACCTAAACCTACAACCCTAAAGTTACAACCCTAAACCCTAAACCCTAAATCTTAAACCCTAAAAAACCTTACACCCTAAACCCTAACCATAAACTAAAACCCTAAAAGCATAAACCCTAAAACCCTAAACCCTAAACCCTAACACTAAATCTTAAACCCTAAAGTAACTAAATAAATTAAAAAATAAATCTAAACCCTAAAACTTAATAAACCTAAACTTAAACCTAAAATTGGGCAGAACCTTGGCGATAGGAACATCACCATCAACCAAGCTAATTCTAGATCTAGCGGAGGCAAAGGTGAGGCGGATTATCGAGTGAGGTGGATCTAGAGGGTGGACATGGAAGTGGTGGTCGAGTAGTGGTGATTATGGAGGAGGGAGGATGATGGAGAGATGTGAGATATGATGGTGGACCCTCTACCGAGAGGCTGGGTGGTTATGGAGAAATTGAAGAACGCCAATCGACTGCTATGGAACTGTCTTTATAGAGGGTTCTAGTTATCAGATTTTGATTTTCTGAGTGCTTATTTTGGTCAATGTCATCGCGTCTTAAAGGTGTGTTATTTGGTCGATGAAATCAATAGAAGAAATGTTGAATATGAATTTGTTCTCTATTAAAAAAACCCAAAACCCAAAACCCTAAATTAAAACTTGAACCATAAACATAAAATGTAAACGCTAAACCCTAAAACCCCTAAACCCTAAACCCTAAATCGTAAAACCTAAAATTATAAACTTTAAACCCTAAACCCTAAAACTAAAACCCTAAACCCTAAACCCTAAACCAAAAAAAAAACCTAAACCTAAACCTAAACTAAACTAAAAAAAATAAAACCTAAACCTAAACTAAATAAAACCTAAAAAAATAAAATAAATAAAAAACCTAAAACAAAATAAATATAAAAATAAAATAAAATAAAAAAAATAAACTAAATAAAAAACCTAAACTAAATAAAAAATAAAATAAAAAAAATTAAAAATAAAAAACTAAACTAAAATAAAATAAATAAAAACCTAAACTAAAAAAAATAAAAAAAATAAAATAAAAAAAAAATCTAAACCTAAATAAAATCTAAACTAAAATAAAAAAACTAAACTAAATTTAAAATAAACTAAAAAATAAACCTAAAACCAAAAATAAAATAAAATAAACCTAAACCTAAACTAAAAAAAAAAAACCTAAAATAAAATAAAATAAAATAAAAAAACCTAAATAAATAAAATAAACCTAAAATAAAATAAAATAAAACTAAAATAAAAAACCTAAACCTAAACTAAATAAATAAAAAAAAATAAAATAAACTAAACTAAAAATAAACAAAATAAAATAAAATAAAATAAATAAATAAAAAATAAATAAATCTAAATAAACTTTAAAAATAATATAAATAAATAAAATAAAAAATAAAAAAAAAAACCCTAAACCCTAAACCCTAAACCCTAAACCATAAACCCTAAACCCTAAACCCTAAAACCCTAAACCTAAACCCTAAAACCCTAAACCTAACCCTAAACACCAAACCCTAAACCCTAAATCCTAAACCCTAAACCCTAAACCCTAAACCCTAAACACTGAAAACCTAAAAACCTAAACTTAAACTAAATAAAACCTAATAATAAAAAAAAAACCTTAAACAAAAATAAATAAATTAAATTAAAATAAAAAACTAAACTAAAACATAAACCTACAAAGAAAATAATATAAAAAAAAAAATTAATCTAAAATAAAATTATTCTTAAAATAAAAAACCTAAATAAAATAAAACCTAAACATAAAATAAAATATACTTAAAATAAAATGGAATAAAAACTAAATCAAACCTAAACATAAAAAAATAAACCTAAAAAGTAAACTTATTCCATAAACTTAAAAAAAACCTAAACATAAAATAAACAAAATAAAATAAACTTAAACCTAAATAAAAATATATTAAAATAAAATAAATAAAACCCAAAATAAACCTAAAATAAACCTAAGATTAAAAAACCTAAATAAAATAAAACATACCTTTGTTGGTGTTTGGTTTAATAAGTTATGATGGTTGGGATGTTTCCTATTATCCTTTAATGGTAAACCATATGTTATTGTAACCCTTCTTAAGTTTGATGCTCACATATCCTGTGTTCTTGAGATGAATGTGACAGCCTAGCCTTATCTAAGATTTTATCATTTTATTCCTTTGTGTACGCATTTGTCCTTATTTCTGATGCTTATCTCTATCTTAAGTTCTTTGGTGTTTGTGGTCTTATTGTAGGTGGTTTGTGCATCTCACAGAAGATTTCGGGATATAGAGGGCTTTGGGTTCCCTTCTTAGAATTTTGTTCTATTTCTGTCTTTGCTTTTATCTTTTTCTTGTAATAGGTAGGGGGATTTACCACTTTAGGCTAATTATAGCTCTTTTAGCAGTAGTTTAGAGATTTACCTTTAAGGACCTTTTATCGCTTTCTTTTTCGCAATAAAATTCTAAAATTTTGATTTTAAAAAAAAGACCTAAGAATGGGTAGAACCTTGACAGAACATCACCTAACCGTGGTCAAGATCCGCAGAGGTGAAGGCGGAGGTGATTATCATAGTGGTGGGGGATCTAGAAGTGGATATGGAGGTGGTGGTCAAGTAGTGGTTATGAGGGAGAAGCAATGGAGGTTACAGCCGTGGTGTTGGTGGAGGGAGAGATTAGGGATATGATGGTGGATCCCGCTACTCAAAAGGCTGTAGGTGGTTTTATTGGGAATTGGAGAAATTGAAAAGTGGCCAATCTGATATTCTACTTATGGAACTATGTCTTTATAGTAGAGACAGTTCTAGTTATCTAAGGTTTCTAATTTGTTCTTTGCATGCTCATTTTTTATCTATGTAGTCACTTGTGTTTTAGAAAACTTAGTGTGTTAATTGGTTGATGAATTTGAAAAGAAGAAATGTTGAATCTGAATTTGTTCTCTGTTAAAAAAAAACCAAAAACCCTAAACCCTAAACTAAAACCTGAGCCCTAAACCTAAAACCTAAGCCCTAAATCCCTAAACCCTAAAACCTAAGCCCTAAACCGTAAACCCTAAACCCTAAAGTAAAAAAAAAATACCTAAACCATAAACGCTAAGCTCCAAAACCTAAACCCTCATCTCTAAACCTTAAACTAACCCTAAACCCTTAAACCAAAATCTAAACTAAATAAAATAAAAAAAATAAATAAAAAAAAAAAAAAAAAAAAAAAACCTAAACCAAAATAAAATAAAATAAATAAAATAAAACTTAAACTAAAACCTAAACCTAATCCTAAAAACAAAAAAATACAAAATAAAAACTAAACTAAAATAAAATAATTAAAAACCTAAACTAAACTAAAAAAATATAAAACCTAAATAAAATAAAAACTATAGCTAAAATATAAATATAATAAACCTAAAATAAATTAAAATAAAACTAAATAAAAACCTAAACCAAAAAAATAATCCTAAAAAAATAAAAAAATAAAATCTAAATCCTAAACTAAAAGAAACCTAAACCTAAAATAAAAATAAAATAAACTTAAACCTAAACTAAAATAAACTAAACTAAAATAAATAAAACCTAAACCTAAACTCAATAAAATAAAATAAACTAAAAATAAACCTAAACCTATACTAAAACATAAAACCTAAAAATAAACCTAAAATAGAAACATAAAACCTAAACATAAAAAAATAAAAAAAAAAACCAAAACCTAAAACTCAAAATGAAAAATAAAACCTAAACTTAAAAAATAAAATTAAAAAAACTAAACTAAATAATAAACCTAAAACTAAAAAATAAAATAAAATGAAAAACAAAACTAAAATAAATAAATTATATTAAATAAAAATAAAAATAAACCTAAATAAAAATAAAAAATGAAATAAACTAAAATAATTAAAAAAATGAAATAAGCCAAAAGTTACCATTTCACTGAATTTAAAAAAAAACCCTAACCCTAAACTTAAACCCTAAACCCTAAACCCTAAAACCTACAAAACATAAATTCTAAAATAAATCCCTAAACCCTAAACCCTAAAATCTAAACCCTAAACTAAACCTAAACTAAACCCTAAACCTTAAACCTAAACCCTAAACCTAAACCCTAAACCCTAAACTAAACCTAAACCCTAAACATAAAACTTAAACTAAACCCTAAAACCTAAACCCTAAACACTAAACTATTAAACCCTAAACACTAAACCCTAAAACTAAACTATAAACCTAAACCTAAATAAGAAAATAAAATAAAATAAAATAAAACCTAAACCTAAACCCCTAAAAATAAAATAAAATAGAAAATAAAATTAAACTAAAATAAAATAAATAAAACCAACAATAATAAAATAAATAAACCCAAAAAAGAAAAAACCTTAATAAAATAAAAACTAAACTTAAAATAAAAATAAAATAAACCTAAAATAAAATAAAATAAAACTAAATAAAACCCAAACCTAAGAAATAAAACTAATAAAACCTAAAATAAATAAAAAAATAACAACTAAACCTAAAATAAAATAAAAAAATAAACTAAAAATAAACCTAAGTAAACTAAAATAAAATTATAAAAAAACCTAAAATAACAACCTAGAACCTAAACTTAAAAAAATAAAATATAAAACTAAACCTAAACCTAACAATAAAAAATAAAACTAAACTAAAAGATAAACCTAAACATAAACCTAAACCTAAATGATAAACTAAAATAAACAAAACCTAAACTAAAATAAATAAACCTAATATAAATAAACTACAGTATATAAAGAAATAAACCTAAATAAAAATAAAAAATAAAGTAAAAATAAATAAAAAATAAACTAAATAAACCTAAACCTACCTGTTTACTTATTTTTTTTTTAAAAAAAACCCTAAACCATAAATTAAAAAATAAAACCCAAAAATAAACCTAAAATAAAACCCAAAACCTAAACCATAATATAAAACCTAAACCTAAACCTAAAAATAAAGAATAAAATAAAAATAAAACAAAACTAAAAAATAAACCTAAACCTAAAAAATAAATAAATACCAAAACCTAAATTAAACAAAATAAAAATAAAAATAAAAATAAACAATAAACTAAATAAACTTAAACCTACTAGTCTACTTAATTAAAAAAATAAAAAAAAATAAAAAATAAAAAATAGAAAAATACCTGAATCCTAAACCTTGAACCCTAAACTCTAAATCCTAAATGGTAAAACCCTAAAACCTAAACTCTAAACCCAAACCTGAAACCCTAAACGCTAAACCCTAAACCCTAAAACCTTAAACCCTAAAATATAAACCCTAAACACTAAACCCTAAACTCTGTCAAAAAAACCTTAAACCCTAAACCTTAAACCTTAAATCCTAAACCCTAAACTAAAACCTAAACCCTAAACCCTAAACCCTAAACCCTAAACCCTAAAAACTCTAAACCCTAAACACTAACTCATAAACCCTAAACCCTACCACCTTAAACCATAAACCCTAAACCCTAAAACCTAAACCTAAATAAAATAATAAAATAAAATAAAATAAAACCTAAACTAAAACCATCCTAAACCTAAACCAAAACTAATAATAATAAAATAAAATAAAAATGAAAACTAAACAAAAAAAAACCTTAACTACACCAAATACTAAAATAAAATAAAATAAAAAAAACCTAAATAAAATAAAATAAAACCTAAAATAAAAAATAAAATAAAATATAACATAATATAAAATAAATACTAAATAAAACCTAAAAAAATAATCCTAAAAACAAACCTAAAATAAATAAAATATAACACCTAAACCCAAAACAAAAAAAACCTAAACCTAAAATAAAAATAAAATAAACAAATAAAATAATCCTAAACCTAAACTAAAATAAACTAAACTAAAATAAATAAAACCTAAACCTAAACATATAATAAATTAAACCTAAACCTAAACAATAAAATAAAATAAACTAAAAATAAACCTAAGCTAAACTAAAAAAATAAAACCTAAAAATAAACCTAAAATAATAACCTAAAACCTAAACCTAAATAATAAAAAACTAAACCTAATCTTAATTATAAAAATAAAACTTAAACCTAAAAAAATAAAAAATAAAAATAAAACTAACTAAAAAACCTAAACAACATAAACCTAAAAAATATACAAAAAATAAAAAACCTAAACTAAAATAAATAAACTTAATATAAATAAACTAAACTAAATATAAATAAAAATAAACCTAGATAAAATTAAAAAATAAAATAAACTAATAAACATAAACCTACCTAAATTTTCATTTAAAAAAATCCTAAACCCTAAACTAAGAAATAAAACCTAAAAAAACATAAAATAGAAACCTAAAACCTAAACCTAAACCAAAAAAAATAAAATAAAAACCTAAACCTAAACTTAAAAATAAAACATAAAAATTAAAATTAGAAAATAAAATTAAAATAAAACTAAACTAAAAAATAAACTTAAACCTAAACCTAAAAAATAACTAAAATAAAAAACCTAAACTAAAATAAATAAAAATAAACCTAAATAAAACAAAAAATAAAACAAACTAAAATAATTAAAAAAATAAACTAAATAAACCTAAACCTACCAATTTACTTAATTAAAAAAATTAAAATAAAAAACCCCAAACCTAAAACTAACCCTAAACCTTAAGCCCTAAACCCTAAGCTCTAATCCATAAACCTATAACCCTTTAACCTAAACCCTAAAGCCTAAAACCCTATACCCTAAACCCTAAACTAAATAAATCAAACCCTAAACCTAAAGCTAAATCTAAACCCTAAACCTAAACCCTAAACCTTAAACCCTAAACTCCATTAAAAAAACATTAAACCCACAACCTAAACACAAATCAAAACCCTAAACCTAAAACCTAAACCCTAAACACTAAACCCTAAACCGTAAAACCTAAACCCTAAACCCTAAATCCTAAAACCTTAAACCATGAACCCTAAACCCTAAACCCTAAAACTTAAACCTAAATAATAAAATAAAATAAAATATACTAAAACACTAAACTAAAATAATAACCTAAACCTAAATAAAATAAAATAAAAATAAAACTAAACTAAAATAAAATACATAAACCTATAACAAAAATAAAATAAACCTAAAAAAAAACCTAAATAAAATAAAAATAAACCTAAAATAAAAAATAAACTAAGATAAAATTAAATAAAAAAGTAAATAAAACCTAAACCTAAAAGATAAACCTAAAATAAAACCTAAAAAATAAATAAAAAAACAATACCTAAACCCTAAACAAAAAAAAAACCTAAACCTAAAATAAAATTAAACATACAAAAATAAAATAAATGTAAACTAACTAAAATAAATAAAATAAAATAAAAAAAATAAACCTAAGCCTAAACTAAAAAAATAAAACCTAAAATAAACCAAAATAACAACCTAAAATCTAAACCTAAAAAAAATAAAAAAATAAAATAAACCTAAACTTAATAATAAAAATAAAACTTAAACCTAAAAATAAAATTAAATTAAAACTAAACAAAAATAAACATAAACCTAAACTTAAACCTAAAAAAATAAAATAAAATAAAAATAACTAAAATAAATAAACCTAATATAAATAAACTAAACAAAAATAAAATAAAAATAAACCTAACTAAAAATAATAAACTAAAATAATAAAAAATAAACTAAATAAACTAAATAAACTAAACTTACTTAAATGTTTTAAACTAAAAAACTAAAATAAAACCCTAAACCTAAATCCTAAACCCTAAACCTAAACTCTAAACTAAAACCCTAAACTACATCAAAACCCTAAACCTAAACCTAAAAACCTAAACTAAACTAAACCTAAACTATTAACTAAACCTAAACTAAACTAAACCTAAAACCTAAATCTTAAACTAATAAAACCCTAAAACTTAAACTCCAAACCTAAACCTAAAAACTATAAACCTAAACCTAAAACTAAATTAACTATAAAACTATAAACCCTAAACCTAAACCTAAAACTAATGTAAACCTAAACCCTAAACCTAAACTTAAAACCCTAAACCCTAAACTCTAAACTTAAGTAATAAAACTAAACCCTAAACTAAATAAACCCTAACTAAACCTAATCCTAACCTAAACCTAAACCTAAAAGCATAAATCCTAAAACCCTAAAGCCTAAACCCTAATCATTAAACCATAACCCTAAACCCTAAACCAAAAAAGTAAGTAACTAAATAAATTAAAAAAGAAACTAAACCCTAAAACCTAATAAACCTAAACCTAAATCTAAACCTAAGAATGGGCAACCATGACTAGGAAAATCAAACCTAATGGAGGAAAGGCATAGCAATGGTTATCAGTGGTAGTGGGGATCGAGGTGATCAATGGTAGGGTCGAAAGCAGGTGGTTAGAATGAGAGCTGAGGCTACTGAAGGAAGGAGAGATCGATATGATGGTGGATCCCACCACTGAGAGGTTCTAATGGGAACTGGAGAAATTGAAGAACGACGATCCGACCACTTATGGAACTATGTCTTTATAGTAGAGATGGTTCTAGTGTTTTTATTTGTTCTATGCATGCTCATTTTTTATCAAAGTTATCACTTGTGTCTTAGAAAACTTGGTGGGTTACTTGGTTGATGAAACCAAAAAGAAGAAATATTGAATCATAATTTGTTCTCTTTGAAAATAAAAATAAAACCAAAACCCTAAACCCTAAACTAAAACCTAAACCCACCTAAACCTAAACCCTAAACCCTAAACCCTAAAAACCCTAAACCTGAAACCCAAAATCCTAAATCGTAAAACCCTAAACCCTAAACCATAAACCCTAAAAAGCTAAAAACCTTAATCAAAACTAAATAAAATCTAAAAGTAAAATAAATAAAAAAACCAAAACCAAATAAAATAAAAGATAAAATAAAAGCCTAAACTAAAACCTAAACCTAAAAAAAATAAAATAAAAAACAAAACTAAAATAAAATAAAGAAAACCTAAACTAAACTAAAAAAAAAAAAAAAACTAAATAAAATAAAATCTATACCTAAAATAAAATAAAATAAACCTAAAATAAAACAAAATAAACTAAATAAAAACCTAAACCTAAAAAATAAACCTAAAAATAAAACCTAAAAATTAATAAAAAAATAAAACCTAAACCCTAAACTAAAAAAACATAAACCTAAAATAAAAATAAAATAAACCTAAACCTAAACTAAAATAAATAGATACTAAATCTAAAATAAACTAAACCTAAACCAAAATAAATTAAATAAAATAAACTAAAAATAAACCTATACCTAGACTAAAAAATAAAACCTTAAAATAAACCTAAATAAAAAAACCTAAACCTCAACTTAAAAAAATAAAATAAAATCTAAACCTAAACCTAAAATAAAAAAATAAAACCTAAACCTAAAATAAAATAAAATAAAACTAAACTAAAATTAACTTAAACCTAAACCTAAACCTAAAAATAAACTAAATAAAAAAACCTAAACTAAAATAGATAAACCTAAAATAAATAAACTTAACTAAATAAAAATAAAATTGATCCTAAATATAAATAAAAAAATAAAATAAACTAAAATAAATAAAAAATGAACTAAATAAACTAAATATATGTAAACCTATCGATTTACTTAATTTAAAAATAAATAAATAAATAATCCTAAACCCTAAACCCTAAATACTAAACCTTAAACCCTAAACCCTAATCCCTAAAGCCTAAACCAAAAACCCAAACCCTAAACCTTAAGCCCTTAACCCTAAACCTAAAACCCTAAACCCTAAACCCTAAACTAACATTAACACTAAGATAACCCTAAACCCTAAAACTTAAAAACCCTAAACCCTAAACTCTAAACCCTAAACCTAAACCCTAAACCCTAAAAACCCTAAACCCTAAACCCTAAACCTAAACCCTAAACCCAAAAGCCTAAACCCTAAACCCTAAACCCTAAACCTAATCCTAAAGAAACTAAATAAATAAAAAAATAAACCTAAACCCTAAAACCTAATAAACTTAAACCTAAACCTAAACCTAAACCCTAATAATGGGAACCTGATGGACATAACATCAACTAAGCTCAATTTAGATTTGGCAGAATAGTCGATGGCGTGAGGCGTGGTTATCGGTGGTGGTTGGGATCTAGAGATGCCGGTGAATATGGAGGTGATGGTCGAGTAGTGGTGGTTATGGAGGAGTGATGAAGGTTATAGCGATGGTGAAAGGATATGATGGATCCCGCTGCTCGAGAGGTGGTGGTGGTTCTGATGGGAACTAGAGAAACTAAAGAATGGTCGATCCGATCTGCTGCTTATGGAACTGTGTCTTTATAGTAGAGATAGTTCAAGTTATCTAGGGTTTTAATTTACTCTATGTGTGCTCATTTTTTATATATGTCTCGCTATGTCTTAGAAATCTTGGTGCCATTTGGTTGGTGAAATAAAAGAATAAATGTTGAATATGAATTTATTCTTTAAAAATCTTAAACCCTAAACCCTAAACTAAACCAAACCATAAACCTATAACCTAAACTCTAAACCATAAACCCCAAAACCATAAACCCTAAACACTAAACCCTAAACCTAAACACAAAACCCTAAACCCTAAAACCCTAAACCATAAACCTGTGACCTCACTTTGGAGTGAGCTCTCAACTTCCTTATCATAGATCTAAGACTCTCATAGACACAAAGAATTCCTTAGTCTTAAGAAACTTGTAGTGATTAGGTGAACACTTAACCTAAACCTAGAGACTTAGAAGAGTTACCATGGGGTAAGTTGTGGATTTAGGAGAACTTGCCTACCTTATAGCCCAAACCAAATCTTACTTTATTCTTCCAAATCAAATCTCAAATCAAATCTAAATTCCAAAATCAAATCCAACTATCAAATGATTGAAACCCATGATCAAATTCAAACTCCAAATCCCTTCCTAAGCCCTTTGATTTTATCTTATGGACTTAGCCTTAACCAAATTTAAATCAACTTCAAATTGATTTTCTCAATTATCAAATTCAATCTCAAATCAAATTCTAAATCATAAATCAATCCAAACTCCAAATGGTTGAAACCCAAATCAAATCAAATTCTTGATTTTAGTCATTTTAGCCAAATTCTTGAACTTGGCTAAATAATACCAAATCAATTCAAAACTCATGGATTTCCTCATTTAAACATTCCAAGAATCATTGATCCAAATATAAATACAAACTACAATTATCAAACCAAATCCATGCTAACCCAAATTAAACCCAAGTTAGCCCTTTTTGACTTGAAATTGTCATATGAACCAAAATCCATATGGATCCAAATTACTTGCAATTTGATTTGTATTTTCATCTCAAACCCATTTATCAATATAATTAAACTTGAATCAAGCCATGATCAAGCCAATTAACCCATTTAGGTTCACTTGAACTAAAGTGACCTAAAAGACCTTTTCAAGCCAAGTTCTAATTCAACCCAAATTTGATTGAACTAAGCCCATCCAAACCTCACAACATGATCAAAAATTATTCTAGGTTAGTCATTTGTCATGAATTGGGTCAAACCAAGTCAACCTAGCTCGTTAATTAAGTCAACCTTTAACCCAAATGAAACCCAAATTATC
This sequence comes from Cymbidium sinense, assembly GCA_021442155.1. NCBI lineage: Eukaryota > Viridiplantae > Streptophyta > Magnoliopsida > Asparagales > Orchidaceae > Cymbidium > Cymbidium sinense. The sequence continues at coordinate 127,749,957 of CM038218.1, forward strand.
CAGAATCCACCATATGCAAAATTGACTGAAACCATTGATTCAAACCCATTCCTATCCAATGATTGAACATGACCAAACCTCACTTGAGCCAAACAAAGCCCAATTGGCTATTTGACCCAAGTTGACCCAAATTGGCATAAAAAGCCAAAATAGGTCAAATCATAATCCAACCCAAATTGATTATAACCAATGGCTCAAGTTCATTCTAAATCACTTATTAAACTTGACCAAAACCATGATTGAGCCCAATTTGACCAATTGGTCAACTTGACCTAACTTAACCCAAATTGACCTAAAGGGTCAAATTAGCCAAAATCCAAATTAATTCCAATTTAAACCAAACCAAAGCCTACAATCATTTTCAATTAGCCAATTGAACTTGACCCAAACCTTGGTTTGACCCAATTTGACCAATTTATCAAGTTGACCCAACCTAACCTAATTTGACCTAAATAGGTCAAATCAACCCAAATCAAATTAAATAAACTCTAAACTACTTGAAATTTGGGCTAACCCACTTTTGACCCATCCCAAATCTATCGAAACTAAACCCAAAGCAAAATAACCATTTTGCCATTAGGTTTAGGGAATCCTATGAGATAATACACATGCTCATTTGGTCATTTTCGCCCCAACCACTTGGCACCCAATCATAGGTCCATTTAGGCACTAGACCATGGTCGACTTGACCAAAAGGTGGTTAGGTCAGCCATGATCCATGGGGAGGTGAAATCACGTCCTCATCCCCAATGGAGCTTTCCAAACAACCATAAGACACCCATTACTCTCGCCTCCTCCACACCCTCACCCAACCAAACTGAGCCACATCATGCACCCAAGGACCTCCACCACCCTCCAATTTGGCTAATTGATCAAGAAAAATCCAAAGAAGTGGCCATCCGATCTAAGGAATGAGGGGTATATTCCTCACTCAAACTCACACTCACACTGATTCATCCCTAGCAGCCAAGGAGAGAGTTCCCAGAGTAATTTCCAAGCCTTCCCAAGCTCCCCAAAATCACCATTCTCAAGTTTATGCAAAACTAAAATAGGGGAGGCCACCTCTGATTCTCATTTCCTTAAACCTCCACCAAAGTGCAATTAACTTTGCACACCCATTCCTTGGAGCCAAATGAGTGAGAACGAATCATTTCCCAAGCTTTTCGATGGCCGGAGGGTAGAGTTCAATCAAGCCCAAGCACCTACACCTAGTGGATTGGTCTTTTGAGCAAACTACACCAAATCAAAGCTTATGCAGCTCAATAGAGCTTTATTTCCACCAAAGAAAACTTCTTCAATCGTTGGAATCATTGTTCATAAGCTCTGGTTAGGTATGCCATTGAAATCGATCCTTGAATAAAAATAGGTTGGTCTTTTGTGAAAGAAATTTTCATGTCATACAATTTTCTCTATTAGATCATGTTATTGGGCTTCCTCAAAGGTGTGGGATCATTTTCATCTCCATCCGAGCTGTGAGCTCGTGATCGAGCATGATGGATGGTAGCCATTGTTTGATGCTAGGAGGAGATAGATCATGTATTGTCCATCCGTGGATCGGATGAATGATCTAATCATGCTTAGAGCCTCTTATTAATCCTTCAAATCTTAGATGGGACTGTCCATGGAGTTACCGTGTGCACACCATTCAACTCATCACTTGGATTTGATAACTTAAATAACAAATCCCATTGCGCCATAATGGAAAGCACGCCATGTTAGTCATATGTCTGAAGGGAATAAGGCTCTAATAGGCTAATTAACTAGTTTTTAGTCCTAAAAGTTCCTAAATTCAAACTAATTCTAGAAAATCAATAAAAATACAAACTTAGGCTCATTTTAAAGATATTTAGAGTAATCTAGGAAAATTATTATTAATTGATTTTGAATAGTGGATTTGGCTTAATTAAGGCTTAATTAGAAATGTAATTAGTCTAATTACCCCAATTAACCATCCAATTAATCTCAAACTTTGTATGTTAATGGGGATGATCTCTACCTCCCTATTTTGGGATTTTATTGGTTGCTTAATTAGAAACCAATGGGTTAAGCCTTAATAATTTTCTAAATGTAATGATACTAAGCAAATGAATAGTACATTAATCAATCAATTAAGCTTATTAACCTCTATTAATGATGATGAAGTGAGAAATGGATTGGGACTCCTCTTCCAATCTTTTCTTTACTTCTCTAATCCTCTTAAATAATTGAATAATCAACACCCTTATAATTAACAAGATTAATCAAAATCCAAATCATACCTCAACTTTAATCAACTAATTGAAAGGATTTAGGATTGAGACTTAGGCTCCTTCTTTGTCCCTTTCTCTAAGCCCATCAATTTTGATAAGGTTAATTAAAGTTTAATTAATTAACAAATTTAATTAATTTAATTGAATCTATTTCTCTAATTTAATCTTGGGTAGCTCTTTGGGTGTTCAATAATCCAAAGGGGGAGGAAATGAAATTATGATTAGCTCATGTGTGAGAATACTATAAAAGTAGTTAAGTGAGATCCCTTAATCTTAATTAACTATTAATCATGAGCCAATTGCATTAAGCCCTTTCATTTCTTATGAGCATTGCAAATTTACTTTCCATGTGGTTGCATATCATATTGGCTCATTATTAATTAAATTAACTTAAGGTGATGTAAGGGTTAATTAATTAATTCAAACCCCAACCTAATTAAACCATAAAATCAACTTAAATACTTCTTATTAATCAAATTAACTCACACATGAGGAATGAGATTAGGATCAGGAAATCTTTCATTTCCTAAATCAAATCAAACTCAAAATTAAGAAATCTCATTAAAGGACTTTGGTTTATTTTAAGTGGCTTTATTTAGTATGATTGTCCTTAGGAATTAATTGGAATGAATGAGATAATGTGCTTATGTTCCTTTATTTTCTTCCAATCATGAAATGTTGCTTCCCATGTGTAATCATGCATTCATTTTTAAAATTAACTAATTGAAATGGTTTCTTTTATGTCAAATTGCATGTGTTGATTTAAATTAAAAATAGGTGTGGCTATTATCACTATTAAATTAAAAATTATTTTCAAAATCCCATAAATCAATTATACTAAATGGAGTGATGTTAATTACAAAAATCTATAGGTTTGCATGTGTTGATAATATAAGGTATGCAATATGAAGCTCTCTTTCCTTATCTTACATGTATTCACATAAGAATTACAAATGTATAGTTCATTTGAAAAGCACACAACATTTGTCTAAATCTATTCCTATGCATTTCCATGCTAAAACATAGGAAGAATTTCATACCACATATGTAAATCATATAATAAAATCAAATATGACTTCTTGCATGAGTTCTTCTTCTTGTGGTTCTTTTCATATATTCACCTAGAGAAAAGTGGTATATTACGACACCCTGGGTCGCTTTTTAAATAGCCCTAAGTAGGTCTTATACCTTATGCCACTAGACAATGGTCAACTCACTTAAAACTCTTATACATGTGTATGTGTGATGTGGCCAATGAATAAGAATCATAAGTCATATAAATCAAATACAATTTTGCATGAGTTTTTTCTATCAGTTACTTATACATCTATATGTATCTAAGAAAAGTGGTATATTAACTGGACACCATAGATTGTGAGGCTTTTAAGTAGCCTTAAGTAGGCCTTGTACCTTACGTAACAATGATGATACTCACTTAAAACTTTTATACATGTGAATGTGTATCTAGCTAATGGATGAAAAATCCCTATTTCTATTAAAAGGCATGCATTCATGATTCAATCAGATGAAATATTTAAATTTCAAACACTTCTTTGCATTCATCATTCAAGTATGCTAAAATATAAATTGCATGTATAGAATGCATAGGATTTAATCATATGCATGATATACATGATGGAAAGAAATGAATAAACATGTGTTATGTTATAGTAATTCATTCTAATTAATCTTAAGATGCCTTTCTTATTGAATAAGGTTATTTACAGTGAACCTAAACTATGGACTAATTAAAACATATAATATGCTATTCACTAAAGGAAATTGATTAATTAACTAGAAGTGATTTAAGTAGGGATGAAAGAGAGGTTCCCCTCTTTCTTCTCTTATAACACTTAGTTGTTAAGTGTAGACCATATGAAATGAAAGAAAAGTAAAAAATATTTAAATCAATCAAATCACTTAAAGAAAAATCAACCACTTTATAAATTAAATCCCTCACACTTAGCAAATTACAACTCTAAAGCCTAGTTAGACATACCACACAAGCTTTAATTCACATTAGACTAAGTCACCATTTATAGATTTATGTTAGGGAGGTGTATGGTTTGATGTATGCTTGTTTTATGATGTATTATAGATTGATGAGGTATGTGCATGATGTTAGTTTATTAAATTAATCATGCTTTCAGGGGTTGTGCTTAAGGGCTAAATAAAAAATATAAATGCTTTTGCTATGTGTTTCTTAGCTAAAGCATAACCCAAGTTAAGATAGTGGGCTTACCCATGTGGGGTGCTAAGTCCAAATTATTCATATAATTTTGGGTTGTATGGTGTGTTTAGCTAACATTTATGTGTAGCTAGATTTACTTTCCTTCTTTTAATGTAATTTTGCATTAGGATTAGGATGAGTATTATGAGGGATTAGGATGAGCATTGGTTATAAGACCAAGTCTTATGTACCATGTGATGCCTTTGGAGCAAGCATATCCAAATCAATCCAAAAAGAAGGAAGAAATAGAGAAAGTTAAATGAAGAAATGGAAGATGAAGAAATGAAGAAGGAAGAATGAATAATGAAGACCCCATAACATTCATCATTTGTAATTATTCTCTTGTAATGGGTTGTATATGATAACTCAACCCACATTTTTTTGGGATGTATGGTACCCAACCGATCGCCTTTTATTCTTTGCAATAGCTTTATAAAATTATTTGATGTTTTGTTTATTGTGCATTAGAAAAGCATGCCTTTTCATAGTTTGTTTATGATTGGTGATTGTTATATGGATGCAATTAGCTCTTAGAATAAATTTTCTATCCCATTAACTCATAACTAAACTTTTAAAATAACTCATAATCTCATATGAAAACTTAGGCATTAAATCAAGATAATAAAATATTTAGTAACCCCTTGGCTGGATGTTATATGTTTAATATCATGCATAATCATCTTGTTTCACTCTTGTTAAGAGAGGGCTTCCATCTTTGCTAGATAGAATGGGCTTAACCTTTGAGAGCCTATGATGGAAGAACACCTATTTCCCTTTTGATTTGGCCCATAATCAACTTCTCATGCATTTAGGCAAACAAAATCCAATATCCTGTGTCAAAATACAGTCCTAAATTAAATAAAATTTCATAAGAATTTGCATTGGCTTTAAGTCAGTATTCATACCCCTCATGCTCAAGTATCTTAGGGACTAGGTTTAAGGACTTAGTCTTATTTCTAAATAATAACAACCTAGCCATCTCACAAAAGTATATGACTTGCCTACATGGATTTAAAGCATGTTAGTTGCCACTCGTGATAATAAGTCCAATGTGGTTTACTCTCTTATGGAGGTAAACCATATAACCACTTTCCCCTTAGATTTAGGTCATGCCCCTCGCCAAAGTTCCCAAATTTAGATCTGAGGTTGTTTCCTTATGCTACAAGCAAGCATAAATCCTCACCTCGGCATTTTCTCAATCTTGTATTATGGAATTATAAGTCCTAGATTTCAAATAAAATTTCAAATCAAATAAATAAATCTCCAAAATTTCAAATATATAAAGCCCAACCATAGATAGATTGACCGCTCACTAGTTTCCTAGTATCATGAGTACTCCTACTCATCTCCTTTGGTTTAGATAATAACTCTTCCTTTTGATCCATCCCACTTGATCTTCAAAAAATACAACCAATTGATAGTCCTATCTTTGAATTATTTGGAATAATCACCACATTAATCGAGAGTATTCTTAAGGGATTAATTTTTCTTAAGATGTAATTAACTATGGGGCTTGCCTTGGGGAACTTAACAAACCCAGTTTAAATAAACCCGCTGCTTTTTCCATGTAAAGTGGGAAAAATCTCTATATTTGAAGACCCATTATGCCTTTAGAGTCCTTATTAGTGATTAGGTCCATCGTAGGTAATTTCTATCTTTCAGATAGTGCACTATTCTTTGATCCATCACCTCAATATATCCTAGATCTATGTCCCTCACATATACAATACAAATGAAACTAAAATAAACACCACAAAACCCTAAACCTAAAACCTAAACCCTAAACCTTAAACCTAAAACATACAACCCTAAACCTAAATCCTAAACACTAAACCCTAAACTTAAAAAAACCTAAACTCTAAATTAAATTAAAACCCTAAACTCTAAACCTAAACTATAAACCCTAAACCTAAAACCTAAACCCTAAACTCTAAAAACTAAACCTAAACCTAAAAAATAAAACTAAACTTAAACTAACCTAAACCTAAAACCTAAACTAAATTAAACCCACTAATCCCTAAACTCCTAAAAAACCAAACCCTAAACACTAAACCCTAAAACCTAAACCCTAAATAAAATATAAAAAAACCCTAAACCCTAAACCTAAACCCTAAAACCTAAACCCAAAAAAAAAACCTAAACCATAAATAAAACCAAAAAAAAAAACATAAACCTAAACTAAATAAAACCAAAAAATAAAATAAATAAAAATAAACCTAAATAAAATAATAAAAAAAAATAAAATAAAAACCTAAACTAAAACCTAAATCTAAACCTAAACTAAACTTAAACCTAAAATATAAAATAAAATAAAAATATGAACTAAACTAAAATAAAGTAAATAAAAAACCTAAACTAAATAAAAAAATAAAATAAACCCAAAATAAAAGACTAAATAAAATAAAACAACCTAAAATAAACATTAATTAAACCTAAAATAAAATAAAATAAAAAATTGAATAAAACCTAAACCTAAAAAATAAACCTAAAATAAATAAAAATAAAATAAACCATAAACCAAAAAAAAACCTAAACCTAAAAGAAAAATAAAATAAACAAAATAAAATAAACCTAAACTAAAATAAAAAAATATAAATAAAAGCTAAAAATCTAAAATAAACAAACCTAAAACCTAAACATAAACTAAATAAAATAATATAAACTAAAATAAACCTAACAAAACTAAAAAATAAAACCTAAAACCTAAACCTAAAAAAATAAACCTAAACATAAAAAAAATAAAAAATAAACTAAAATAAAACTAAACCTATAAACTAAACTAATCTAAAAAAAATAAAAAATAAACCTAAAATAAACCTAAAACTAAACCTAAAAATAAAAAATAAAAAACCTAAACCTAAAATAAAAAAAAATAAATAAACCAAAAAAATAAACTAAAATAAACTAAACAAAAATTAACCTAAACCTAAACCTAAACAAAATTAAAGTAAAATAAAAAACCTAAAAAAAATAATAAACCTAAAATAAAAAAAAAACTAAACTAAATAAAAATAAAACTAACTTAAATAAAATAAACATAAATAAACTATAATAAATAAAATAAACTAAAACCTAAACCTACTCCTAATTAAAATAAATAAATAAACCTAAAACCTAAACCTAAACCCTAAACCCTAAAACCCTAAACCAAATCCTACCCTATACTCTAAACCCTAAACCCTGTCCTAAACATAAACCTAAACTTAAATTATAAACTAAACAATAAATCTAAACCCAAACCCCAATCTAAATCTAAAAAAAACCAAACTAAACCCAAAACTAAATAAACCTAAAACCTAAACTAAACCTAAACCCTAAACTAAACCCTAAAACCCTAATCCCTAAAACCTAAATATTAAATTAACCTAAACCCTAAACCCTAAACTAACCTAAACCATAAACTTTAAACTAACCTAAATCCTAAACCCTAAATCCTAAATCGTAAACCCTAAACCCTAAACTAAAAAACCCTAAACCCTAATATAAAACCCAAACATAAAATAAGAATAAAATAAAATAAAATAAAATAAAATAAAACTAAATAAAACCTAAACCTAAAAATAAATAAAAAATAAAACCTAAAAATAAATAATAAAAAAACCTAAACCCTAAACTTAAAAAAAACCTAAACATAAAATAAATAAAATAAAATAAACCTAAATCTAAACTAAACTAAAATAAATAAAACCTAAACCTAAACCTAAAATAAACTAAACCCCAAATTAAAATAAAATAAACTAAAATAAACCTAAACCTAAACTAAAAAAATAAAACTTAAAATAAACTAAAATAAAACCTAAAAAAAATAAAAAAACCTAAACCTAAAAAAAAAAATTAAAATAAAAATAAACTACAAAATAAACCTAAACCTAAACCTAAAAAAAAATAAACTAAAAAAAAAACCTAAACTAAAATAAATAAACTAAAATAAATAAACTAAACTAAATAAGAATAAAAATATAACTACAACAACAACAGCAACAAGCCTTTATCCCACTAAGTGGGTCTACATGAATCCTACATCTCCATTGTTGCTATTATGTGTCAAATTCTCATAAGAATAAAAATAAACGTAAATAAAATAAAAAAAAAAATAAACTAAAATAAATAAAAAAAACTAACTAAACTAAATAATATTTAAATTTTTCTAAAAAATAAATAAAATAAAATCCTAACCCTAAACCCTAAACTATAAACCCTAAACCTACAACCCTAACCCCTGAACCCTAAACCCTAAAACCCTTAACCCTAAACCGAAACCTTAAACCATAAAACCCAAAACCCTAAATCCTACAACCTAAATCATAAAACTACAACCTAAACACTAAATACTAAACCCCAAACCCTAAACGCTAAACCCTAAACCCTAAAAAGTTAAAACCTAAGAACCTAAACCTAAACTAAATAAAACCTAAAAATAAAATAAATAAAAACACCTAAACCTAAATTAAATAAAAAAATAAAATGAAATAAAAACCTAAACTAAAACCTAAACCTAAACCTAAACCTAAACTTAAACTAAACCTAAACCTAAAAAAATAAAAAAAAACCTAAATTAAAATAAAATAAATAAAACTTAAACTAAACTAAAAAAATAAAATAAACCTAAAATAAAAAATAAAAAATAAAAAAATTAAATGTAAAATAAAATAAAATAAAATAAAACTAAATAAAACCTAAACCTAAAAAAAAAACCTATAAATAAGTAAAAAATAAAACCTAAACCCTAAACTAAAAAAAAAACCTAAACCTAAAACAAATAAAATAAAATAAACCTAAACCTAAACTAAAATAAACTAAACTAAAATAAATGAAACCTAAACCTAAACTTAAAATATACTAAACTTAAACCCTAAACTAAATAAACTAAAAATAAACCAAAACTTAAACTAAAAAATAAACCTAAAAATAAACCTAAAATAAAAACCTAAAACCTAAACCTAAAAAAATAAAATAAAAATCCAAACTTAAACCTAAAAATAATAAATAAACCTAAACCTAAAAAGTAAAATAAAAATAATACTAAACTAAAAAATAAACATAAACCTAAACCTAAACCTAAAAGATAAACTAAAATAAAAAACCTAAATTAAAATAAATAAACCTAAAATAAGTAAACTAAACTATATAAAAAAATAAACTTAAATAAAAAAAATAAAATAAGCTAAAATAAATATAAAATAAACTAGATAAACTAAATAAACCTAAACCTAAACCTACTGGTTTACTTAATTTTAAAAAAGAAACCCTAAACACTAAACCCTAAACACTGAATCCTAAACCTAAATCCAAAACCCTAAACCCTAAAACAAATCCTAAATCCAAATCCCTAAACTTACAACCCTAAACCCTAAACCCTAAAAAAAAAAAAATCCTAACCCTATACCCTAAAACTAATCCTAAACCCTAAACCCAAAACCTACAACCCTAAACCCTAAACCCTAAATCCTAAACCCTAAACCCTAAACCTAAAAAATCTTAAACCCTAAACCCTAAACCCTAAACTAAACCTAAATTGAAAACCTAAACCTAAACCCTAAACCTAAACCTCAACTAAACTAAAGAAAATAAACCTAAACCTAAACCAAATGAAAAAATAAATAAATAAAACAAATAAACATAATATAAATAAAATAAAATAAAAACTAAAAATAAATAAACTAAATAAAATAAACTAAACTAAATAAACCTAAACCTAAACCTAAACCTAAACTAAGCTAAAATAAACTAAACTAAACTAAACTAATCCTAAACCTAAATCTAAACCTAAACCTAAACCTAAACTAAATAAACTAAAATAAACTAAATAAATAAATTAAAATAAATTAAACTAAATAAACCTAAATAAACCTAAACCTAAACTAAAATAAAATAAATAAAACCTAAAAATAAATTAAATCAATAAAAACTATACTAAATAAAAAAATCCTAATCTAAATAAATAAAATCTAAACTAAATAAATAAACCAAAAGTAAAAATAAACTAAACTAAACTAAACTAAAGAAAAATAAACCTAAATAAATATAATAAACTAAAATAAAATAGACTAAACCTAAACTAAATAAAAACTAAACCTAAACCAAAACCCTAAATAAATAAACTAAACTAAATAAATAAACCTAAACTAAATAAACTAAATAAAAACTTAAAAATAAACCTAAACTAAACTAAATAAATAAACCTAAACTAAAATAAAAAATAAACCTAAATCTAAACCTAAACCTAAAACCAAAATAAAAATAAACATAAACATAAACCTAAATAAACCTAAAAAACTTAAACTAAAATAAACCTAAACTAAAACCAATTAAAATAAAATAAAATAAACTAAAATAATTCAACCAAAACCTAAATAAAATAAACCTAAACTAAATAAACCTAAACCTAAATAAAACCAAAACCTAAACAAAACCTATATGTAAACTTAAATTAACAAACCTAAAATAAAATAACCTAAACCTAAACTTATACCTAAACCTAAACTAAATAAACCTAAACCTAAACTAAAAATAAACCTAAACTAAATAAAACTAAACTAAATAAAACTTAAACCTAAATAAACCTAAACTAAATTAACCTAAACCAAAACCTATGCTGAAACTAAATAAAATAATAAACTAAATAATAAACAAAATAAATCTAAACCTAAATAAACTAAACTAAACTAAACTAAAAAAATAAATTAAAAATAAACTGAAAAAATAAACTAAGTAAAACTTAAAACCTAAACTAAAATAAATAAAATTAATAAATGAACTAAACTAAACCTAAACCTAAACCTAAACCTAAAAATAAATTAAACTAAACTAAATTAAAATAAATAAAACCTAAACATAAACTAAATAAATAAACTAAATAAAATAAACTAAATAAATTAAACTAAATAAATAAACCTAAACCTAAATAAATAAACCTAAATAAAAATAAAATAAAACTTAAACCTAAACCTAAACCTAAACCTAAACTTAAACTAAACTAAAAACTAATCCTAATCCTAAACCTAAACTAAATAAACCTAAACCTAAACTAATTTAATTAAACTAAACTAATAAAACCTAAATAAACATAAACCTAAACTAAATTAAACTAAAAAAAAGAAAATAAACTAAACTAAAAATAAACTAAATAAACAAAACTAAATAAATAAACCTAAACATAAACTAAACTAAAAATAAACTAAAAGAAACCTAAACTAAATAAATAAAAAAAATAAACTTAAACTAAAATAAACTAAATAAACCTAAACTAAAATAAACTAAACTAAATAAACCAAAACCTATACCTAAACCTAAACTTAAACCTATACTAAGGAAATAAAATAAACTAAATAAACGTAAACCTAAAATAAATAAACTAAATAAACTAAAATAAACCTAAACTAAACAAACTAAACTAAATAAACCTAAACTAAACTAAATAAGCCTAAAACCAAAATCTAAGCCTAAACCTAAATAAAACTAAACTAAAATGTAATAAATAAAATAAACCTAAACCTAAACTAAATAAAACCTAAAATAAACCTAAAACTAAACCTAAAACCTAAACCTAAACCTAAACCTAAACATAAACCTAAATAAACTAAAAACTAAACCTAAACCTTAATAAATAAACTAAACTAAACTAAAATGAACCCAAACCTAAACCTAAAATAAATAAATAAATAAATCTAAACCTAAACCTAAAATAAACCTAAACTTAAACCTAAATTAAATAAACCTAAACCTAAAATAGACCTAAAATAAACCTAAACCTAAAAAAATAAACCTAATGTAAACCTAAACCTAAACCTAAACAAAACTAAATAAACTTAAACCTAAATAAACTAAAATTAAATAAACTAAACTAAATAAAAACAAACCTAAACCTAAATAAATAAACCTAAATAAACCTAAAATAAAAATAAATCTAAACCTAAACCTAAACTTAAATAAATAAACTAAAATAAATAAACTAAACTTAAATAAATAAACCTAAATAAACTTAAACTAAATAAATAAACTAAAAAAACCTAAACCTAATAAACTAAAACTAAACTAAAAAAATAAACCTAAATCTAAACCTAAAATACCTAAAACATAAACTAAACTAAACTAAAATAAACCTAAACCTAAAATAAATAAACTAAACAAAACAAAATAAATAATCCTAAACTAAATTAAACCTAAATTGAAATAAACCTAAACTGAACTAAGCTCAACCAAAAAAAACCTAAACTTAAACCTCAACCTAAATCTAAACCTAAATCTAAACAAAATAAACTAAAATAAATCTAAACCTAAACCTAAACCTAAATAAAATAAACCTAAACTAAACAAAAATAAATAAACCTAAACCTAAAATAAACTTAAACCTAAACAACACTAAAAATAAACCTAAACTAATAATATAAATTTAAACCTAAACCTAAACCAAAACTAAACTAAACAAAACTAAAAAAATAAAATAAATAAACTAAAACTTAAAATAAACCTAAACCTAAACCTAAATAAACTAAACTAAATAAATAGACCTAAACAAAACTAAAGTATCCTAAACTAAGCTAAATAAACCTAAACCTAAACCTAAACTAAATAAACCTAAACTTAAACCTAAACCTAAACCTAACCTAAACTTAAAAAATAAAATAAAACCTAAACCTAAACCTAAACCTAACCTTAAAAATAAAATAAAACCTAAACCTAAACCTAAACCTAAACCTAAACTTAAAGCTAAACTAAACTTAAACCTAAACCTAAACCTAAACCTTAACTAAAATAAACTAAACTAATAAAGTAAATAAACCTAAACCAAACTAAAATAAACTAAATAAAATAAATCAAAACCTAAACCTAAACCTAAACCAAAACCTAAAATAAATAAACTAAAATAAAAAAATTAATTAAAAAATTAATAAACTAAACTAAATAAACCTAAATAAAACCTAAACCTGAACCTAAACCCTAAACTAAACCTGAACATAAACCTAAACCTAAACCTAAACTAAATAAACAAAAATAAACCAAACCTAAACTAAACTAAACCTAAACTAAATAATCAAAATAAACTAAACTAAATAAACTAAATAAACCTAAACCTAAACCTAAACATAAACTAATAAAATAAACCTAAACTAAAATAAATAAATAAACCTAAACTAAAATTAAAATAAATGTAAATAAACCTAAATAAACCTAAATCAAAACCTAAACCTAAACCAAAAAATAAATAAACTAAACTAAATAAAATAAAAGAAATAACCTAAACTAAACTAAATAAACTAAACTAAATACCTAAACCAAAACCTAAACCTAAACCTTAACCTAAACCTAAATAAACTAAATAAAATAAACTAAAGAAACAAACCAAAACTAAACTAATTAAACCTAAATGTAAACCAAAAACTAAATAAATGAACTTAAAAACCTAAACCAAAACCTAAACATAAAAAAATAAATAAAAATAAATAAATAAATAAATAAACTTAAACCTAAATCTAAACCTAAACCTAAAAGAAAAACTAAATAAACTGAACTAATACAAACCTAAACAAATAAACTAAACTAAAATAAATAAACCTAAAAAATAAAAGAAAATAAAAAATAAATAAACCTAAACATAAACCTAAATAAACTAAATAAATAAAAAACTAAACCTAAACTAAACTAAATAAACTAAAACCTAAATAAAGTAAACCTAAAAATAAACCTAAAACCTAAACCTAATCCAAAACCTAAACCTGAACTAAATATTCTAAAACCTAAAACTAAATAAATAAACCTAAACCTAAACCTTAACCTAAAACCTAAAATAAAAACCTTAAACCTAAAGCTAAAATAATAAAATAAAAACCTAAACTTAAACCTAAAACTAAAAAATAAAACCTAAACCTAAAGAAAAATAAAAATAAAACTCAACTAAAAATAAAACTAAAACTAAATAAAAAATAAAACCTAAAAATAAACCTAAACTAAAAACAAAAAATGTAAACCTAAAAAAATAAATAAAAACCTAAACCTAAACCTAAAAATAAACAAAAAACCTAAACTTAAAAAATAAAATAAAAATAAAACTCAACTAAAAAATTTAATCTAAACAAAAACCTAAACCTAAGAAAACTAAAATAAAAACCTAAACTAAAAAATAATAAACCTAAAATAAATATACTAAACTAAATAAAATAAAAGTAAGCCTAAATAAAATAAAAATAAATAAATTAAAATATATAAAAGATAAACTAAATAAACCTAAACCTACCAGTTTACTTAATTAAAAAATAACCCTAAATCCAAAATCCTAAACCCAAATTCCTAAACCATAAACAAAAAAACTAACCATAAACCCTAAACCATAAAAAACCCTAAATCCTAAACCCAAAACTCTAAACCATAAACTCTAAACCCTAAACCCTAAACCCTAAACCTAAGTCCTAAACCTAAAACCATAACCCTAACCCTAAAACCAACACTAATAAATAAATAAATAAACCCTAAACCCAAATAAACTAATCCCTAAACCTTAAACCCTAAATGCTAAACCCTAAAACCTAAACCCTAACCCTAAACCCTAAACCATAAACCCCAAACCCCAAACCCTAAAACCCAAACCCTAAACCTAAACTAAAAGTATCTAAATAAATCAAAAAAATAACCCTAAAAAAACCTAAACCTAAATAATATAAACATCACTATTAACTGTGCTCACCTAGAATGGAGGCTAAGGTGGTAAAAGGCTAATTATCAAAAGTGGTGGGGATCTGTTGGAAATAGGTGGTGGAAACTATGGAGGTAAGGAGTGATGGAGGTTTTAGCCATGGTGTGAGGAGAGATTGTAGATATGATGGCGATCCCGCTACTAGAGAGTTGGTTCTCATGAACTAGAAAATAAGAATGGCCGATCCGACTGCTTATGGAACTCCTTTATAAGAGAGATGGTTCTAATTTTCTTTGATTTGCTCATGCTTATTTTTATCTATGTCATCACTTATGTCATCGAGAACTTGGTCTGTTAGTTGATTGATGAAATCAAAACTAAGAAATGTTGTATCTGAATTTGTTCTCCATTAAAAAAAACCAAAAAAAAAGCCTAAACAAAAAAATGAACCTAAAACCCAAAGCCTAAACCCTAGACCCTAAATCCTAAAATAATAAAAAAATAAAAAAATAAAAAAAAACCCTAAACCTAAATGCTAAACCCTAAAATTAACCCTAAACATACAACCCTAAACATAGACCCTAAACCATAAACCCTAAACCCTAAACTCCAAACCCTAAACCCTAAACCCTAAACCCTAAACCCTAATAAAAAACTAATAAAACACTAAACTAAACTAAAACTAAAACTAATAAATAATAAACTAAAATTAATAAATAATAAACTAAAACTAATTATAAACTAAAATAAAAGCTAATTATAAACTAAAATACAAACTAATAAAACTAACTAAACTAATACAAAGAAACTAATAAACTAATAATAATAAAAACTAACAAAACTAATAAACTAATTAATAACTAAATTAAACATAAATAAAAAAAACAACTCTAATAAATTAAGTAAAAATAAACCAAACTAATAAAACTAATAAAAACTAAACTAAACCTAAACTATTAACTAAAACTAAACTAATTAACTAACTAAATTAAACCCTAATAAATAATTAACTAATAATAATAACTAGCAAATAAACCTAAACTCTAAACATAAATAACCTATTAAACAACTAAATAATAAAAACTAAACCCAAACTAAATTAATAATAACTAAACTAACTAAACTAAAACTAATAACTAATAAACTAAAACTAATAAACAAACTAAATAATTAATAAAAAACTAATAATAATAAGTAACTAATAACTCAAACTTATAACTAAACTAAATTAATAAACTAATAAACTAGCTGAATAATAATAACTAAAACTAATAATAAAACTAAAGAAACTAATAAACTAAAACTAAATAACCACAATAACACCTAAACTAATTAACTAATAAATTAAACTAAATAAAACTAATAACTAAACTAAACTAATAATAATAATAATAAACTAAACTAATAATAAACTAAATAATAAATAAAACCTAAATAAATATACTAAATCTAATTATAATAAACAAACCTAAGAAACTAAGTAATAATAATAAACTAATAAAACTAACTAAACTAATAAATTAATAAATATTAATAATAAAAAATAAACTAAACTAAAATTAATAATACTTAAAAGAACACTTAATAATAATAAAAAACCTAATAACATAAAAACTAAAACCTAAACTAAATAAATAAACCTAAACTTAAACCTAAACTTAAACCTAAAATCTAAAATAAAATCTAAAAATAAACTAAATAAAATAAATAAATAAAATAAACCTAAACCTAAACTAAATAAACTAAACTAAAAATAAACCTAACATAAACCTAAACCTAAACCTAAACCCTAAACTAAACTAAACTTAAACCCTAAACCTAAACTAAATAAACTAAACAAAAACTAAATAAACCTAAACTAAATAAAATAAACCTAAACCTAAACCTAAACCTAAACTTAAACCTAAACATAAACATAAACCTCATTCTAAACTAAATAAATAGACTACACGAAATAAAAAAAAAACTTAAACCTAAACTAAAGCTAAATAAATAAACCAAAAATAAAAAATAAATTAAGTAAGCTAAGCTAAAAAATAAAACCTAAACTAAACCTAAACCAAAACCTGAACCTAAAAACTAAAAATAAATCTAAGCCTAAACCATAACCTTAAATAAATAAAAAAATAAACTAAATAAACCTAAACTAAAATAAATAAATAAAAATAAACTAAATAACCTAAACTAAAAACCTAAACCTAACTAAACATAAACATAAACAAATAAAATAAACTAAATTAAATAAATAAACCTCAACTAAATAAATCAATTAAACTAAAATCAACTTAAACCTACACCTAAACTAAAACTAAATAAACTTAAACCCAAAACCTAGACCAAAAAATAAACTAAACCTAACCTAAATAAAACTAAATAAAACCTAAACCTAAAATAAAATATCTAAACTAAATAAATAAACTAAATAAATTAATTAAAATAAACCTAAACTAAATAAACCTAAACCTAAACCCTAAACCCAAAATAAAATAAAACTAAATAAACTAAACTAAATAAAACCAAAACCTAAACCTAAATAAATTAAATAAATAAACCTTAACCTAAAAGTAAATAAATAAACCAAATAAAAAAAATAAACTTAAACTAAACCTATACTAAATAAACCTAAACCTAAACCCTAAACCCAAAATAAAATAAAACTAAATAAACTAAACTAAATAAAACCTAAACCTAAACCTAAATAAATAAATCAAATAAATAAACATAAGCCTAAACCTAAATAAATCACTAAACTAAATAAATGAACCTAAATCTAAACGTAAACCTAAACTAAGCTAAATAAAATAAAACCTAAATAAATAAAAAAAAAAAACCTAAACCTAAACCAAAACCTAAAATAAATAAAACTAAAAACTAAATAAACTTAAAAATAAAAAAGAACTAGACTAAACAAAATTAAATAAACCTAAACCTCAATTAAAAATAAACCAAATAAATAAACATAAATAAACCTAAATAAATAAACAAAACTAATAAAATAAAAATAAAAATAAATGAACCTAAACCTAAAAATAAAAAACCAAAACTAAATAAACCAAAATAAACCTAAACCTAAACCTAAACCTAAACCAAAACCTAAACCTAAATAAACTAAACTATAAATAAAAATAAACTTAAACTAAACCTAAACCTAAAATAAAATTAAATAAAACCTAAACCTAAACCTAGACCTAAATAAAAATATAAATTAAGCTAAATAAACTAAACTAAATAAAAAATATATAAATAAAAGAAAAAATAAATAAAATAAATAAAACCTATACCTAAACCTAAATAAAACCTAAACCCAAAAACTAAACTACACTAAATAAACCTAAATCTAAACTAAATAAACTAAAAACTAAATAAAATAAACCAATACTAAAAAAACTAAAAATAAATAAAAAATAAATAAAACCCAAACCTAATGTAAGCCTCAACCTAAAAAAATAAACCAAAATAAAGATAAACTAAACTTAAAAAAACCAAAACTAAACTAAAATAAAAAATAAAACATAAACCTAAACTAAAAAAATAAACTATATAAATAAGTAATAAAATAAACCTAAATAAACCAATACCTGAACTAAACTATAAATAAAAACCTAAAAAATAATTTAAACAAAAACTAAAATAAAATTTAAAAGATAAATTAAACTAAAAAAAATAACCTAACTAAACCAAAACCTAAACTACATAAAAACTTAAACCTAAACTTAAAATAAAATCCTATACCCTAAACCTCAACCTAAACTCCTAAACTAAACCTAAACTATAAACCCCAAACCCTAAATAAACCTTAACCCTAACCTAAAAACATAAATCATAAACTCTAAACCTAAACCTAAAATATTAAATCCTAAACCTAAACTAAATGTTAAAACTAAATTAAACCCTAAACTATACCTAAACCTAAACCAACTAACTATAAACTATAAACTCTAAACCTAAACTAAACCTAAACTATAAAACTTAAACTAAAATATATACTTAAATAAAATACATAAACCTAAACTATAATCTAACTAAACTAAACCTAATTTAAACCTAAATCTAAACCTAAAGCCTAAAGACTACCTAAACCTAAACTCCTAAAAACTAAACTAAACCTAAAAAATAAATAAATAAACCTAAACTAAAATTTAAACCCTAAACCTAAACTTAACCCTAAACCTAAACCTACAACCCTAAACTCTAAACCCTAAACCCTAAAACCTAAACCCCTAAACCTAAACCTAACTAAAAACCCTAAACCTAAACAATAAAAAAAAAAAAACCTAAAAGCCTAAACCTAAAAAATAAATAAAACCAAAAAATAAAATAAAAAATAACCTAAACCTAAATAAAATAAAAAATTGATATAAAATAAAAACCTAAACTAAAATCTAAACCTAAACCTAAACATAAAATAAAATGAAAATAAAAACTAAGCTAAAATAAAATAAATAAAACTTAAACTAAACTAAAAATAAAAGCTATAACTAAAACCTAAATAAAATAAAACTAAATGTAAAATAAAATAAAATAAATTCAAAATAAAATAAAATAAAAATTAAATAAAAACCTAAACCAAAAAAATAAACTTAAAAATAAATAAAAAATAAAACTTAAACCCTAAACTAAAAAAAAAGCTTAAACCATAAAATAAAATAAACCTAAACCTAAACTAAAATAAATAAAACCTAAACCTAAACTTAAATAATCTAAACCTAAACCTTAAAATAAATAATGTAAAATAAACTAAAAATAAACCTAAACCTAAACTAAAAAAAGAAAACCTATAAATAAACCTAAAATAAAATCTTAAAACCTAAAACTTAACAAAAAAATTAAAAAATAATACCTAAACCTAAAAAATAACATAAAAATAAAATAAACTAAAAAATTAACGTAAAACAAAACCTAAACCTCAAAAATAAACTAAAATAAAAAAATCTAAACTAAAATCAATAAATCTAAAATAAATAAGCTAAACTAATTAAAAATAATAAATAAACCTAAAAAAATATAATAATTAAAATAAACTGAATAAAAAATAAACTAAATAAACATAAACCTTAAGGTTTGCTTAATTATTTTTAAAAATAATCATAAACTTTAAACCCAAAACCCTAAACCCTAAATCTTAACCTCTAAACCCTAATCCCCAAACCTTATAACTAACTCTAAACCCTAAACCCTAAACCCTAAACCCTAACCCTAACCCTAACCCTAACCCTTAACCCTAAACTAACCTTAAACTTTAAGCTAACACTAAACCCTAAACCCTAAACCCTAAATAATAATCCTTAAAAACCCTAAACCCTAAAGCCTAAACACTAAACCCTACTACCACTAGATCTCGGCCATCTGTTGCACGCATCTTGATTGAGATCGACATTATCAAAAAATACCCCAAAGAAGTTTGGATTGGTTCAAAAAATTTGGATATAACCTGAAAAAATTTCCTTTTGCTCTCAGTAAGATCCATGCCATGACCACTGTAATGCTTTGTGTTACACCCTAACCTTAAAAAAGAATATATCAGACACTAATCTCTTGAACTAGGATGTGCCTAAAGCTACTCATAATGGAATTCATCCTCTACACCTATCCCTTTATTACCCGATTTGTCTAATGAAAACATTGAAGCTTGGTATAAATACTACTATTAAGGTGTAAAAACTAATGATAACTTACCTAGACCAACTTGTAATTTGGCTTCTCATGATAAACCTTGCTTCATTTGAATCTTAATGAAAATCTAAATGGAAATCTTATATTGGATCAAAAAATGTTGGTGTCGTAACCAATAATCATGGCAATGAAAATGTTATTTGTAATATTAATGGTGCAAGAACCTACCTTCTACTTCTAGTGATACTGCTATTCAAATTTCTCATTCTAACTCGATCAAAGAAGGAGAAATCACCACTAAAAACATTACCAATCGCTCCTATTCTATACCAAAAATTAATCCCTTTCTGATGGAGATACTTTGGATTCTGATAGACCTTTCCAAACTATTTTTTTTAAAAAAATCTTATAAAGCCAAAATGACTAATAATAACTTCACTAGAATCACACGTTCTTCTCTTACACCTCATAAATTATTATGCCCTCCTCTCTTCCTTTTTCCTTTTTCTTTTTTTATCTTTTCTTTTTTGGATTTTTTATTATGATAAATGTTCTTATTTGAATATCTGGGTTGGGACACTTCCCAAGAACCATGTTAGAGCCGTCGCACTCATAACATCAAACGCCTTGTTATTATTGAGCCTTTCATTAACTCTTCCAAGATTTCCCATGTTGCTAGATCGCTTGGATTTCAAAATTTCTTCTTCAATCTTAATAATAAAATTTGGTATTTTTGGAATAATTCAATCACCATTTCCATCATTGATGATCTTGATCAATTGGTTAATGTCAAAATCTCTTTAGGTGAGTTTTTGGCTTTTAGTTCTTTTATCTATGCTTCTTGTAATAGAGCTTGTAGGAACATCCTTTGGAATCATCAGCTTAACCTTCCATGGTTGGGGTGATTTCAACACTATCATTGCAAAGGAGGGGAGGATGTTCTCCTAACCTTCATTCCATGGAAGACTCTAATATGATCCTAGATTGCAATTGACATTAGGTCTCGACATGGCATAACTCTAGACTTTGTCTTGACAGACCCTCTTTAATTCTCTTTGGATCAATCAATGGCCTCTTACTGCTGAACATTTTAACTTTAATCATGCTCCTCTTTGATCTCTATCAAAACTCCCTCTAACCCTTCTACTCCCTCACCTTTCGTTTCCAAAATATGTGGACCCAACATGGATTTCACTAATGTTGTTTACACTAATTGGATGGCTCCTGCTCGCTAATTCATAGTGGCATGATTCTTTGGCTTAAGCTCAAGAGGCTTAAACAAAACCTCAATTGGTGGAACAAGCATATTTTTAAAAATCTTTTACCAATCTTAAAGCTATGGAACAAGTGGTTTGTTCTCTTGAAGAGGTCTTAATCCCCAAGAAACTTGATGAGTTGAGCATTGCCAAAGATAGTTTGATTAATTACCAAAATATGGAGGAAACCTATTGGCATCAAAAAGCCGCTAGCAAACATATTGTTGATGGCGACAGAAACACTAGGTATTTTCATGCTATTTGTAATAAATGGAAAGCTCTAAACTCAATTAAGAAAATTAAAAACCCTAATGATG
This sequence comes from Cymbidium sinense, assembly GCA_021442155.1. Classification (NCBI taxonomy): domain Eukaryota; kingdom Viridiplantae; phylum Streptophyta; class Magnoliopsida; order Asparagales; family Orchidaceae; genus Cymbidium; species Cymbidium sinense. Next base: position 127,772,252 of record CM038218.1, read on the forward strand.
GCTGGATAATTGATAATAATGGCATTAAGGAATCTGTCATTCATCACTTTCAAAATTTATTAAATTCTAATCCTTCGTAGATACACCTCCAACACCCATCTATCTCTTATGATTAGCAATGAGGATAACCATTTGCTCACTATGCATCCCTCGAGTGATTAGTAGTACTCTCAATAGCATGAACACGATTCATTCTTTCCATGGTTTTATGACTCATTTCTTTCAACATTGTTGGCCTTTTATTAAATCTAATCTTGTTAATGTTATTATTGATTTCTTTGATGGCAGCTCTATTCCCAGATATTTTTCAAGTACTTCTATTGTCCTTATTCCCAAAACCATCAATCCTGAATCTTGGGGTGACTTCAGACCTATTAGTCTTTGTACATTTTTTCAAAAACTCATTGCTAAATTAATTAATAATAGGATTAGCTCCATAAAATCATCTCCCCAACCAAACTGGTTTTGTTAAAAATAGAGCCATATTTGATAATATTCTTCGCTCAAGAGTGGTTCATGACATTGATGTTTCTTCCAGGAGGTAATATGCTTTTAAAGCTGGACATCTCTAAAGCCTTTGACAACCTCTCATGGATTTCTCTTTCAAATCTTACATTTGTTTGGTTTCTCGATAATTTTATCTAGCTTATAAAAGTTGTATCACTAATGTCGGTTTTCTTATCTTAAATGGTGAGTCCCTTGGTTTCTTTACTTCGAGCCATGGTTTGCGTCAAGGTGACCCTCTTTCTCCTTCTCTTTTTATCATTGTTGTTGAATATCTTTCGAGGAGCCTCAATGATCTTTTCATTAAAAAAACCTAACATGGTTTTTAAAACTCATGGTGGCTTCCCTATTTCTCATCTTAGCTTTGTTGATTTTTAATCAATGCCTCTCTTCAACATGTTAAAACTATTAAGAATCTCTTAAATGATTTTGGCAAAGTTAGTGGTCTCTTCCTTAATGAAAGAAAATGTTGTTTTATTCCCCTAAGATTTCATAGACTAAATCAAATCTCCAAAATTACTAATTTTAAGCAAAGTCAACTTCCCATTAATTATCTCGGGCTCGCTTTTAAAGGCCAGAAAAGATCTCATCTTTTTGATGACCTTATTCAAAAATTTCTAATAAAATTTCAGTTTGGGAATTTCATTTACTCTCTTTTGGTGGTAGGCTAACCTTGATTAAGAGCACTCTTAATTCCATGCCTTTATATCTCATCCAAACCATTGTGCCAACCATTTCTAGCATCAACAGAATTGAGCGTCTCCTTAAATAAATTTTTTAGGGCTCCAATACCTCTTCTAAAAAAAATGCGGACCTCTTGGTTTAAAAGTTTGTGGCACTTTTGAGAAGGTGGTCTTGGTTGTAAATCCATAAAAGCTATCAATGCCTTTTCCTATAAACTGGTGGAATTTTAGGAGTAATCATAGTCTTTGGGCTAATTTCATGACTTAAATATTGGTAAGCACCCCCTCATTTGTCCCTTTAAGCCGGGTGACTCTCCTATGTGGAAAAGGCTTTGTTCTATCAAATGGGATGAATCCCAATTTTTGGGGCATTAACTCGCACCTCTTTCTTTTGGCAAGATAACTGAGTGGTGTGGTTCCATGATGACTTACTCTCCACCCATTCCACGCCACTATTAGAGTAAACTCTTTTGCATAACAATAAATGGAACAATAGTAAGCTTGCTGATTTTATCCCTTTTACTTTTTTGAATATGGTTACTACTATTCCTATCACTCCACACAATCAAGATCAGATTCTCTTTAAGCTCTCACATAATGGTGATTTCAACCTCAACAATGTGTGGCTCCAAATTAAAGATACTCATGATTCCTCCTATGTATTCTTCAAACTTTGGAATAACAATATCCATACTTCTTATTCTATTCTTACTTGGCATATTCTGAAAAATTTTATACCTGTTGATTCCTTGTTGTGGGGTAAAGGGTTCCATTTACCTCTAAATGTCAATGTTGTTTCCATATTGAGAATGTTAATCATGATGTTTTTTGCTAATGGGGTCATTGCTTCTAAACTTTGGATTTGGTATGATGATCTTTTTTTCACTTGTCAATTTCACTGGCTCTCTTACTTTATATCAACTTCTTGAAATCTATTTTGATAATACTATTAAAGGTCACATTAAAGTTATCATTGCTATCACTCTTATCTGGTTTATATGGATGGACCGTAATGATGCAAAACACCGTGGGATCCCTATGAACCATTGAGGATTATTGCTAGAACTAAAAACAAAATTTGTGACTTGTTTAAAGCCAATCTCATTCATTACTGAGAAAATTCAAAGTTTTATGGCCAATAAACTGGGCATTAACCTGATCAACCTTACTGTCAAAATGATAAGATTGTCTATTGGAAAAACCTCTTGACCATATTATTAAAATCAATACTGATGGCTCTGTCTCTCATAATGGCTCTGGTTGTGGTGGCATTTTCAGGAACTCTAAGGGTATAGTACTATGTGCTTTTGCTTATCCCCTTATTTCCTGCATTGTCCCATTTTTTGAGCTTATGGCAGTCTTCAAAGCTCTTGAGATTTGCCTCCAAAATGGCTCAATATTTGGATTGAGGTGGATGTTACGATTGATCTTTTGACTTCAGATGAGCAACGAATTGTCTACCTCCTCAAGCAAACTAGAGCTCTTCTTTTTCTGAATTTTAACATCACTCATGTTTGGTGGAATGCTTGTGTGACTACCTTGCCAATCTGGGTGCTAGATCAATGGTATCATCTTCTTTGATCAACTCACCTTACCCAAACACTTGCGTGGGCTAGTTATCTTGGACAATTCTGGGTTTCCTTATCTCAAAACTTAATCTAACCTTCAGATGTATACTGTCCATTCATCCTTATCTGTATGTTTCATTATTTTGGCTTTCTGTTCCTTTTTGTGCTTTTTATGGATGCTTCACATGGATATTACTTGTTGTCTTGATCTTTGTGTCATGATTTGGTATTTTAATAGCTTGTCGTTCATTTGGAGGCTCACTACTTTTGGCATTTACACTGATAAAGGGTTGCTATTTCGCTATGTGCATACTGATACTCGGCATTGGAATTATGTTGAGCTATGTCTCTTGGTTTTATAACACCAATCAATTTGGGATTTTAATCTCAATCTTTGCATTCTAATCTTAGGGGCTTAATCATTCTTTGGATGGAGATATTTATTTTGATGGGTTTAGCTACCATTAATTTCTACTGCTATTTCTCAAAGATATTACTACTTGGAGCATCTTAGTTATCTATGTTGTTTCTATGCATTGTATTATTGTTCACTATACTGATGATTTCTTGTTAGGTTGTTGGATTTTATAATGATTTGTGCTTTTGACATCTTTGCTTGTCTCCCTTAGATCTTGCTTCTGGCGATATTCTCTTTGACTCTAGCTTGACACTATTTCTGGGGTTATCTTTCATTTTATTTTTTTATGGAGGGCCTTTTGGCCTTTATTTTCTTGGCTATTTTTATTTCTGGAGAATGGATCAGGACATTTTGGAATCCATTTTGACAGGTCCTTTGGTGGGATCTTGTTGTGGGGGCTTTCTTTTCTTCCACCTACCATGGTTGTTTTTCAGTTTTCTTCTTGTGACCCTTACCCTGTTTATTGTACAAAACTTTGATATTACTTCTTGGTTATCTTTTATGCCTCTTTTACTTTGCTTGGGTGGAATCTCGGCATTCTTTGTTTCTTTATTTTTTGACTGGATGAAGTTTCTTCAAATTTATTTTTTTTATTAGATCCTTTTGTGCGGGATGTTTCTAAGATTGGGGCTTTTCAAGCTCTTTTATCTTGTTACAGATTATTTATTTTTCTGGTTCTTCTCTTGCTCCCTAGAATGGGTTTTCATGTTGGCCTCTCTTTTGGGTTTTTATGTTTACTTTTCTTTTCTTTTTTTATCCTGGGATCTGTTGGTCTTCCCGGTTGTTTTCCCTCTCTATGTTATGATGGGAACATGCAAATCTTGAAGATCATTTTTCTGTTCTGCTTGAAATTAGTCAATGGTTTATCTTTTATGCATAATTGGGTTATTGGCCAACTGGTTATTACTATCATTATCCTTGGCGAATTGGATTAATGAGACTAAGCAACTTTTACTAAACTCTCACGTGTCTCTTCTTGTTGGCGGTGTTCATTACCTATCCTACCTATCTACCTTTACTCATTCTCTATTTTCTATGTAGATATTTTGTGTTTTGCTTTCTTGCTACTTGTAGCTTAATTACTTTTATCCAAAGTAGGATATTTTATTTAGCATCTTGGTTGCAACCTTCCTTATTATTTTGTTGTTTATGATATCCCATGTCTCTATCTCTTTGAGAATGGAATTGTGTTATTCCTTTCAATGCTAGTCATTGGCTTTTTGGGTCCTCTTTATAAATTACTGTCTTTGTGATTTATGGTAGTTTTTTGATTCTCGATTTCCCAACTATTTGTGCTATTATCATTTGTATATTTTGATCACACATGTTGTTCTTGTTTTTGAGTTCATTTGCCATAGTCAATTCTTCATTTTTATTATGGGATCCATTCTATGTACTCTTAAAATTCATTGGTTTACCTTATTTTCTCTTTTATATCTTCTTTGTTAAACTTGTATCTATTGCACTTTGTTTATCACGGAGGGGTGGCTTTATGGGCTATTTTTTGTTATCTTGGTTGTTTCTTGTCTTGGAGATTTGCTATCTTGGTTTTAGACTCTATGTTGGCTCCATCTTTGTTGGTTGTAGACTTTGGTCTATGTTAGATGTTACATTGTTTTTTCGATGGTTTTGGTGATTCTTTGTCTAGGTTCTTTGCCTTCGATACTGTTTTTTATGCTCTATCTATTTGGTTATTTATTGCAATGTCTACTCGATTGAGAGGTTTTTTTATGGCCAACTCGTCCCTTCTGTCTTGGATATTCTTGTCTTTTGCTATTTTGGATGGTTTTGCCTTGATTATCCGCTATCTTACTTTTCTTGGATTCTAATGTTGATACTCATTTGAATCCACTTGTTGATTTTTCTTCTGGTGGATTACAATGTTTCATTAGTTGTTTTGCTGTTGGGGTTGGCTTTAATGGGTTGCTATATGTATTGTTCATCTTTTGATTGTTGTGATCTACATTACCTCTTGTTGTCTATTCCATCAGGTTCGATTAGGTTTGTGCGATGTTTATCTATTCGAATGGGTGGTATTATGGATAGTTCTTGTCTTGCTCTCTTGGTTGTTTTTTGATCTGGATTATCTAATTTTTGGTCTTGAATGCTACTATTGGATCTATAACTCTAATTGTCTTTACTTGGTGCTATTTTTGGTAGGTTACAGTCTTCATTTCCTATGTTGGGCTATGCTACTTTCCTTTCAATTGCTTTTCTCAATTCTTGACATGGATAATAAGGGGTTATTTCCTTGAAAGATTCATATATATATCATATGTTTGGGATGGTGATAATTATAAGCTCATTGACTTGATTAGCAGGATTTAGCAGTTGTCTCCTTTCTTGTGGAGGGATTATATCTTTGGCTTTTCTTTCTTGGATATGCCTTTTCATGAGGTTACGGCAAAGATGGCTCATTCTCTTATGTTTATGTATTCTCATATTGATGATACTTTTCTCAAATGGGACTCACCTTATCCTTGACTCTTCAAATTCCTCTCATATTAGATATGGTTTTATTTGGGTTTGTAGGTAATAAAGCTCACAAGACTCAACAAGCGGGTGTTAACTCCTCAGGTTTGTTGGCTATGATTATGATGATAGCTCTTGGTTTGGTAACCCTTTGTATGCTTAGTTTGGATGCTCATGCATCCCAACTTGTGAAGAGCCTGTGCCTTCTCTATCACAATTCCTTACTATCATTTTCAGATTATGTTGTTTTCATTTATCCTTTTGTCTATATTACCTTAACTATTCTAATCTCTTTCTTATTAAAATTTTGTAGGTGATCTCTCTCTCTCTTGGGTTTGCTCCATATTATCCATTCTCTCATCCTCAGCATTGGCCCAAATCTTAGTTTAGCTTATTATGTTAATCAACTTGTATCTTTTGATTGCTTTAATATCTTTTTCCTTTGCATGAACTTAGATAGGGATTTACTAATTGTAGCTCTTTGGTAGTTCTGAGTTTATCTCCTTTGTAACCTTATTTTTGTGTGGCAATAAAATACCCACATGGGGTTTCCCAAAAAAAAAAAAAAAAAAAAAACCCTAAACCATAAACCCTAAACCCTAAAACCCTAAACCTAAATCGACCTAAACCTAATACCCTAAATCATAAAACTAAACCTAAAGAAAATAAAACCTAAAATAAATAAATAAATAAGCCTAAATAAAATTATAAAATAAAATAAAATAAAACCTAAACTTAAACTAAACTAAACCTAAAATAATAAAATAAAATAAATACATATGACATATAAATGTAATAAACCTATATAAAAAACTATGTAAAATAAAAACAAAATATAAATAAAATAAATAAAATAAAATAATAAATAAACTAATACCTAAATAAATAAAATATAAAAATAATAAATAAATACTAAAATAAATATAAATAAATAAACCTAAACCTAGATAAAATAAATACTAAAAAATAAAACCTAAACCTAAAATTAAAATAAACCTAAAAATAAAACCCAAAATAAAACTAAAATAAAAAATAAAATAAAAATAAATAAAACCTAAATAAAAATAAATCCTAAACCTAAAAATAAAAAATAAAATAAATTCACTAAAAAGAAATAAAACTTAAAAAATAAAATAAAATAAATGTAAAATAAAACCTAAATATAAACTAAAATAAAATAAAACCTAAACTTAAATCTAAAATTAACTAAACTAAATAAAATTAAAATAAAATTTAAAATAAAATAAATAAGTAATAAACTAAATAAACTAAACTTTAATTAAAACTCCCAACCCTACAAACTAACTAAATCTCTAAATCCTCTACCCTAAACCCTAAACCCTTAAACCCAAACTCACTAAACCACCTAAACCTCCTTTTCCTCCCTAAACCCTCCTAAACTCTACTCCTCCTAAACCCTATACCCCAAAACCTTCTAAAACTCTTGTTCTCAGTATGCTTTTGATCCGTGCTTCTTCCTTTTTGGGCATTTCAGTTTGCTCGATGTGACTTTTGCTTGTTGCATTATCCTCACATCTGACTATTGGATCATTCAATGGTGGAGACTTAACTCTCTGCAAAATCACGCTCATCCCTCCTGGATGTGCCAACTTTGCTCTCTGATCCTAAAGGTATTCTCGATCCAAATCCATCCGGTAATGCGCCTACTGTCAAGTCCTTTAAGAATGTTCTTTTGGTAAGATCCCTAGCTAATTCTTGCTTATTTTTTTGACATTCGTGGAATGCCTCATGTTGTGGAGATGTTAGCTAAGCCTTTTGAGTTCTTTGGTTGGTAAATTCTCTTGATTGCCTACTCTAGATAATATCCATTCTTTCTTCCATAGCTTAAAGCTAGAGTCTTCACTATTGGATTGATCATCATATTCTTATTCAATTATCAATGATTTAGATTATTCTTGAGTCTTTTCCTATTTTGTGTATAATTGTCAAATCATTAAAATGGTCACCCTTTTTGATGTCAAGAGGAATCCCCTTTGTTCCTTTATGGCTTGCTTTTCCCATGAGAATTCACTATGTTACTCACCAAGTTTTGTTTGCAATTGGGGCTCTATTTGGTAGACCCCTTCAAATTGATCACCACTAGATCTCGACCATCATTTGCACGTATCTTGGTTGAGATTGACATTACAAAAAAATACCCAAAGAAGTTTGGATTGGTTGAAAAATTGGATACAGAAAGGAATTTGAAAATTTCCCCATCTTTTGCACTCATTGTAAGATCCATGGCCATGACCATTTTGAATGCTTTGTGTTACATCCTAATGTCAAAAAGAACATACCACAGGATACTAATACTTCTCTTGGAACTGAGAAAACCAATAAGTTAGTTTATGTGCCTAAAGCTACTCATAATGGAACTCATCCCACTACATATTACCTTTGTGTCTGTGTCACTACACTTGGCAAATACTACTATTGAGGTGTGTGAAGAAACTAATGCATTTACTCCCACTTGTAATAATTTGGCCTCTCAGACAATCCTTTGCTTGAATCTTATGACAATTTGAATGGGGATCTTATATTGGATCAAAATAATGTTAATCCTTTGGTGTCAGATCAAAATCAGTTATGCATCATGGTATTGGAATGAATATTTTGTACTGAATGGTGCAAGAACCTCTCCTTCTACTTCTCTGAGTGATACTCAGCTATTCCCATTTCTCATTCTTACTCTGATACTGAAGAAGGAGAAATCAGCACTAATAAAACATTGTTTGATATTGCTCCTATTTTGGATACCCAAAACCAATCCCTCTCTGATGGAGATACTTTAAATACTAATAGACCCTTCCAAACAATTATTTAAAAAAATCTTCCAAAGCCAAAATGACTAAAAATAACTTCACTAGAATCACACGTTCTTCCCCAACACCTCACAAATAATGTCTCTCCTCTCTTCTTTTTACATTTCATTTTTCCTTTTTCTTCTTGGTTTCTTTATGATTAATTTTCTTATCTGGAATATCCATGGTTATGGGACTCTCCCTGTCTGCAACCGTGTTAGGAGTCTTTGTCGCACTCATAACATCAAATTACTTGTTATTATCGAGCCTTTCATTCACTATTCTAAGATTGCCCATGTTGCTAGATCAATTGGAATTCAAAATTTCCTCTTCAACATTAATAATAAAATATGGTGTTTTTGGAATAATTCCATCACCATTTCTATCATTGATGATCTTGAACAATTGGTTAAATGTCAAAATCTCTTTAGGTGAGTTTTGCTTTGGTTCCTTTATATATGCTTCTTGTAATAGAGGTAGGTAGGAACATACTTTGGAATCACTTAAGAACCTTGCCTCTCCTCAGTTAACCTTCTTGGTTGGTTGGGGGATTTCAACACTTCTTAGGAAAGGAGGGAGGATGTTCTCCTAACCTCCATTCTATGGAAGACTTCTCTAATATGATCCTTGATTGTAATCTGATTGACATTGGTTTTTCAAGGTCTGATTACATGTGGCAAAACTCTAGATTTTCGTAGCGTCTTGACAGGACCCTCTTTAATTCTCTTTGGATCAATCAATGGCTTCTTACTTCTGTTGAACATTTGAGCTGAACTTTGTCGATCATGCTCCTCTTTTGATCTCTATCAAAACTCCCCCCTGTAACCCTTCTACTCCCTCTCCTTTTAGATTCCAAAATATGTGGACCCAACATGGTGACTTCTAATATTGTTTTCACTAATTGGATGGCTCTGTTCACGATAATTCATTAAAGGCATGATTGCTTTGGCTTAAGCTCAAGAGGCTTAAACAAAATCTCAATTGGTGGAACAAGCATATTTTTAAAAATCTTTTTACCAATCTTAAAGCTACGGAACAAGTGGTTTGTTCTCTTGAAGAGGCTGTCTTAACTGATTCTAGTAAGCTTGATGAGTTGAGCATTGCCAAAGATAGTTTGATTAATTACCAAAATATGGAGGAAACTTATTGGCATCAAAAAGCCGCGAGCAAACATATTGCTGATGGCGATAAAAACACTAGGTATTTCCATGCTATTTGCAATAAACGAAAAGCTTTAAACTTGATTAAGAAAATTAAGAACTCTAATGATGGTGGATAGCGATAATGAAATTAAGGAATCTATCATCACTTTCAAAATTTAAATTCTAATCCTTCGTTAGACACGTCCTCCAACACCCACCTAATCCCTTCTTTGATTAGTAATGAGGATAACCATTTGCTCACTATGCATCCCTCAGAAGCGGAGATTAGTAGTACTCTCAATAGCATGAACATGATTACATTCTGGCCACGATGGTTTTACTCATTTCTTTCACATTGTTGGCCTTTTATTAAATCGATCTTGTTAATCTGTTATTGATTTCTTTGATGGCAACTCTATTCCCTATTTTTCAAGTACTTCTATTGTCCTTATTCCCAAAACCATCAATCATGAATCTTGGGGAGATTCTTGACCTATTAGTCTTTGTACCTTTTTCCAAAAGCTCATTGCTAAATTAATTAATAATAGGATTAGCCCCTGCTCCATAAAATCATCTCCCCTAACCAAATTGGTTTTGTTAAAAATAGAGCCATATATCGATAATATTCTACTCAAAGAGCTAGTTCATGACATTGATGTTTCTTCGGAGGTAATGCTTTTCAAAGCTGGACATCTCTAAAGCCTTTGACAACCTCTCGTGGGATTTCCTCTTTCAAATCTTACATTTGTTTGGTTTCTCTGATAATTTTATCCAGCTTATAAAAAGTTGTATCACTAACGTCTGGTTTTTGTTATCTTAAATGGTGAATCCCTTGGTTTCTTTACTTTGAGCCATGGTTTGCGTCAAGGTGACCCTCTTTCTCCTTCTCTTTTTATCATTGATGTTGAATATCTTTCGAGGAGCCTCAATGATCTTTTCATTAAAAAACCTAACATGGCTTTTAAAACTCATGGTGGTTTCCCTATTTCTCATCTTAGATTTTGATGATTTTATAATCTTCAATGCCTCTCTTCAACATGTTAAAACTATTAAGAATCTCTTAAATGATTTTGGCAAAGTTAGTGGTCTCTTCTTAATGAAAGGAAATGCTATTTTATTCCCTCAACTAAGATTCCCACCAATACTAAATCAAATCTCTAGAATTACTAATTTTAAGCAAAGTCAATTTCCCATTACTTATCTCGGGGATCTTTTTTAAAGGCCAGAAAAGATCTCATCTTTTTTATGACCTTATTCAGAAAATTTTTAATAAAATCGGTTTGGGAATTTCATTTACTCTTTTGGTGGTAGGCTAACCTTGATTAAGAGCACTCTTAATTTCCATGCCTTTATATCTCATCCAAACCATTGTGACCATTTCTAGCATCAACAATTGAGCGTCTCCTAAATAAATTTTTAGGGCTCCAAACCTCTTCTAAAAAATGCACTGGACCTCTTGGTTTAAAGTTGTGGCACTTTTGATGAAGGTGGTCTTGGTTGTAAATCCATAAAAGAATATCAATGCCTTTTCCTATAAACTGGTGGAATTTTAGGAGTAATCATAGTCTTTGGGCTAATTTCATGATAAATATTGGTAAGCACCCCTCATTTGTCCCTTTATCGGGGACTCTCTTGTGGAAAAGACTTTGTTCTATCAAATGGGATGCAGAATCCTTAATTTTTTAGGGCATTAACTTGCTCTTTCTTTTGGCAAGATAAGTGGATGTGGATCCATGATGACTTACTCTCCACCCATTCCACTTCGCTATTAGAGTAAACTCTTTCATAACAATAAGTGGAACAATAGTAAGCTTGCTGATTTTATCCCTTTTACTTTCTTGAATATGGTTACTACTATTCCTATCACTCCTCTCAAGATCGATTCTCTTTAAGCTCTCTCATAATGGTGATTTTAAGCTCAAAATGTGTGGCTCCACATTAAAGATACTCATGATTCCTCTATGTATTCTCCAAACTTTGGAATAACATATCCCTACTTCTTATTCTTCTTACTTGGCATATTCTAAAAATTTTATCCTGTTGATTCCTTGTTGTGGGGTAAAGGGTTCCATTTACCTCTAAATGTCAATGTTCTTTCCATATTGAGAATGTTAATCATGTTTTTTTGTTAATGGGGTCATTGCTTCTAAACTTTGGATTTGGTATGATGATCTTTTTGTCATTTTAATGGCTCTCTTACTTTATATCAACTTCTTGAAATCTATTCTGATAATACTATTAAAGGTCACATCAAAGTTATCATTGCTATCACTCTTATCGGTTCATATGGATGGACGTAATGATGCAAACACCGTGGGATCCTATGAACCATTGAGGATTATTGCTAGAACTAAAACAAAATTCATGACTTGTTTAAAGCCAATCTCATTCATTACAATTTCAAAGGCAGTAAATTTTGGCCAATAAGCAGGCATTAACTTGTGGGATCAACCTTCTTGTAAATGACAAGATTGTCTATTGGAAAAAACCTCTTGATCATATTATTAAAATCAATATGGCTCTCTCATAATGGCTCAGTTTGTGGTGGCATTTTAGGAACTCTAAGGGTATAGTCTATGTGCTTTTGCTTATCCCCTTATTTCTGCTGTCCCTTTTAGAGCTTATGGGTCTTCAAAGCTCTTGAGATTTGCCTCCAAAATGGATGGCTCAATATTTGGATTGAGGTGGATCTTTTTTGATTGATCTTTTGACTTCCACTAAGATGAGCGACCTAAATTGTACTACCTCCTCAAGCTCAGATCTCTTCTTTCCAACTAATTTTAACATCACTCATGTTTGGCATGAAGGAAATGCTTGTGTGACTACCTTGCCAATCGGGTGCTAGATCGATGGTATCATCTTCTTTGATCAACTTACCCAAACACTTGCATGGTTAACTTGGACAATTGGGTTTCCTTATCGAACTTAATCTAATTTTTGATGTTTCTTGTCCATTCATCTTATATATGCTTCTTTATTTTTTAGCTTTATTCCTTTTTGCCTTTTGTGGATGCTTCACATGGATATTACTTGTGTCAGATCTTTGTGTCATGCTTGGTGTTTTAATAGCTCCTCCTTCATTTGGGCTCACTTGGGCATTTACATTGATAAGGCTTTGTTGCATATGATAATAGCATAGGAATTATGTTGAGCTATGTGTCACTACTATTGGTTTTATAACACCAATCTTACTTGGGTTTTTATACCAATCTTCATTCTAATCCTAGGGGCTTAATCATTCTTTGGATGGAGATATTTATTTTGATGGGTTTAGCTACTCCCATTATTTTCTACAATCTACTGTTTCTCAAATATATTATTGCTTGGAGCATCTTAGTTATCTATGTTGTTTCTATGCATTGTATTATTGTCCACTATGTTGGTGGCAATATTTATTTTGATGATTTACTATTAGGTTGTTGGATTTTATCTAAAATGATGGCTTTTGACATCTTTGCTTGTCTCCCTATTAGATCTTGGGCTACTGCTGATATCCTTCTTAATTCTAGATTGGAGCTGACGTTTCTCTTTTATTTTGGGAGTTATCCTTTACTTTATTTTTTTGCATGAAGAGGCTTTTTGGCCTTTTTTCTGATATTTATCTTCTTGGTTGTTGTCTTTATTGGAATCTGGATCCCATTCAGCATGCTCTCTTTGGAATCCATTTTCTGATTCTGTAGGGTCTCTTTGGTGGGATATTATTGTGGGGGGTTTTCTTCTTTTCTTCCACCTGCTATGGTTATTTTTTGTAGGTTTTCTTATAGGCTACAGCTGACCTTCTTACCCCTTATGGCAGACTTATTATTGTGTAGAACTCAATTATTACTTCTTGGTTATCTTTATATGCTTCTTTTACTTTGCTTGGGTGGAATCTCTGGCATTCTGTTATTTCTTTCTGTACTATTTATTTTTAATCCTGGATGGAGTTTCTTCAGATTATTTCTGGCTATTTTACCCAAAAGATCCTTTCTGTGCAGAATGTTTCTAAGATTGGGGCTTTGGTCAAGCTCTTTTACTGCTCTTGTCTAAAGATTAATTGTTTTAAGTTCTTGTTGGCCTCTCTTTTTGGTTTTTCCTATGTTTACCCTCTTTTCTTTGTTTTTTTTTCTACTCTTATTGCTAACATTTGGGATGCTGTTGGTCTTCCCTGCTAGTTGTTTTCACTCTTTATGCTATGATGGGAACATGCTAATCTTGAAGATCATTCTTCTATTCTACTTGAATTTAATCAATGGTTTATCTTATATGCATAATTGGGTTATTGGCCAACCTACTGGTTATTATTGTCATTATCCTTGGAAAAATTGGCTTAATGTGACTAAGCAACCTGCCACTGAACTCTTTGCTCTGAATGTGTCTTACTGGATTGGCTTGTGGTGGGGAGCTGTTCATTACCTATCCCTCCATATTTGCTACCTTCTCCTCATTCTACTATTTTTTTAGCTTGTACAAGCGAGTTGGGGTTTTACTGACTTTCTTGCTACTTGCAGCTTAATTATTTTAAAACAAAGTAGGAGCTATTGAGCACCAATTGGTTGCAACTTTCCTTATTATTTTTTTCTTTGTTTGTGATATCCCATGTCTACTCTAATATCTCTTTCGATTGGAATTGTGTTATTCTTTTCAATGCTAGTCATTGGCTTTTGGGTCCTCTTTACACATTGTTGTCTTTGATTTATGGTTGTTTTTTTTATTCACGATTTCCCAATGTTTGTACTACTATCGGCTATTTTGATCACATCTTGTTTTATTTTCATCCTAGTTTTGTTTCCCATAGTCAAATTTCTTCTTTTTTATTATGGAATCCATTTTATGTTCTTCTAACTCTTAATGGCTTATCCTATGGTCAACTTGTTGATAACTTCTCTCTTAGTTGTTGGCTGATATGGCACCTTGAGGCTACTATCAATCTTGTTGTTTTTGGTCTTGTTTTCCATGCTCAGTAGGTTTGGAGTTACTCTATGGATTATCATTCTGCATTTGCTGAGGTTGTGGGTAATTCTGTTTACTCTGGTGGGAATTACTTGAACTCATACATTATCTATTTTATATCTTTTCTATTAAAATTTGCTTTTCCTAATGGGTGTAATAACTATAACAATGTCCCCATTGTTGATTTTGGAATTAATTTTCTTGCCCCAAGTTTTCTTTGTTTTTCTTTTTTGTCTTTTCTTGCTGTCTGATCTTGTTGGTCTTCCCCTATTATTTTCCCTCTCTACTATGATGAACATGCAAATCTTGAAGATCTTTTTTACTTTTGTGAATTAATCAATGGTTTATCTTATTTGCATAATTGGGTTATTGGCCAACCTATTGGTTATTATTATCATTATCCTTGGTAGAATTGGATTAAGGTGACTAAGCATCCCTCTTGATTTATTTGAATGTCACTTCTTGGATTGGCTTGTGGTGGGAGCTATTCATTATCTATCCTCCTATCTTTATATATATGCTTTTGGGTGGACTCTTGGCCTTGTTGGTATGCTACCTTATTTATTGGCTGGATTAATACTCTTCTTGCTGTCTCTGGGGTTTTGGTTTATTTTGTTCAAGTCTCTATTGAAGTTGTTGATTGCTTGGTGGACTTTGCTTTGAACCCCCTTATTGGTTTATTTTATGCATATCATCGGAATTCATTGGTCTACCTTCTGTTTGCTATTTCTCCATCTTTTTTTTCAAACTTGTATCTATTGCATTGTTTATACTAGATGGGTGGCATTAGGGCACGCTAGCTAGTTTTTGTTGTTTTGGTTGTTTCTTGTCTTGGAGATTTACTGTCTTGGTTCATCAGGACACCTATGTTGTCTCCATCTTTGTTGGTTGTAGGACTTCAGGGTCCTATGTTCAAGCTATTTACATTTATTCTTACGATGGTGATGGTTTTGGTGATTTTATGCAGGTTCTTTGCCTTCAGATAACTATTTTTATGCTCTATCTATTTGGTTATTAACTATTGCAATGTCTACTCGATTGAGAGGTTTTATGGCCAACTTATTTGTCCCTTCTTTCGGATTTGCTTCTTGTTGCTATCTTTGGTTTTTTCCCTTGGTTATCTCTTGTTTTACTTTTTTACGGATTCTAATGTTGATACTCATTTCAATCCATTTGTTGATTTTTCTTCTGGTGGGTTCCAATGTCGCATTAGCTATTTTGTTGTTGGGGTTGACTTTCGATACTGCTTTTTTATGCGCTTTGTTCATCTCAATTATTTGTGATATGTATTACTGTTGTCTCTATTCCCATCTCATTTTGGTTAGGTTTGTGCAGTCGTATGCGCTGTCTATTCTGAAAGAGTGGTATTATGGACAGTTGCTGCCTTTTGCTGTCTTGTTCTCTTGGTTGTTTGTTGAGCTGGATTATCCGAATTTTGGTCACGAATCGCTATTGGGTAAGCTCTACTCTTTACTTGGTGCTATTTTTGGTTGGTTGCGGTCCATTTCTGTGTTGAGCTATCTTTGCCTTCCTTTATAATTGCTTTTTTCCAATTCGCGATATGGATATTAATAAGGGGGGGTTTTCACCTTTGAAAGATTCATTTATATATCATATGTTTGGGATGGTGTTAATTATCATTAACTTGATTACCATGATTTTAGCAAGTTGTCTCCTCTGCTATTTTCTTGTGGAGGGATTATATGCTGGTTTGCTTCCTTTTCTTGGATATGCTTTTCATGAGGTTAAGATGGCTCATTCTCTTATGTTTATGTATTCTCATGTCAAGATGACTATATTGATGATACTTTTCTTGAATGGGACACCTTATCATTTGACTCTTTGCAATTTCCTCTCTATTTTAGATATATGATTTTGTTTAGGTTTGTAGGTAATAAAGCTCACAAGACTATCAACAAGCGGGTGTTATCTCCCGGTTTGTTGGCTATGATGGCTGTGATGATCTCACTCCCTTTTGGTTTGGTAGTAGCTCTTGTGATGTAACCCTTCTGCTGAAGTTTGGATGCTCATATTTGCATCTGCCCCAACTTGGTGTGATTGAGCCTGAGCCTTCTCTATCACAATTCCTTACTATCATTCTCAGATTATATTGTTTTCATTTATCCTTTTGTCTATATTACCTTAACTGTTCTAATCTCTCTCTCATTATAATTTTGTAGGTGATTCTTTCTTGTTCTCTTGCATGTTTGCTCCATATTATCATGCATTCTCACATCCTCCAGAGCATTGGCCTTAATCTTCCTTTAGCTTATTATGTTAATCATCTTGTATCTTTTGATTGCTTTAATGTCTTCTTTTGCTTTTGGATGTACTTAGATGGGATTTACTCCTTAGGTGATTGTAGCTCTTTGATAGTAGTTTTGGAGTTTATCCTTTAAGGACCTTGTAACCCTCTTTTTGTGGCAATAAAATACCCCTACATGGGGTTTCCCTAAATAAAAAATAAAAAAAAATAAATAAAAAAACCTAAACCTAAACTAAACCTAAATAAAAAAAACTAAAACCTAAACCTAAATATCTAAATAAATTAAAAAATAATCCAAAACCTAAAATCTAATAAACTTAAACCAAAACCTAAAAATAAACCTTGAATAAAATAAATACTATGATAAATAATAATAAATAAACAATAACTATAGCCATGGTAAAAAGATTGAGCTAAAATAAATAAATATAACTAAAAAAATAACCTAAATAACTAAATGTCTATAAATGGTTCTAGCTAAGACCTAAAAAATAAAATAGAAACTTGGTGTGACTTGAATGAAATAAAAAAAAGAAATGTGAAATCTAAATTTGTTCTAAAAAAAACTAAAATAAAAAAATAACCATAATAAAACCTAAACCTAAACTAATAAAATAATAAAAAAAAACCCTAAACCCTAAATAAAAAAAAATCTAATAAAACTAAACCTAAAAAATAAAACCTAAAAAACTAAAAAACTAAATAAACACTAAATAAATAAAATAAATAAACTAAACTAAAACTAAATAAATAACTAAAATACTAAAATAAAAATAACTAACTAATATAAAGAAACTATAAACTAAACTAAACTATGAAAAGATAATACTAATAAAAAGAAACTAAATAAAACTAAAAAAATAAAAAAAAAATGATAAACTAAAATACTACTATAAATAACATAAACTAAACTACCTAGCTAAAACTACTAATAATCTAAATTATAAAAATACTAAGATAAGACCTAATACTAGGCCCTACATAAACTCTAAAATAAATAAAATCACATACTAAAAGACTAATAGATAAAAATAACAATAAAAGATAATAATAATAAAACTAATAAAAAAATAAACTAAAATAAGAAAATAAACTAATTATAAAATAACTAAATAATAATAATAAAATAATAATAAAACTAAAAAAAAACTAATCAATAAATAAATAATAAATAATAACTAAATAAAATTAAACCAATAATGAATTAAACTAAAATAAAATGAAAACTAAACTAGTAATAATAAAAATAATAATTAATAATGTAAAAAAAAATAAATAAAAACTAAATAAATAAAATAAATAAAAATAAAAATAAAATAAATAAGATAATATAAACTAAATAATCAAAACCTGCTTGTTTTACTTAATCTTTTCTTAAAAGTAAATAAACCTAAACCTACAACCCTAAACCCAAAGACTAAATCTTAAACATAACCTAAACCAATAACCCAAAATCTAAAACTAAATCTTACCCTAAATCTTAAACTAAAAAAACTACTCTCTCCTAAACACTAAACCCTGACCCTGACCTAATAACTCCCTAACCAAATCATAACTAATTCTAAAACCAAATAAAATCCTATAAAAATAGGTAATAAAAATTCCTAAAAATAGATGCCCTAACTAACTAATAAATAATATAATAAAAGGCCAAATAAGATAAATAAATAAATAAAAATACTGATATAAATAAAAAATAAAAATAAATAAAAGATAAACCTACTAAAATATAATAAAAGATAAAAATAAAATTACTATGTAAAATAAATAAAATATTAATAAATTATAAAATAAATAAAACCTAAACTTAAAAAAATTAAAATAAACTTAAATAAACAAAATAAAACTAATAAAATAAAAATAAAAAAAAACTTAAAAAAGAAACTAAACCTAAACATAAATAATAAAATAAAATAAAATAAAACTAAAATAAACCTAAAACTAAACAAAAAACTAAAATAAACCTAAAATAAAAAACCTAAACCAAAACCTAAACTAAAATAAAGCATAAAAAAACCAAATAAAATCTAAACCTAAAAACTAAAAAATATAAAATAAAAAAATGTAAACCTAAACCTAAAAATAAAAAAAAAATAAATAAAATAAAACTCTAAAAATAAACCTAAACCTAAAAAATAAACTAAAATAAAACTTAAATAAATAAAACCTAATGAATAAACCAAATAAAATTAAAATAAACCTAAATAAAAATAAAAAATAAAATAAATATAAAGAAAAATAAATAAATAAATAAAATATAAGTTACTTAATTTTTAAAAAAAATACTAAAACCTAAAATAACCTAAATTTGGTTCTGCTTATCTTGGTTTGATTTGCTATGGGTGCTAATTTTTGATCTACATCATTAAACTACTTAGAAAGTTGGGCTACTTGGTTGATGAAATCAAAAAGAGAAATGTTGAATCAAAATTTCTTCTCTAAAAAAAAACCTTAAACCCAACCCTAAACTAAATCAAAACTAAAAAAACCTAAAAAAACCCACAAAACCTAAGCTAAACCCTAAACCCTAAACCAAACCTAAACCACAAGCCTAAATTAAACCCACAAATACAAAATATAAAAAATTAAACAAACCCTAAAACCTAAACCTAAATCCTAAATTATAAACAAACTAAACCTAAACTTCCCTAAACACCACTAAAACCTAAACTAAATCCTAAACCCTAAACTAAATGAAAAGATGTCATTAGTAGATCTAAAAATGACCTAATCTAACATAGTTATGATAAATAAAGAAAATGTCTTCAGAGAATTTCTAATTATTAGAGATTTGAATACCCTAAACCCTAACCTAAAATATTATAATACCATATATTATAGTATAATGTAACATCATATATTTGAGCATGTAGTGATGTGTTTTGGATGTTATAAGATGTTTTGAAATATTTTAGTATATTATGGTATTGTGCCCATAGTCTATATTAATATTGATTTAATAGAATTGATAATGGAATTTGATGGGAATTAGTTGTTAAAAGGTGTGCTACATCACTTGTAGTCTAAAAAGTAAGATTTTATGTTCTAAATAAATATTATATGTTGTAGCATAGTATAACATCATATATCATAATATATTATTCTAGGCATTTTAAATTCTTTTAGTATTTTACAATCATGCAGTTGAGCCTACACTAGCATTATTTATAAAAAATATTGATTTAGACTTTAAAATGGTGGAATTTGGCCAAATTCATAATAGGTAGAGCATGGCATCAAATATATTATTTTAATTTAAAATATGTAAGTGATATGACTAAAATATATAGTTTTTTATTGTTCAAAAATTTTATGATTTTTTTTATCTCATTCTCTTGTGATGTGATATGCAATATAATATAATATAATATGTTATAGTGTATTATAATATAGGATGCCATAACATAGTGTAGCATGCACATTATAGCATACTATTGTGTATTACAACTTTTATTTAGCATATTTTAGTTTGTTATAGATGATGTAGTAGATTTTGTATTATAATTTATAAAAATACTAATTTATAGGGTGAGATGGGATTTGGCCAAATTTAAGGTAAGCTTTAGGGAACATCATTGGGGTGTGCTATGGTGTGTCATTTAATCAAAGAATGAAATTTTGCAAAAATAAATGTTTATTTTCCAACCAAATTTTATAAATTTTTTGCTTAAAGTGATTCATTTTAAGTTATAATGTAAGATAATATAATATATGAAAGCATATTAAAATATAATGTAGATAAGAATATAACTTCACATATATATGAATGTGGTGGTGTGTTATTAAATGTTATTGTACATTTAATGTTTTACTTTGTTATAATACATTGGGTCAAAACTCAAAAAAATGTAAATTTGAAGGTTGAGATGGAAGAATTTGGCCAAATTCATGGCACACACCAAGAAGCGACACCAAAATGATAATATTTTGTACCATTTCTAATAAAAAATAACAATTTTACATCCAAAAGGAACATTATTAATATTTTGAGAAAATTTTATTATTTGTTCCTTTTAAGTGATTATAATGAGGTGTAATGTTAATATATTATATTATAAAATTATAATATAACATCATATATTATAATATAATATAGTGTGTTAATTCACACTATAATATGTTTAGCATGATATTGTATAGTTAGTTTGAGCTTGCACCATCACAAATCATAAAATTTTGATTACAATGTTAAGATGATGTAATTTGAACAAATACATTGTTAGACTTTTGGTTGAAGTATTAAAGGTGTGCATAAAAAGAGAAATAAGATTTGATGAGAATTCCATTTTAAGGACATGAAGGGAGATCTTAGGGATCACACATGCATTGGACATGACATGTGAGGGTCTATCTGAGCATAAAAGAAGTTTGGGGATAAGGTTTGAATCAATTTGATGATTTATGGAAAGAAGATCCATATATCAAAATCTACCTGGGATTAAGATTGAATCTTTAATTTGATTGATGTGGGAGGAATACCTGAGATATGGGGCCTTTATCGGTATATCCACTAGGAAGGGTTCGCTATCCTGGGATTTGAGTTTAGATTTGTTTGAGGATGTATAATAGTTTGTGGTTTGATTTAGAATTTGTGGAGTTTGGCTCCACTAGGGAGGTTGGTTTTGAATTTTGTTTGCTTGACTTGTTTATGATTAGATTGATGAGAAGGGTGGAAAAAATTAGATTGGGTTTAATTTAACTGAATGTATGGACCAGGGTTGAGAAGGGGAGAATTCAATCTATCTCAAATACAAAGGGATAGAAGCGTAGAGCTAAAAGGTTGCATTTTGGTGTGCAATAGCTATGCTAGGAAGAAGGTGTAGCAAACTTACATCTTCTAAAGCAAGGAACAACCGCTGGGGTGACCTGTTGGTAGCACAACAAATCAAACCTGACTTAGGGGCATCTATTGAATGAATTCTGCTGGAGACTTATATCAACTTAAGAGTAGTTAGGCGATTCCTATAGGAAGTTTTGCTGACATTGCCCTAAAAATAGGATGCCTTCTTAGGAATATATATTTTGTTTATATCTATGTGTGGTTCATGTTGGTGTGCAAGGGATCACACTGAGAAGGGCCTATATTGACCTTGACTTATCTCAAATTTATTGGACCAAGAGAGAATCTACACATCCATAAGATGGATTCTCCAACCACAAGTGGTTACTAAAAGGGAACCGCCCAACTAAAAGTCTGGGTAGTGTCTAAATGGGGTCGCAAAGGATGTGATCCAAATATAGTGCCCATGGGGGAGGTGCTTCTGTTATCCTAAGCCTTAAAAGAAAGCTTATAGGTACAAAGGCCAACTCAAGGAGAAAGTGTAGCTTACATCTACCATGAGTGGTGTATCCTAAGGTGAAAGAACCAATGAACCTAAGGTGTATCCGTTGGCATGAGTGGTGTATCCATCAGCATAGTGAGAACTAACCAACCTAAGGTGCCCATCGATGTGCAATGATGAATCTTGAAATAAAACATGTAGCCTTATAACTTTTCAAGTGGAATTGATCATCGGGATAGTCTATCATCAATGGGACAGATGCTATCTGACCTAGAGGGACTATTAAGCAGGGAGCCCTGAGATAGAACTAGACCTAGACTTGAAGTAGTTAGGAGGGAAGGAGCCACTAGGGCACTTTTCTTAAACCTCAAATAAACTTATCCCAGTCAGTGCACAAAGGCTAATCCAAGAAGAAAGCATTGTAGACTCACTTCCTATTAAATGAAGACAACATGAGGTAGATTACTAGCCATGCAATAAGGCTTACCAAGCTAATAAGGTGCTCATCGATGTGTAGTGGTTAAGTAAGGAAGGAAAGCATAGCATACTTACATCCTCCAAAGCAAGAAGACCATTGGGTGACACACTAGGTACGTCAACCCAAGAGAAAACCGAAAGTGAGTGTCACCGAAGTGTTATCTCAACTCATAGTAGACAAAATATATGTGTTTGTTTTATATGTGTGTTTGTGTTTGTGTTTGTTGTGTCAATGAAGGATAGAACTGTTCCTTACACCTACCCTAAACACATCATGGTAGATTCATAAACAAGAATACTTTCAACATGGAAGAGATTGAATGAAATGAAATTTTCATTGATGATAATTATTTTCAAAAACATGATTTATAATATTTCTTAAGTAGACCACTAAAGCATTGGCCTTATGATTAATAAGTCGATAAGACCCTCTTGGTAGGCCATCCATGGCAAAAGGGCCTTCCCAAGTGGGTTCAAACTTGCCTCCCATCTATGGGCAACAATGTCTCCTTAGAACTAAAATAAGCTCTCATACTTAAAACATCTAGGATGGACCAACTTGTTGTGAGTTTGAATCATTTTAGTTTTTGTACAACTCAAGATTTTAGCATGCCCTCGCATCTCTCCTCCAAATCTTCAAGTTCTAACTAACTTGGTGGTCCACTCTATTGTGATCTTGCTACCTACATAGTTATCCTTAGTGATGGGAGTTGACTTCTAATGGTACAATGGATTGACCCATACACTAAGGAGAAAGGAGTGAGTTGGAGTTCTATATGTGCGTGAGGCCCACAAAGCTTCAACAACTGCCATGCCACTATCATTTATTATTGTTGAGTGTCTTCTTTAGTATTTGGATGTGAGTTTTGTTGAAGGCTTCTGCTAAGCCATTTTCCCTCAGGTAGTTGATGGTAGTATATCTCCAATCTATGTTGTGTCTCCTAGCAAAGTTGTTGATCTCAGTGCTCTTGAATGTAGTACCATTATCAGATATATTTCATCGAGGCACTCCGAACCTATATACAATATGATTTTTTAACAATTGGAGCACATGATGAGTTGTTACCTCTCTAAGAGGAATCACCTTTGCTAAGATGAACTGATGACCCTTAAAATAAGGAGGATCAATCGGACCCACTATGTTGATACCCTAATGCTCGAATGGCCATGAGGCCAACGTAGGATGTAGAATGTTGGGTGGTTGGTGTAAGACCATATCGTGTATTTGACATTGGTGGCTTTGCGTAGTCATATCCATGCATGCTTTGATCATCGATGACCAATACTATCCTAGTCTCTTGATCTTGGAATTCATCTTTGGATCGGATTGGTTAGCTCCACATAATCCTAAGTGTACCTCGATCATGATATTATGGGCTTCGTGCTTATCTAAATAATGTAACCACATATGATCGAAAGTCTACCGGCATAAGACACCATACACAAGAGCATAGGAAAGTGCTTTCTGTTTAATCTGATGGGCTTGGGACTTCTCTTGAGGTAGTTTTCTTTTATTTAGGTAATCCATGAATTGTTGCCTCCAATCTAACTCCTCATCTTTCTTAGCAATGGAAACTACCTTTTTAAGAGAGTACTTTTTGATGAGTTCAAGATAATAAGGGATAAGATTTATCTATTTTAGACTATTGATATGGACTCATCCTCCATGCCAACTCTTTAAGCTTGGCTAAAGCATCTATGATATCTCTCGAGGAATCTTATAAATGGTAATCTAGATTTATGCCAACAACTTCATGTACTTGTGGTAGTGATGGAGTTTGGGCTTTATAACATTATAGGACCCAACGATTTGGTTGATAACTAGCTGAGAATCTCCAAAGATGTTGATGTTATAGATGCTTAGAGTAATGTAACTTCAAACCGAATCAAAGCCTCATATTCTGGGTAGTAGAGTGTATTCCTTCCTTTCAACATTGGCTTGGGCCAACGAAGCACCAAGGTAGTCATCTAACATAGTAGTGTAAAGAGTGAGCGGCTTTCCCGAGATAGAGATTGCTAGAACCAACAGCTTCATCATGTAATGCTTGATGTCTTCAAAGGCATGCTCACACTTATCATCCCACTTGAACTTGACATCCTTTTGGCCGGTCGGGAATGGTCGACATCTTCCGATAAGTTGATATTAAGTGTCTTAGATATGCCAACCACCCTTGGAATGATTTGAGTTGAGTTAAACTTTAGGGGTGGCTTCTAATATTGCCTTGATCTTCTCGATCAATTTTGATTCTGTGTCAAACAACAAACCCAAGGAAATTTCCTTGAAGCTACCCAAATGCACACTTCGTGGGGGTTCATTTTGAGGTTAAATTATCTTAACTATTCAAAAACTACTCCAAAGAGATGGTCTTCCTTTTCTACTTTTGAGCACAAAATCTTGACATAGCACTCAATTTGATGATGAATGAGTTCATCAAAGATTTCATAGTCACCGATATGTAGACCGACATTTTTAAGGCTGAAAGGCATGACCTTATAGTGATATATTCTAAATGGGGCACTAAAAAAGTGTTTGTTTCATCTTCAGGAGCTATCTTTATTTTGTTATATCTAGATGAGCCATCCATAAAAGAGAAGATTAGAGATGAGGCAATGTCCACCATCGCCTCGAGATTGGTAGTGGAAATTCATCTTTTGGACATGCCTTATATAAATCCCTAAAATCGATGCATATATGAATTTGGACATTCTTTTTCTTAACTAAGATGATGCTAGCTAACTTGGTAGGGTATTTTTCTTCTTAGATGAAGCCAATCGATCGCTTTGACTTCATAAATGACTTATTATTTTCTATGTCTAATCGCATGCATCTAGGAGCTTGGATGATTAAAATAGATCTATTGCTAATTTATGGACCACTACATCAAGAGCCAATCCAAGCATCTCTTCATAACTCCATGCAAAGCAGTCCTTAAACTTAATCAATAGCCTAACTAAGTCATTGGTTTCAATTTCATTCAACAAAGAACTGATGTATGTCTAGTGTGGATCTTCTTCACTAAGTTGATTTCCTTGAACTCATGGTTGACTTGATCTCTTCTTTAAACTCTGGTGGTGCATCTTTGACTTCAAAATCTTCTAGATCATATAAAGTTTCTAAGCACAACTCCTCATATGAGTTAATCTGATTTGAAAAGAACTATCATATTCCAAATGATTGGTAATGACTAAGCAAATCATCATCGATTGGACCACGACCTAATCCTAGTCTCGATCTTGATTGAGAGAGCTTTTGCATTTGTTCTTCCATATTATTTTAAAGTAGTCCGACTTTGCTTTGACAAAGTATGTGGATTAACCCTTTCTTTGCTAAATTATGAACACAAGGCAAGTACTAATCAAAAGGTAATTCTATTAAATATTTATATAAATCATCCTCAAGTTCTACATCAACTTCTTGACTTGAGGATGATGCTCCCAGAAAGAACCTCTGAGTCTTCACACATGTGGATGACTTAGGGGCTTTTAAATACCAACTTGTGCTTAGAGCTTTGGAGCTCCCATCATGCTATCTATCTCAAGTGTCACCCATGATCTACTCTCCAGAAAAGTCTGTGCTAACCATATAAGACTCATCCTATGAACTATATTCTAAGTTTATATGGATAGTAAGTGTACTCTTGGTAGATGGGACATATCTTTTATTGGATGGCCAAAAGAGGTTTTCCAGCCCTGGGATTGCCTCTGAACTGGCCTCTTCCTCTCGCCAGTGGAGGTCGTCATCTACCCATATGTTGAATGAAGTAACAATTATGGGTGGAATCTAATGTTAGCTCCACTTCCTCCTCCAAGTCTATTTCCTCCCTTTTATTTTCTATTTCTTTTTTTTATTTTTCTTTTTCTCTTTATTTTTCTTCCTTTTCTTTTTCTTTTATTTTTAAACTTTGGCCAAGTTTGAAAGAATAGACTTGTTGATTTTGAGGGAGGTAGTAAGTCGCATCCTCATATATGCCAACCTCATGAATTGTAAATGGCTTGAGATCTCCTTTGACACCGTAGATGATCTCATCTCTCAAACTTCATACACCGATGTAGAGAGGATGGAACTATGTTGTTCTCATGTATCCATGGTCTCCCAAGCAAAGTGAAAGATGTATCCGAAGTCTATAATGTGAAACTTGGCTTCGTCTTCCAATCATCTATCTGGGCAACACTATGAGCCTAAGGCCTGTTGACCTCACTTTTGAGCGGATTCAATCTTCCCATCTTAGACTTAGAGTCTTCTAGACACTAAGACTTCCTCATAAAGATACTTCTAACAATTAGGTAAAACTTAACCTAAGCCTAAAGACTTAGAAGGTTAACCATTGATTAGGTTATGCCTTGGGATTAAGATAATCCACATCATACAACCCAAATCCAATCCATGTTCACCTTCTAAACCAAACCTCAAGTTTTCAAACATCAAATTAAAATCCAAATCCAAACCAAATTCCAAAACCAAATGATTGAAGCCCATGATCAAATCTCTTGAAATGTTTCTAAGCCATATGACCTATCCTAGGACTTAGCCAAATCTTAGTCATTGACTTAGCTAAATCTTAATCCAAATCAAATCAAACTCAATTGATTTTCTAATAAATCAATCATATTTTAAATTATCTTCATAAATTTAAATTAAATATGCATTTATATCATCAAAACTAAATGAAACCAAATCAAAATCTAAACCTAAGCCACATGACCCAACTCCATGGACTTAGCCAAATTCCTTCATTCCAAAACCCAAATTCAATTGATTTTCTCATGAATCAATCATAACTTCAATCATATTCACAAATGTAAATGAAATCTACAATCATTAAGCCAAACCAACCCAAGTCAAACCAAACTTAACCCTTTTGACTTGAAATGTTAAAATGAACCAAAACCCATTTGAACCTGTTAAATTGAATTTATATATCAATCCCAAAGACATATATAAACTCAACTAAATCAAATGCAACCAAAATTAAGCCAACTAAACCCAATTGTTCCACTTGACCCAAAGTGGCCAATTTGACCTATTTGAGCCAAGTTTTAATCCTACCCAAATTGTATTGAACTAAGCCAATCAATACCTCCTATCATGATTGTTGATCACCCTAGGTTGATCAATTGTCACAAATTGGGTTGAACCAAGTCAACTTGGTCATTTGACCAAGTCAACCCCTTAACCCATATGAATGTAAACTAGCCAAATTGCAACCTAAGCCAAATCCCTTAAAACCAATGATTCATACCAATTCAAAATCAATATTTAAATATGAATTGAATTTTAATTGACTCAAACCATACCCAATTGGCCCTCTTGACCCAAGTTGACCCAAATTGACCTAAAAGACCAAATTTGGTCAAATCAAAATATAAACCATATTGATTACAACTAATGGCTCAAGTTCATTCCAAATTGATTGTTGAACTTGACCAAAGTCATGATTGGACACAATTGAACACAATTTACTTACTTGGCCCAAATTGACCTAAAGGTTGAAGTTGGCCTAAATCAAAACCAAATCCAATTAATTGAAACCAAAGCCTATAATCATATTCAATTAGTCAACTAAACCTAAACCAAGAGTGAACCCAAGATAATTTGGCAAATTTAGTTCAATTGGTCAACTTAACCCATTTGACCCAAATGAATTCAAATAAGCTAAAATCAAATCTAAGCCAAACTAAACCAAACCACTTGAACCAAAACATCCCAAATGATCATATGAACTTGACCCGACCCTTGGTTTGACCCAATTTTCCAATTGGTCTACTTGACTAACCCAATTTGACCTAAATGAGTCAAATTGAGCCAAACCTATCCAAATCAACTCCAATTGACTTGAAATTTGGGCTAACCCACTTTTGGCTCATTTCAAATCTGCCCAAATTAAATTCAATGCCAAATGATCATTCTACACTTGGGTCAAGGGCATCACATAAGACAAATCACATATGTAAGTGATCATTTCTATTCATTGGCCATTTGGTACTCTCCCAATGGTCCACCTAGGCACTTAGGACATTACCCAACTTGACCTAATGGGTGGTTGGACACCCATGGGAGGAACTTCACCTCCCTGGAGCATTTGAAACCCATAGACACCCATGATTCCTCCTAAGCCACCTCCACACCTTCAACCAAGCAAGCCGAGCCAACTCACCGCCTCCCCTACCACCCAGACTGAGTTGGTCGATGGCTACTGAAGCCAAACTGATCCCACCATCTCGAAGATGAAGGTATACACCCCTCATTTCCATTCAAACACACACAAAAGTCATTCCTTAGAGCCCTAGCTACCCAAGACAAGCCACTAGATCCATTCCCTAAGCTCTCAAGCTCATTCCTCGATCAAAAAAATGCCATTCCCGTCCATCCCAAAATAGGACACTCCCATTTCTAACCTAACATCACCATTTCTCCATAAAACTCAAAGTAACTTTGTACGCACCTTCCTTAGGCATTATCGAGGAAGGACAAATCATCTTCGAAGCTTCTCGAGCACTGAAGGTAGGACTTTGATCAAAGATGAGCTCCAAATCATCGGATCATGGCCTTCTAAGTAAACATTAAGGAATTGATCCAATTACTGCTCAACAGGGCTTCATCTCCACTAGTTGAAGCTTCCTCAATTATTCGAGCTGCCAGTCCTGAGTTCCAGCGAGGTATGCTTCCAAAACTGATCCTTGGGCCAAAATGGGTTGGAGCTTTTTGAAGAAAACTTACATCTCGTGTGATCTTGGCCATTGGATCCCCATCGATTGATGTCATGAAGGTGTGGGATCCTTTTGCAGTTGATCCAAGCTCAAGCAAGCTATGATCAAGTGAACAATGGCGGATAGACTCTATTCTCCCTCACTCCCATGATGTTGGATCATGCACTATCCATTCTGTGTGATTGAAATGGATGGTCATGATTTAATCCACTAGATTGATTTGATTTAATCCTATTAACCTATGATATTAATCATAGCCATCCAATCTTAGATCAAACAACAAATGGCAAAGGACATTCACCGCCGCCATGTAGGCGTTGAGTTGGATAAGTTTTAAGTAACCAATCTCATAGCGCCACATGGAAAGCACACCACATCACCGCATCACGTGGCACCAATAGGATTAAGCTTTAATTAGGCTTAATTAATTATTTTTAATGGCTGAAACTTCCAAAACTCATAAAAAATCATATAGAAATAAAAAATACAAATAAATACTCATTTTAATGGTATTTCAGAAATGAATTAATTAACAATGATATTAACTAATTTTGAACAATAGTTAAGGTTTAGTTTCAAAATTAATTATCTTAATTACTCCTAATTACTTGAGTAATTAATCCCATATTTTGTGGGTTAATTTAATGGGATGACCTTTGCCTCACATAATGTTCTTGGGATTTATTGCTCACTTAATTAGGAAAATTGACTAATTAAACCTTAACTACTCTTTTAAGTTAATTAATGATTAATTAATCCCATGAATAGTAATAACTTAGTTAATTAAGTTTATTAATCATTGTTTAACATTAAGTGAACTACGGAATAGGGTTGGGACCCCTTTTCCTAAGTTCATTTCACCCTTTTTTAAAATGAAATCAATTAATATTTAACTAATTATTTAAGCCACTTAATCAAATTGAAATCATAATCAAATAAGACCTTAATTAATTAAATCATGTGGTAGATCTTTAGGTGTTTAATAACCTAAAGGAGTTTAATGAAATTATGGTTAGTTGACATGTGTGGGAAAACCATAAGAGTAATTAATTAAGTCCCTTAATCTAATTAACTATTAATCATGAGCTAATTGCATTAGGCCCTAATTATTTAGTTAATTACTTTGACATAGGTAAGGGTAATTAATTCATTTAAATAAGGGTTCAACATAATTAACCCATAAAATCAACTTAATTAAATTTCCTTAAATTAAATCAAATCACTAATGTGGGAATGGGTTTAAAACAACAAGTTATGATTTCTCTTCTCCTCTTTAAATCAAATCAAATCCAAAACTTAATTAATAAAGAAGCTTCGGGATGCTTTAAATAATCTTATTTGATTTGATTATCACTAAGAGCTAGTTTGGTTGAATGAATCACATGCTTATATTTGATTGTCCTCTTCCAATCATGTTAAATTAGGTATGTCATTTGAATTCATGCATCCATCTTTTCAAAATCAAGAAAATAAAATGAATTTTTTTATGTAAGCTTGCATGTATTGATTTAATTTAATATATGCATGGCTATTATCTGTAAATAATAATGTATTTTTTCAAAAGCTTATAAATGAATAATAATATGTGTTATGATGCTAGTTATAAATACATAAGAAATGCATGTTTATAGCTAAAGTGTATGAATGTTGACTGCTTTCCTCTATTCATGTGTTGATTTATAAGATTGAATGGTAATATATAGGGAACATGAGGTTTTATTTGATTACCTCACTTCCCTGGTTTAACAACGCCATACCTATTTGATTTGATTCTTATGTATGCAACATTAGAATTTGTTAGAGCTTTAATTCATATATATAAATATTCAATAAAGAAAATGCAATCTTTGCATGGTTTTCTTTCCCTCATTTATGTATACATCCATGTGTATACAAGAAAAGCAAGTATATAGTCTATACATCTCAAGAATATGAGTCTTTAGTTAGCCAAAAGGAGGTCAATTGATTTCCTCACTTCCCTAGTTTAACAATGACACGTACTTGCCTATATCTTTGTACATGTGATTAGTGAATGAAAATCCCATTTTACATTAAAATTGCATGCAATCATAATTGACTAAGTGGTTGAATTAGTTAGCCATATGATTTGGAGCTTACTTCTTATGTTCATGTATACGAATTTATATATGTTTGAATGCAAATGGGTATATAGTCGGACATCCAGAATAATGAGGTTTTAGCTAGCTCCAAGGAGATCATTTGATTACCTCACTTCCTTGTTTAACAACACATGCTATTTAATTTCATTCTTATGTCCTTTTGTATAAGAATTTGGATAAATTTTAAATTAATATGTTTAAATAATTCAATCAAATAAAATATAAATTCTAAACATACACATACATTCATCATTTAAGTGTTCTAAAATATGTTGCATGTATAGATACACATAGGATTAAATCATATGCATGTTACATGTGATGGAAAGGAATGATTTAATATATGTCATGTGATAGTAATTTAATTTAATTAATCTTAAGATGCCTTTCATTTTGAATAGGATTATTTAAAGAGAACCTAAACTTTGGATTAATTAAATCATTTAATAAGCCATTAAGTAAACAAAACTAAATTAATTTAATATACTTTAGAAAGTAATTTAACAAAAATTAAAATTCTCAAATCAATTAAACTACTTCAAGTGAAATCAACCTTTCATGTCAAATTGTATCCTTCTACACTTAGAAAATAAAACACTAATGCCTAACAAGACTTACCACAGAAGCCTTAATACACACAATATCTGGGTGCACGCTTCATAGACTGGATGATAGGCCAATATTTTCCAAATCATGTTTTTTATAAGGGATTATGCTTAAGGGATGCTTAAAAATAAATGTGAATGCTCTTTTTGCAGGTTGCTTAAATCCTTAAGCATAATCCAAGTTATGACACTTAGTTACCCATGTGTAGGGTGCTAAGTCCAAATTATAAATACAACCGCTTGGGAGTATATGTATATTTAGCTAACCTCATTTTGTGTGTAGTTAGATTTACTTTTCCCACATAAATGTAATTTTGTAATAGGAATTAGGATTAGTGCTATGGGAGATTATGATGAGCAAGGCGAAGGCTTTGTCCTAGGGTGCCTGATGCCTTTAAAGCAAGCACCATCCAAATCAAAGAAAGAACCAAATCAAAATAGAGATATGAAGAAAGAAGACCATAGCATTTAATACAATTATAATAATTCTTTCATATTTTCCATGTTGTATAAGGGTAGAGCTCAACCCATCTTTTCTCTCTCATATATAATACACCGGCCTTTATTCTTCTATGATAGTTTATATAATATTTTGATGTTATGTTTACATTGTGCATTAGATGGCATGCTTTTCATAGTTTCTTAAATGATTAATGCTTTAATGTGTGTCTTGGATACAATTAGGCTCTTAGGATAAAAATAACTTTTCTACCCAGCTAATCACTCATAACTAAATTTTAAACAATTCATAACCTCATCATAAACCCTAAGACATAAATATAATAATTTAAAGATTTAACAACATGCATGCATATTCTTTCTCTTGAACATGAAGGATCTCCATCCTTGCACAGAAAAAAAGAATGCTTGAACTGTGAGGGCCTCCCTTGTGGTGGAGAACACCATTTCTAGCTAATTTGACCCATAACATATTTTAGCATGCATTTAGGCATAAAAAATCTTAAAGCCTCTGTTAAAATAATGTGATTAAAATGAAATAAAATTTAAAATGATTTTTCATCTATAGATTAAGTCATACGCTTATACCACTCATGCCCTAATCTCTTAGGGAGTGTGTTTAGGACTTTAATGTCTTTCTAATTAAATAACTAACCTAGCTATCTTGTAATTCATAAGGCTAGACTACATGGTTATATAATCATAAGAGGAGTTAGCTGGCGGCCACTCCAAGTGATTATAAGTACAGAAGTCGGACAATTTATTCTCTCTTGTGGAGGTAAACCATTATGTCCACCTGTCGCTTAAATTTAGGTCGTGCTTTAGCTTGTACTAAAGCTCCTTAGATTTAGGATCCGAGGTAGCTATTTCTTTCGGGTTACGAGCATAAATCCTCACCTCTTAGGCCTTCCCACATCCTAATGTTAGTGGATTATAAGCCCTAGTAATCTAATTAAATTTTAACTCAAAACATATAAATCTCCTCAACTTTAAAATTATAAAGCCCAACCATAGGATAAATTAGAATAATCACTAGGCTTCCTAGTATCATGAGCATTTCCTACTTATTTCATTTGGATTCCAAAAATAAATCTTCTCTTTGAACTTTCCTAATTGATTTCCCAAATACAACAAATCCTTAGATAATCTGACCTTAAAATCTTTGAAGATAATAATTGTCTACTTTAATCGAGAGTATTCTTGGGAAATGAAATTTCCTAAGATGTAATTAACTATGGAGGCTTACCTCCATAGGTAACTTAAGAACCTAATTTAATATAAACCTTACTTTATTTATCCATGTAAAGTAGGGGGAAAATCTTAGGTACATTTGAAGACCCATCATGCTTTAAGAGTCCTTAATATGTGATTAGGTCCATTGTAGGGTGATGCCTATCTTTGAGATAGTACATTATACCTCAATGTTACTTCACCTCAGTATACCCATACATCCAAAATAAACAATAAGGCCCTCTTGCCTTGTTCATTGAATCCTCTCAACATCATCCTTTCTTTTTAGAGTTTGGAAATTTCTACCCTCAAGTAGGCAAGGATTCTTAGACTCATAATGTTGACTAATACACCTGGGTCAACCAAACCTTTGGATAGCCTGTATCTGCCAACATTCATTGTAATATAAAAAGGTAGTTGTGCTTGGTCATCCCTAGGAGTAAGTCTTCATCACTGAATGTAAATAAATAAAAACCTAAACCTACAAAATAAACCTAAAAATAAAACATAAAAATAAATAAAAAATAAAACCTACACCCTAAGCTAAAAAAAAGACCTAAACCTAAACTAAAAATAAAATAAACCTCAACCTAAACTAAAATAAATTAAACTAAAATAAATTAAACTAAAATAAATAAAACCTAAACATAAACTTAAAATAAACTAAACCTAAACCCTAAATAAAAAATAAATAAATAAACTAAAATTAACCTAAACTTCAACAAAAAAATAAAACATAAAATAAACTTAAAATAAAACCTAAAACATAAACCTAAAACTAAAATAAAAAACCTAAGCTAAACCTAAAATAAAAAAATAAAACCTAAACCTAAAAAAATAAAATTAAAATAAAACTAAATTAAAAAAAATAAACCTAAACTTAAACTTTAAAAAATAAACTAAAATAAAAAAACCTAAACTAAAATAAATAAACTTAAAACAAATAAATAAAACTAAATAAAATAAAAAAACTTAGATAAAAAATAAAAAATAAACTAAATCCTAAACCTAACTTAATTTAAAAAATAAATAAATAAATAAAAAAATGAAACCCTAACCTAAACCTAAAACTAACCCTAAACCTATAATCCTAAACCCTAAACCCTAAACCCTAAACACTAAAACCCGAAACCCTAAACCCTAAACCCTAAACCCTAAAACTGTAAACCCTAAACCCTAACCCTAAACACAAAACCCTAAACCCGAAACCCTAAACTTAAACTTAAAGTAACTAAATATATTAAAATATAAACCTACACCTTAAAACCTAATAAATCTAAAACTAAACAGTAAGAATGGGAAAACCTTGATAAAACATCAAAACCATGCCTAGATAGGGAGGTGAAGGTGGAGGCAAATATGGTGGTGGTTTTGGAGGTGCTAGTGGATATGGAGGTGGTGGTTGGAGTAGTGGTGGTTATGGAGGCAGGAGGAATGATGAAGGTTACAGCCCTAATGCTAGTAGAGAAAGAGATCAGGGATATGATGGTGGATCCCACAACTCAAGAGGCCGGGGGTGGTTCTGATGGTAACTGGAGAAACTGAAGAATTGCCAATCAGATCTACTACTTGTGGAACTATGCCTTTATAATAGAGATAATTCTTGTGATCTAGGGTTTTTGATTTGCTCTATCTGTGCTCATTTTTTATCTATGTCATCACCTGTGTCTTAGAAAACTTGATGTGTTACTTGGTTGTTGAAATTGAAAAGAAGAAACGTTGAATCTGAATTTGTTCTTTCTTAAAAAAAATAAATAAATAAATCAATAACCCTAAACCCTATAAACTAAAACTTAAACCCTAAACTTAAAACCTAAAACCTAAATCCTAAACCCAAAACTAAATAAACCTAAACCTATCAAAATCATCAAACCCTCCTTCTTTCTTCTCGACTGCGCTCCCTCTCTAGCGATTTTGTGTTCCCGTGCAAGTTTCTACGGTTTGGCCACATTTCGGGCTCCTCCGATCGTGATCACTATTTTATTGCTTAGTTGTGCTTCCTTTTTGGTTATTATCGACTCTGGATTGTTCAATGGTGGAGGCATCACTCTAAGCCATCGCCTGGATTTGCTGCCCTCGATCCTAAAGGTACTTTGGATCCGATTTCATCCATTAATGTAAAGTCCTTTAAGGACTTTTCCGTAAGATCCCTAACTCTAATGCCTCAACTTAATTTCAACCTCATTTCGTGGATTTCATATGTGTTGACCAGATGTGGAGAAATTAGCTAAGCCTTTGAGTTCTCTTTGGTTGGTAAATTCTCTACTGCTACTCTAGATAATGTTCGATCATTCTTCCATAGCTTAAAGCTTTCAGGAGTCTTCACTATTGGGCTGATTGATCCTCGACATATCCTTATTCAATTAATAAATGATTTAGATTATTCTCGAGTCTTTGCTCATCGCTCCTATTTTGTGTATAATTATCAAATGCGGCTCTTGAAATGGTCACACCTTTTTGATGTCAAAGAAGAATCCCCTATTATTCCCTTATGGCTTGCTTTTCCCAACATGAGAATTCACTATGTTACTTACCAAAGTGTTTCGGTTGGTGCTATTTGGTAGACCCCTTCAAATTGATCAACCGCTAGATCTTGACCATCTATTTATCTTGGTTGAGATTGACATTACCAAAAAATACCCCAAAGAAGTTTGGATGGATCAAAAAATTTGGATATAACTAAAAGTAGAATTTGAAAATTTCCTCATCTTTTGCACCTAAGATCCATAGTCATGATCACTTTGAATGCTTTGTGTTACACTAACCAAAAAGAATATATCACGATACTAATACCTCTCTGGAACTAGGAAAACCAATAAGTTAGTTTATGTGCCTAAAGCTACTCATAATGGAACTCATCCTCTTACACCTACCCCTTTATTACCTACTTGTCTAATGAAAAAATGAGCTTGGTAAAATACTACCATTGATCTGTGAAGAAACTAATGATTACTTACCTAGCACTACTCCCAATTGTAATAATTTGGCTTCATGACAATCCTTGCTCCATTTGAATCTTAATGACAATTTGAATGGGAATCTTATATTGGATCAAAATAATGTTAATCCTTTGGTGTAACAAAATCGATTATGCATCATGGCAATGAGAATGATATTTGTACTATTAATGGTGCAGAACCTCCCCTTCTATTTCTCTATAGAGTGATACTCTAAATCCCATTCTCATCCTTACTACATCAAGAAGGAGAAATCATCACTACTAAAACATTGATACATGCTCCTATCGGATACCAAAACCAATCCCTTTCGATGGAGATACTTTGGATCGATAGACCCTTCAAAATTATTATTAAAAAAAATCTTATAAAGCCAAAATGACTAATAATAACTTCACTAGAATCCACGCTTCTTCTAACACCTCACAAATAATTATGTCCTCCTCTCTTTCTTTTTCCATTTCTTTTTACCTTTTCATTTTTTGGATTTCTTATGATTAATTTTCTTATTTGGAATATCGGTTGTGGACTCTCCCCCGCAACCGCAGTTAGAGCCGTGCTCATAACATCAAATTACTTGTTATTATTGAGCTTTTCATTAACTCTTCAAAGATTGCCCATGTTGCTAGATCGCTTGGATTTCAAAATTTCTTTTCAATCTTAATAATAAAATATGGTGTTTTGGAATAATTCCATCACCATTTCCATCATTGAGATCTTGATCAATTGGTTAATGTCAAAATCTCATTAGGTGAGTTTTGACTTTTGGTTCCTTTATCTATGCTTCTTGTAATAGAGCCGGTAGGAACATCCTTTAGAATCACTTAATAACCTTTGCCTCTTCGGTTAACCTTTCCTGGTTAGTTGGGGGTGATTTCAACACTATCATTGCTTCTTCAAAAAGGAGGGGAGGATGTTCTCCTAACCTCCATTCCATGGAAGACTCTAATATGATCCTAGATTACAACTGATTGACATTAGTTTTTGGGTCGACACACGGCATAACTCTAGACTTTGGCGATCTTGACAGACCTCTTTAATTCTCTTTGGATCAATCAATGACCTTTTTCCTCTATTGAGAATTTGAGAAGAAATTTGTCTGATCATGCTCCTCTCTTGATCTCTATCAAAACTCCCCCACTTTAACCCTACTCCCTCACCTTTAGATTCCAAAATATGTGGACCCAACATGGTGATTTCACTAATGTTGTTTTCACTAATTGGATGGCTCTTGTTCACCTGATAATTTAAAGGCATGTTTGGCTTAAGCTCAAAAGACTTAAACAAAATCTTAATTGGTGGAACAATCATATTTAAAATCTTTTACCAATCTTAAACTATGGAACAAGTTGTTTGCTCTTGAAGATGTAATTGATCCCAGTTGATGAGTTGAGCATTGCCAAAGATAACTTGATTAATTACCAAAATATGGAAGAAACCTATTGGCATCAAAAGCGCTAGCAAACATATTGCTGATGGTGACAAAAACACAAGGTATTTCCATGCTATTTGCAATAAATGGAAAGCATTAAACTCGATTAAGAAAATTAAGAACTCTAATGGTGGCTGGATAACTGAAAAAAATGAAATTAAGGAATCTATCATACATCACTTTCAAAATTTATTAAATTCTAATCCTTAGAAACCCCCTCCAACACCCATCTAATCCCTTCTATGATTAACAATGAGGATAACCATGTGCTCACTATGCATCCCTCAAAGAGATTAGTAGTACTCTCAAGCATGAACACCGATTCATTGTCGTCTATATGACTCATTTCTTTCAGCATTGTTGGCCTTTATTAAATCTAATCTTGTTGATGGTGTTATTAATTTTTTTTGATGGCGCCTATTCCCAAATATTTTTCTACTTCTATTATCCTTATTCCCAAAACCAACAATCCTGAAACTTGGGGCAATTTTAGACCTATTAGTCTTTATACCTTTTTCCAAAAACTCTTTGCTAAATTAATTAATAATAGGATTAGCCCTCTGCTCCCTAAAATCATCTCCCCTAACTAAACTGGCTTTATTAAAAATAGAGCCATATATGATAATATTGTTCTAGCTCAAGAGCTGGTTCATGACATTGATGTTCCTTCCAGAGGAGGTAATATCCTCTTCAAACTAGACATCACTAAAGCCTTTGACAACCTCTTGTAGGATTTCCTCTTTCAAATCTTTCATTTGTTTGGTTTCTGATAATTTTATCCGCTTATAAAAGTTGTATCACTAATGTCCGGTTTTCTTATCATGAATGGTGAGTCCCTTGGTTTCTTTACTTTTGTCAGCTTGCAGGACCCTTTCTCCTTCTCTTTATCATTGCTATAGAATATCTTTAGAGCCTCAATGATCTTTTCATTAAAAATCCTAACATGTTTTAAAACACATGGTGGTTCCTATTTCATCTTAGCTTTTTGATGATTTTATAATCTTCTATAATGCCTCTTCAACATGTTCAAACTATTAAGAATCTCTTAAATGATTTTGGCAAAGTTAGTGGTCTCTTTCTCAATGAAAGAAAATGCTATTTTATCCCCTCAGAAAGATTCTTATCAATATTAAATCAAATCTCCGTAATTACTAATTTTAAGAAAAAATCAATTAATTATCTGGGCTCGCTTTTAAAGGCCGTAAAAGATCTCATCTTTTGATGACCTTATTCAAAAATATCTAATAAAATTGGTTTGGGAATTTCATTTACCATCTTTTGGTAGGCTAACCTTGATTAAGAGCACTCTTAATTCCATGCCTTTATATCTCATCTTCACCATTGTAACCATTTCTATCATCAATAGAATTGGGCGTCTCCTAAACAATTTTTTTTGGGGCTCTAATACCTCCTCTAAAAGAATGCACTGGACCTCTTGGTTTAGAAGTTGTGGCACTTTTGATGAAGGTGGTCTTGGCTATAAATCCATAAAAGAAGCTATCAATGCCTTTTCTTATAAACTCAGGTGGAATTTTAGGAGTAATCATAATCTTTGGGCTAATTTCATGACTACTAAATATTGCCAGGGTAAGCACCCCCTCATTTGTCCCTTTAAATCGGGTGATTCTCCTGTGTGGAAAAGACTTTGTTTTGTCAAATGGGATGCAAAATCCTTAACTTTTTAGGGCACTAACTCTGGCACTTCTTTCTTTTGGCAAGATAATTAGAGTAGATGTGTATCCATTGATGACTTACTCTCCACCCATTCCACTGCCACTATTAGAGTAGACTCTTTCTGGCATAATAACAAGTGGAATAATAGTAAGCTTACTGATTTTATCCCTTTTACTTTCTTGAATATGGTTTCTACTATTCCTATCACTCCAAACAATCAAGACCAGATTCTCTTTAAGCTCTCACATAATGGTGATTTCAACCTCAAAAATGTGTGGCTCCACATTAAAGAAACTCATGATTCCTCCTATGTGTTCTCCAAACTTTGGAATAACAATATCCCTACTTCTTATCTTGTTCTTACTTGGCGTATTCTGAAAAATTTTATCCCTGTTGATTCCTTATTATGGGGTAAAGGGTTTCATTTACCCTCTAAATGTCAATGTTGTTTCCATATTGAGAATGTTAATCATGTTTTTGTTAATGGGGTCATTGCTTCTAAACTTTGGATTTGGTATGATGATCTTTTTAACACTATCAATTTCAATGGCTCTCTTACTTTATATCAACTTCTTGAAGTCTATTTTGATAATACTATTAAATGTCACATTAAAGTCATCACTGCTATCACTCTTATCTGGTTCATATGGATGGACAAAAATGACGCAAAACATCCTGGGATCCCTATGAACCACGTGAGGATTATTGAACTAAAACAAAATTTGTGACTTGTTTAAAGTCAATCTCATTCATTACAACAAACAAGGGTAAATATAATGATTAATGGAAAAAACCTATTATTAAAATATCTCTATAATGGCTCGGGTTGTGGTGGCATTTTTAGAACTCTAAGGGTACTATGTGCATTTGCTTATCCCCTTATTTCCTGCGTCCCATTCGAGCTTATGGCGCCTACAAAGCTCTTGAGATTTGCCTTCAAAATGGTCGGCTCAATATTTGGATTGAGGTGGATGCTCCTCTGATTGATCTTTTGACTTCCACCAAAATGAGTAGACAATTGTACTACCTCCTCAAGAAAACTAGAGCTCTTCTTTCCCAATTGAATTTTAACATCACTCATGTTTCGTGAAGGAAATGCTTGTAACTACCTTGCCAACTGGGTGCTAGATCGAATGGTATCATCTTCTTTGATCAACTCACCTTACCCAAACACTTGCGTGGGCTAGTTAACTTGGACAATTCTAGGTTTCCTTATCTCAGAACTTAATCTAACCTTTGTTGCTTACTGTCCATTTGTCTTTTAACTGTATGCCTCTTTATCTTATGGCTTTCTGTTCCTTTTTGTGTCTTTTGTGGATACTTCACACGAATATTACTTACTGTCTTGATCTATGTGCCATGATTTGGTGTTTTAATAGCTTATCCTTTATTTGGAGGCTCTCTGCTTTTGGCATTTACATTGATAATGGGTTGTTGAGCTATGTGCATACTAATACCCCAATTGGAATTTTGTTGAGCTATGTGTACCGCTATTGTTTATAACACCACTCCTATTTGGGATTTTAATATCAATCTTGTCTTCATTCCTAATTAGTCATCTGATGGAGATATTTATTTTGATGGGTTTAGCTACTACAATTAATTTCTACAACCTACTATTTTTCAAAGATATTACTGCTTGGAGCATCTTAGTTACCTATGTTGTTTCTATGCATTATATTAGTGTTCATTATGTTGGTTGCAATATTTATTTTGATGATTTACGTTAGGTTGTTGATTTTAGTGATAATGACCGGTGGTTAGCTTTTGACATGTCGCTTGTCTCTATTAGATCTTGTTGATATTCACTAACCTAGCTTTGAGTGACATTTTCCTTTTATTTTGGAGTTATCTTTTATTTTATTTTTCTGCATGAAGAGTTTTTTGGCCTTTTGCTGATATTTATCTTCTTGGATATTGTCCATACTAGAATTTGGACCAAATTCAGCCTGCTCTCTTTGGAAACCATTATCCGATTGGGGTCCCTTTGGTGGGATCTTATTGTGGGAGGCTTTCTTCTTTTCTTCCATCTGCCAAGGTTATTTTTTGTAAGCTTTCTTCACACGACCTCCTTACCCCTTCTAGCAGACTTATTATTATGCAGAACTTTGATATTACTTCTTGGTTATCTATTTATGCCTCTTTTACTTTGCCTGGGTGGAATCTTTGGCATTTTATTGTTTCTTTCTGCACTGTTTATTTTTTGAACTGGATGGAGTTTC
Organism: Cymbidium sinense; assembly: GCA_021442155.1. Lineage (NCBI taxonomy): Eukaryota > Viridiplantae > Streptophyta > Magnoliopsida > Asparagales > Orchidaceae > Cymbidium > Cymbidium sinense. The sequence continues at coordinate 127,814,207 of CM038218.1, forward strand.
TTTAGATTGATCCTGGCTATTTTGTTCAGCAGATCCTTTTTGTGCAGGATGTTTATGAGATTGGGACTTTGGTCAATCTCTTTTATTGCTCTTGTCTGGAGAGAATTTTTTTTGTTGGCTATTTTCTCTGCTCCCAGAATGGATTTTCATGTTTGCTCTCTTTGGTTTTACTTTATTTTCCCTCTCATTGGGCCTTGTGCTAAAATGTATTGATGAAAGGTCTTGTTATTCCTTTCAATGCTAGTCATTGGTTTTTTTGGACTTGTTTCCATTGTCTTTGTGACTTGGATGTTTTTGATTCTCAATTTTCCAACTGCTTGTGTTATTATCGTTGGCTATTTTTGATCACACTTGTCTTCTTTTCATCCCTTCGCTTTGCCATAGTGAATTCTTCTTTATTATGGGATCGATTTTCCTTGTAAGTTTGATTTCTTTAATGGCTTCTCTTGTTTTATGTGGTTGTGGGTTTAATCTAGCTTGACGCTTTATCTGGAAGGTTTTTTCTATTTATTATCCTTTGAACCCTTTTGATACCATTGTTTTTGATTTTAGGGTCCTTTGTCCAACTAGTGGTCTTTGTGGTTATTATTCGTTCCCTGCTTTTTACTTTTCTGACTATTTTTGCTGTTAATAATTAGGCTACTATTGTCTTCTCCTGCTTCTATTTTAACCCACTTGTTCAACAGATCCCCGTGATTTTCCATCTGATTATTTGGATCTTTACATATGCTTTTGGGTGGACTCTTGGCCAGCTTGTTGGTATTAACTGCCTTGGTTGTTGGCTGAACTGGATTAATACTCTACATGATGTCTCTGGGGTTTTCATTTGTTTTGTTCAGCAAGTCTCTATTGAAGTTGTTGATTGCTTGGTGGAATTTGCTTTGAACCCCTTATTGGTTTATTACATGCATATCATCTGAATTCATTGGTCTACTTTATCTCACGCTATTTTCTCCATTTTCTCGCTTAAACTTGTATCTCTTACACTATTTGTCGATGGGTGGCTTTATGTTTAGCTGGTTTTTTTGTTGTCTTGGTTATTTCTTATCTTGGATATTCTGTCTTGGTTTTTTCAGACTCCTATGTTGGCTCCATCTTTGTTGGCTATAGGACTTGGTCCTATGTTCAAGTCGCTCGACATTGCTATTCGATGGTTTTTTGGTGATTGTTGTCCTTGTCGCCTTCCATACCTATTTTTATGCTCTATCTATTTGGTTATTAACTATTGCAATGTCTACTTTGATTGTGAGGTTTTATGGCCAACTTGCTGTCCCTTCCTATCTTGGATGTTGTTGTCTTAATTGTGTCGCCTTGGCTAGTTTTGGCCTTGGTTATCTGATGTCTTGCTTTCTGATTCTAATGTTGATACTCATTTGAATCCATTTTTTGATTTTTCTTCTAATGGGTTCAAATGTTGCATTAACTATTTTGCTGTTGGGGTTGGCTTTCTGAATGCCCGTGTTGTTTATGTATGGGCTGTTGTTCATCTCCTGATTGTTGTGATCTACATTATTTGCTGTTATCTCTATTCCCATCTTGGTCGATTAAGTTTGTGCAGCCGTATGCACTATCTATTCTAAATGTTGCTGCCTTTTACTATCTTGCTCTCTTGGTTGTTTGTTGATCTGGCTTATCCAATTTGGTCCGAATGTCGCTATCGAGTCGTAGCTCTAACTCTTTACTTGGTATTATTTTTGGTTGGTATTTCCTATGTTGGGCTATGTCGCCTTCCTTTACAATTGCTTTTTCCCACCATCGATATGGATATTAATAAGGGGTTGTTTCTGCTGAAAGATTCATATATATATCATATGTTTGGGATGGTGTTAATTATATTTATTGACTTGAGAAGGATTTCAGTTGCCTCCTCGCTATTTTCTTGTGGAGGATTATATGTCTTTTTTTATCTTCTTGGATATGACTTTTCATGAGGTTCTCCAAAGATGTTTCATTCTCATATGTTTATGTATTCTCATGGTGACTATATGATGATACTTTTCTTGAATGTGACCCCTTATCCTTCAGCTCTCTTTGCAATTTCCTCTATATTAGATATGGTTTTGTTTAGGTTTGCGTGTAATAAAGCTCACAAGACTTTCAACAACGTTATCTCCTCACGTGTTTGTTGGCTATGATGGTGATGATCTCACCCTTTTGGTGGTAGTAGCTCTTGATGTAACCCTTCACAAGTTTGGATGCTCATATTTGCATCTGCCCTAATTTGGTGTGACTGACCTTGAGCCTTCTCTATCACAATTCCATATTATAATTCTTAGCTTAAGTTGTTTTCATTTATCCTTTTGTCTGTATTACTTTAACTATTCTAATCTCTTTCTTATTACAATTTTGTAGGTTATTCTCTCTTATCCTTTTGCAGGTTTGCTCAATATTGTCATGCATTCTCATGTCCTCCAGAGCATTGGTCCTAATCTTTCTTTGGCTTATTATGTTAATCAACTTGTATCTTTTGATTTCTTTAATGTCTTCCTTTGCTTTTGGATGTACTTAGATAGGGGATTTACTTCTTAGGTTGATTGTAGCTCTTTGAGCAGTAGTTCTAGAGTTTAGCCCCTTTAAGGACATTGTATCCCTCTTTTTGTGGCAATTAAATACCCCTACATGGGGTTTCCCCCAAAAAAAAAAACCTAAACCTATCAGTTTACTTAATTTGTTTTAAAAAAACCCTAAACCCTAAACCCTAAACCCTAAACTTTAAATCCTAAACCCTAAACACTAAACATTAAAACTAAACCTAAACTTAGAACCCTAAACCTAAAACTCTAAACCCTAAACTAACCCTAAACCCTAAACCCTAAACCCTAATCCCTAAACCCTAACCGTAATCCAAAACCCTAAACCTTAAACCCTAAATCATAAAACACTAAATCATAAAACACCAAACCATAAACTCTAAACTAACCCTAAACCTTAAAACCTAAACTTATAAACCTAAAATAACTATAAACCTCCCTAACCTAAACCCTAAACTATAAACCCTAATATGCTAAACTTAAACCTAAACCCTAAAACCCTAAACCATAAACCCTAAACCCTAAACCCTAAATCGTAAATCATAAACCCTAAAAACCTAAAAACCTCAACCTAAACTAAATAAAACCTAAAAATAATATTAAAAAAAACTAAACTAAAACCTAAACCTAAACCTAAAATAAAATAAAATAAAAAATAAAAATAAACTAAAATAAAATAATTAAAAACATAACCTAAACTAAAAAATAAAATAAACCTAAGTGTAAAAAACCTAAAAAATAAAATAAACTAAAATAAATAAAAAATAAAATGAACCTAAAATAAAATAAAATAAAACTAAATAAAAACCTAAACATAAAAAATAAACATAAAAATAAATAAAACAATAAAACCTAAACCCTAAACTAAAAAAAATCTAAACCTAAAATAAAAATAAAATAAAATAAACATAAACATATTATAATATAAACTAAACTAAAATAAATAAAACCTAATCCTAAACCTAAACCTAAACTAAATAAAATAAAATAAACTAAAAATAAACTTAAACTTAAACTAAAAATTAAACCTAAAAATAAACCTAAAATGAAAACCTAAAACCTAAACCCTAAACCCCAAACCCTAAAATGCTAAAATCCTAAACCTAATCTAAATAAAACCTAAAAATAAAATAAATAAGGAAACCTAAACAAAAATAAAATAAAAAATTAAAATAAAATAAAAACATAAACTAAAACCTAAACTTAAACCTAAAAAAGAAAATAAAATAAAAATTAAAAACTAAACTAAAATAAATAAATAAAACCTAAACTAAACAAAAAAAATATAAGAAACCTAAAGAAAATAAAAACTAAACCTAAAATAAAATAAAATAAAAAAAATAAATAAAAAACCTAAGCTTAAAAATAAACCTACAAATACAACATAAACCTAAACTAAATAAAGGAAAAATACATCAACCTAAAGTGAAATTACTCTTAAAAGTCGATGGTAAAGAATTTGTATCTTATTTTATAATCAATAATCTCTAAGTATAATATCAGATCTATATTATCGATAATAGTTAGACATAAAACATTCTGCCCTTAAATAAATAAAAAAAAATATTTAAACTCATAATTATCATTTACACTTGATAAATCAACAAATTATATAAAATACTTTATACTTGATTTAATATTGATAAAAGTAATTCTTAGATAGTATAAAATATAATACTTTATTCTTTATTTTTAGGTTTTATATTTAGGTTTAGATTTTATTTAATTTATTAAAGGTTAATATTATTTTAGTTTCCTAAACCCTAAACTAACCCTAAACCCTAACCTAAATAAATAAACTAAACTAAATAAAAAAAATCAACTAAATAAACTAAATAAACCTAAACTTTACTTAATTTAAAAGAAACAACCCTAAACCCTAAACCATAAACTAACACTAAACTAAACCCTAACCCTAAACCTAAAACCCTAAACTAAAACCCAAAACCTAAAACCTAAATAAAAAATATAATTAAAAATTTTAAAACCCTAAGCCTAAACCCTAAACCCTAAATCATAAACCCTCAACCTACAACCCTAAGCCCTAAACCCTAAGCCCTAAACCCTAAACCATAAAACCCTAAACCCTAAACCCTAAACCCTAAAACCTACAACCCTAAACACTAAATCCTAAACCCTAAACCCTAAACCCTAAACAAAACACAAAAAACTCAAAATAAAAACCCTAAACTAAACCTACAATTACCCTAAACCCTATATCCTAAACTTAAACTAAACCTAAACCCTAAACCCTAAACATTAAAAAAATATAAACCTAAACCTAAAATAAATAAAACATAAAAATTTAAAAAAATTTTAAAAAATAAAAACTTAAACCTAAACCTAAAAATAAAATAATAAATAAAGACTAAACTAAAATAAAATAAAATAAAACGTAAGCTAAACTAAAAAAATAAACCTAAAAATAAAAACTTAAATAAAATAAAACCCAAACATAAAAAAAAAACCTAAAATAAAATAAAATAAAAACACAAACCTAAAAAAATAAATCTAAAAATAAAACCTGAAAATAAATTAAAAATTTAACCTAAACCCTAAATTTAAAAAAGAAAACTAAACCTAAAATAAAGAAAATAAAATAAACCTAAACCTAAACTAAAATAAACTAAACTAAAGTAAATAAAACCTAAACCAAAACTAAATAAAATAAAATAAACTGAAAATAAACCTAAACCTAAACTAAAAAATAAAACCTAAAGTAAAAACATAAAACCATAACCTAAAAAAATAAAATAAAAACCTAAACCTAAACCTAAAAGTATAAAATAAAACCAAAACCTAAAAAAAGAAAATAAATATAAAACTAAACTAAATAATAAAATAAATATAATACTAAATTAAAAATATGCATAAACCAACACATAAACCTAAAAAATAAACTAAAATAAAAAACCTAATTAAAATTAAATAAACTTAAAAAAAATAAACTAAACTAAATATAAATAAAGAATAAACCTAAATAAAAATAAAAATAAATCAAATAAACTAAAATAAATAAAAAAATAAATTAAATAAACTAAATAAACCTAAACTAACCGGTTTACTTAACTAAAAAATAACTAAACCCAAAACTCCAAATCTTAAACCCTAAACTTTAAACCATAAACCTAAAACCCTAAACCTAACACACTAAAACCTAAACCCTAAACCCTAAAACCCTAAACCATAAACCCTAAACTAACCCTAAACCTAAACCATAAACCTGAAACACAAACTCTAACCCTAAACCCTAAACCCTAAAACCCTAAAACCTAAGCTCTAAACTAACCCTAAACCTTAAACCCTAAACCCTAAAAACCCTAAACCCTAAAACCTAAACCCTAAACCTTAAACCCTAAAGCCTAAACCAACCCTAAACCCTAAGCTAACCCTAAACCCTAAACTGTAAAGCCTATACACTAAATGTTAAACCCTAAGCTCTAAACCCTAACCCTAAACCCTAAATAATAAACATTTAACTCTAAAATCCTAAACCATAAAACCTAAACACTAAAAACCTATAAACCTAAACCTAAACTAAATAAAACCTTAAAAAATACTTAAACCTAAATAAAATCATAAAATAAAATAAAATAAAAACTAAAACTAAAACTTAAACCTAAACCTAAAAACAAAATAAAATAAAAAAGTAAAAATAAAATAAATAAAAACTTAAACTAGACTAAAAAAATAATTAACCTAAGAATAAAACACCTAAATAAAATTAAAACTAAACAAAATAAAATAAAATAAAATAAAACCTAAACCTAACAAACCTAAAAACAAATAAAAAAAATAAAACCTAAAAACAAAAAAAACTAAACCTAAAATAAATAAAATAAACCTAAACTTAAACTAAAATAAATAAACCTAACCTAAACCTAAAATAAACTAAACCTAAACCCAAACCAAAACTAAATGTAATAAAATAAACTTAAAATAAACCTAAACCTAAAATAAAAATAAAACCTAAAAATAAACATAAAATAAAAACCTAAAACCTAGAACCTAAAAAAATAAAATATAAACCTAAACCTGAATCTTAAAATAAAAAGTAAAACCTAAACCTAAAAAAGAAATTAAAAATAAAACTTAACTAAAAAATAAATTTAAACATAAACCTAAACCTAAAAAATAAACTGTTATAAAAAACCTAAAATAAAATAAAAATAAAAACCTAAACCCTAAACTTTTAAAAAAATGACCTAAACCTAAAATAAACAAAAAAAACCTAAACCTAACTAAAATAAACTAAACTAAAATAAATAAAACCTAAACCTAAAATAAACTAAACCTAAACCCAAAAATAAATAAATAAACTATAAGAAAACCTAAACTTAAACTATAAAATAAAACCTTAAAATAAACCTAAAATAAAACCTAAACCTAAACTAAAAAATAAAATAAAACCTAAAAAACCAAAAATAAAAAAATAAAATATAAACTAAAAAAAATAAAAAATAAAACTAAATTTAAAATAAGCATTACACATAAACCAAAAAAATAAACTAAAATAAAAACCTTAAACTAAAATAAATAAACCAAACAAAATAGAAATAAAAAATAAACCTAAATAAAAATAAATAATAAAATAAACTAAATAAACCTAAACCTACTGGCTTACATAAATTAGAACAAAAAACCCAAAACCTTACACCCTAAACCCTACACTCCAAATCCTAAACCATAAACCCTCAACTCTAAATCTTAAAACTAACCCTAAACCATAAACCATAAACCAACAACCTACAACCCTAAACCCTAAAACACCTTAAACCTTAAACCATAAACTAACCGTAAACCCTTAACCCTAAATCCTAAACCCTAAACTCTAATGCTAAACCCTAAACTCTAAACACTAACCCTAAACCCTAAACCCTAAAACCCTAAACCCTAAACCCTAAACCCTAAAAACCTAAAAACTTGAACCTAAACTAAATAAAACCTATAAATAAAATAAAAAAACCTAAAACCTAAATTAAATCATAAAATAAAATAAAATAAATACCTAAACTTAAACTTTAAAATAAAATAAAGTAAATAAAAACCTAAACTAGGCTAATAAATAAAAAAACCTAAGAATAAAACCTAAATAAAATTAAACTAAACTAAATTAAAAAATTAAACCTAAAATAAAATAAAATAAAAACCTAAACCTAAAAAAACCTAAAAATAAATAAAATAATAAAACCTCAACCCCAAACTAAAAAAAAAACTAGACCTAATATGAAAATAAAATAAACAAAATAAAATAAATCTAAACCTAAACTAAAATAAATTACACTAAAATAAATAAAACCTCAACCTAAACCTAAAATAAATTAACCCTAAACCAAAACCTAAACTAAATGAAATAAGATAAACTAAATATAAACCTAAAGTTAAACTATAAAAAATAAAACCTAAAATAAACATAAAATAAAACCTAAAACCTAAACCTAAAAAAAATAAAATAAAAACCTAAACTTGAACCTAAAAATAAAAATAAAACCTAAACCTAAAAAAAAAGAAAATAAAAATAAAACTCAACTAAAAAATAAACTTAAACCTAAACCTAAACCTAAAAAATAAACTAATATATGAAACCTAAAATAAAATAAATAAACCTAAAATAAAATAAAATAAAAAAACCTAAACTAAAAAAAAAAAAAAACCTAAACCAAAACAAAAAAAAACCTAAACCTAAACTAAAATAAACTAAACTAAAATAAATAAAACTTAAACCTAAATAAACTAAACCTAAACCTGAAACTAAATAAATTAAAATAAGCTAAACCTAAAAAAATTAAACTAAAAACCTAAACCTAAACAAAAAAATAAAAAAATAAAACTTAAACCTAAAAACTAAAAATGAAATTAAAACTAAATTAAAAAATAAGCATTAACCTACACATAAATTGAAAAAATAAACTAAAATAAAAAACTTAAACTAAAATAACTTAAAACAAAAATAAATAAACTAAACAAAATAGAAATAAAAATATACCTAAATAAAAAAAAATAAATAAACTAAAACCTACTAGATTACATAAAATAGAAAAAAAAAACCCAAAACCCAAAACCCTAAATCCTAAACCCTAAACCCTAAACCATAAAACTTACCCTAAACCATATACCATAAACCTACAACTTACAACCTGCAACCCTAAACCCTAAAATACCCTAAACCTTAAACCCTAAACTAACCCAAAACCGTAAACACTAAACCCTAAATCCTAAACCCTAAACCCTAAACCCCAAAACCCTAAACCCTAAAACAAATAACTAAACCCTAAACCCTAAAAACCATAAACCCTAAAGCCTAAACCCAAAACCTTAAACCTTAAACCCTAAACTAACCCTAAACCCTAAGCTAACCCTAAACCCTAAACACTAACCCTATGCCCTAGAAAACCTAAACCCTAAAGCCTAAATACTAAACACTAAACCTTAAACCCTAACTCTAAACCCTACACCCAAAAACCCTAAACCCTAAAACCATAAATCCTAAACCCTAATCCCTAAACCCTAAACCCTAAAAATTAAAAAACCTAATCCTAAACTAAATAAAACCTAAAAATAAAATAAATAAATAAACCTAAACCTAAATAAAATAAGAAAAATAAATAAAATAAAAAACGTACTGAAACATAAACCTAAATTTATAAATAAAATAAAATAAAGTAAAAATAAAAAATAAAATAAATAAAACCTAAACTAAACTAAAAATAAAATTAACTTAAGAATAAAAAACCTATAAAAATAATAACTAAACTTAAAATAAAAATAAAATAAACCTATAATAAAATAAAATCAAAACTAACTAAAAACCTAAACCAAAAATATAATCTTAAAAATAAATAAAAAATAAAACATAAATCATAAACTAAAAAATCCCTAAACTTAAAATAAAAATAAAATAAACAAAATAAAATAAACCTAAACCAGAACTAAAATAGACTGAATTTAAATAAATAAAACCTAAACATAAAATAAACTAAACCTAAACCTTAACTAAATAAAATAAAATAAGCTAAAAATAAACCTAAAACTAAATTATAAAATAAAACCTAAAAATAAACATATAATAAAACCTTAAAACCTAAACCTAAAATAATAAAAAAAAAATATAAACCTAAACCTATAAGTTAAAAATAAAACCTAAACCTAAAAAATAATATAAAAAATAAAATCAACTAAAAAATAAAGTTAAAATGTAAACCTAAACCTAAAAAATAAACTAAAATAAAACCTAAATAAATAAAATAAAACTAAATAAAATAAATTTAAAAAATTTAAATAAACCTAAACCTAAAGTTTACTTAAATAAATTAAAACTAAATGTAGTATAAAAAAACCTAAAATAAAATAAAATAAAAATTAAATAAAAACCTAAACCTGAGAAATAAACCTAAAAAACCATAAAAATAAATATAAATAAAATCTAATCCCTAAACTAAAAAAATTCCTAAATATAAAATAAAAAAAATAAAATAAACCTTAACCTAAACTAAAATAAACTAAACTAAATAAATAAAACTAAACCTTAACCTAAAAAATACTAAACCTAAACCCTAAATTAAATAAATAAAATAAACTAAAAATAAACCTAAACCTAAACTAAAAAATAAAACCTAAAAATAAACCTAAAAAAAACTAAAACCTAAACCTAAAAAAAAAACTTAAACCTAAACCAAAAAATAAAAAAATAAAACCTAAACCAAAAAAACAAAATAAAAATAAAACTAAACAAAAAAAAAGAATAAACATAAACCTAAACCTAAAAAATAAACTAAAATAAAAAACCTAAACTAGAAATAAATAAACCAGAAATAAATAAACCAAACTAAATAAAATAAAAAAATAAACCTAAATAAAAATTTAGATAAACTAAAATAAATAAAAAATTAACTAAATAAACTAAATAAAGATAAACTTATTTATTTACTTAATTAAAAAAATCCCTGAACACTAAACCCTCAACCCTAAACTATAAACACTAAAATAAACCCTAAACCCAAAACCCTAAACCAACACCCTAAACCAACAACCCTAAACCCTAAACCCTAAATAAAAAAAATAAAAAATCTTAACCTAATCCCTAAACTTAAAACTAACCCTAAACCCTAAACCCTAAACCCAAAACCTATAACCCTAAACCCTAAACCATAAACCCTAAATGATAAACCCTAAATCTTAAATCCAAAACCCAAACCCAAAATCCTAAACCCTAAAAACCTGAAAACCTAAACCTAAACAAAATAAAACCTAAAAATAAAATAAATAAAAAACTTAAACCTCAATAAAATAAAATAAAAATAAATTAATTAAAAATTTAAACTAAAACTTAAACCTAAACCTAAACCTAAACCTAAAAATAAATTAAATAAAAAATAAAAACTAAACTAAAATAAAATTAATAAAAACATATAGTAAATTAAAAAATAAAATAAATCTATAAAAAACCTAAATAAAATAAAACCCAAATGTAAAATAAAATAAAATAAACATAAAATAAAATTAAATAAAAACTAAATAAAAACCTAAACCTAAAAAATAAAACTTAAAATAAAACCTACAAATAAATAAAAAAAAACTTAAATCTTAAACTAAAAAAAAACTTAAAACTAAAATAAATAAAATAAAATAAACCTAAACCTAAACTAAAATAAACTAAACTAAAATAAATAAAACCTAAACCTAAACATAAAATAAACTAAACCTAAACCCTAAACAAAATAAATAAAATAAACTAAAAAGAAGCCTAAACCTAAACTAAAAAATAAAATCTAGAAATAAACCTAAAATAAAAACTTAAAGCCTAAACCTAAAAAAATAAAATAAAAACCTAAACCTAAAAAAAAAAACTATACCTAAAAGATAAAATAGAAATATAATTAAACTAAAAAATAAACATAAACATAAACCTAATCCTAAAAATTAAACTAAAATAAAAACTCCTACACAAAAATAAATAAACCAAAAATAAATAAACTAAACTAAATAAAAAAAATAAACCTAAATAAAAATAAAAAATAAAATAAACTAAAATAAATAAAAACAAATTAAATAAACCTCAACCTACTAGTTTACTTAATTTTAAAGAACCAAAAGCTAAACCTAAATAATTTAAACCCTAAACCTAAACCCTAAACTAACCTAAACCCTAAACCTAAAAATAATCCTAAACTAAACCCTAAACCTAAACCTAAACCCTAAACCCTAAACTAAATGCTAAACCCTCCTAAAACCTAATCTATAAACTCTAAACCTAAACCTAACCCTAAACCCTAAAAAACAATAAAACCTAAACCTAAACTAACTAACCTAAACTAAACCCTAAACCTAAACCCTAATGTTTAAACCCTAAACCTAAACTTAAAACTTAAACCAACCTAAACCTAACCTAAACCCTAAAATATTAAACCTAAAACTAAACTAAACCCTAAACTAGTCACTAACCCTAAACTAAAATAAATAAACCTAAAATAAATAAAAAACTAAATAAAATAAACCTAAATAAAAAAATAAATTAATTAAAAAATAAAATAAACTAAATAAACTAACCTAAATTTAATTTTTAAAACCTAAACTAACCCTACATAAACCATAAAAACCCTAACCTATACCCTAAAACCTAAACTAAACTCAAACTAACCCTAAACCTAAACCTAAAACCCTAAACTATAAAGCTAAACCTAAACCTAAATAAACCTAAACTAACCTAAAACCTAAACCTAAACCTAAACTTAAACCTTAAACCCTAAAATCCTAAACCCTAAAGTCTAAACACTAAACCCTAAACCCTAAACCCTAAATCATAATCCCTAACCCTAAACCATAAACCCTAAAAGCATAAACCCTAAAACCCTAAATCTTAAAGCTTAAACTCTAAACCCTTAACCCTAACCCTAAACCTAAACCCTAAATTCCAAACCCTAAACCTAAACCTAAAGTTAATAAATGAATTAAAAAATAAACCTAAACCATAAAACCTAATGAACCTAAACATAAACCTAAACCCTAAGAATGGGCCGAACCTTGATGGCAGGAACATCATCATCAACTAACCTTAGTCTAGATCTATTAGTGGCAATGAAGGTTGAGGCGGCAGTTACTGCAATGGTGGTGGGGGATCTGGAGGTGTTGGTGGTTATGGACGTGGTGGTCGGAGCAGTTCTGGTTATGGAGGTCGGAGGACCAACAGAGGTTACAACCATGGTGGTGGCGGAGGAAGAGATCGAGGATATAATGGTGGTGACCGCTACTCGAGAGGCTTATGTGGTTCTGATGGGAACTGAAGAAACTGAAGAACGGCTGATCCAAACTACTATTTTTAGAACTATGCCTTTAAAGTAGAGATAGTTCTAGTTATCTAGGATTTTTATTTGCTATATGCATGCACATTTTTTATCTATGTTGTCGCTTGTGACTTTGAAAACTTGGTTTTTTACTTCATTGATGAAATCGAAAAGAAGAAATGTTAAATTTGAATTTGTTATGTGTTGAAAAGAAACCAAAAACCCTAAACCCTAAACTAAAAGATAAACCCTAAACCTAAAACCTAAACCTTAAACCCTAAAAACCCTAAACCCTAACCCTAAATCCCAAAACCTAAAACCCTAAACCCTAAATCCTAAAAACTAAACCCTAAATCATAAACTAAAACTTAAACCTTAAAACTAAAACCTAAACCCTAAATCCTAAAAACCCTAAACCCTAAACCCTAAACCCTAAATCCTAAATCCTAATCCCTAAACCATAAATCAAAACTATAAACCTAAACTAAACCTAAACCCTAAACCCCAAACCCTAACCTAAACTTAAAACCCTAAACCTAAACCCTAAAATGCTAAAACCTAAACCTAAACTAAATAGAACCTAAAAATAAAATAAAAAAATTAAACCAAAATAAAATAAAAACATTAACTAAAACCTAAACCTAAACCTAAACCTTAAAAAAATTAAAATAAAAAATGAAAACCCAAACTAAAAAATAAACTAAACCTAAACTTAAAGCTAAACTAAATAAAATAAAATAAATTAAAAATAAACCTAAACCTAAATTAAAAAATATAAACCTAAAACCTAAACCTAAGAAAATAAAATAAAAACATAAACCTAAACCTAAAAATAAAAAATAAAACCTAAACCTAAATAAATAAAATAAAAATAAAACTAAACTAAAAAATAAACCTAAACATAAACCAAAACTTGAAAATTAAACTAAAATTTAAAACCTAAACTAAAATAAGTAAACCTAAAATAAATAAACTATGCTAAATCAAAATAACAATAAACCTAAACAAAAAAAATAAAATAAACTAAAATAACAAACAAATAAATTAAATAAACTTAAACCTACTAGTTTACTTAAGTTAAAATAAAAAATAAACAAATAAAATAAAAATAAAAATAAACCTTAGCTCTAAACCATAAACCCTAAAACTAACCCTAAACCATAAGCCCTAAACCCTAAACCTACAACTTAAACCTTAAAGCAATACCCTTAAACCCTAAACCCTAAACCTAAACCCTGAATCCTAAAACCCTAAATCCTAAATACTAAATCCTAAAACCTACAACCCTAAACCCGAAACCCTAAACCCAAAACCCTAAGCCTAAAACCTTAAACCCCAAACCCTAAACCCTAAACCCTAAAAACTTAAAAACCTAAACCTAAACTAAATAAAACCTAAAAATAAAATAAATAAAAAACATAAACCTAAATTAAAAATAATAAATAATAATAAATAAAAACCTAAACTAAAGCCTAAACCTAAACCCAAACCTAAATCTAAAACTAAACCTAAACCTAAAAAATAAAGTAAAAGAAAATAAAAAAAAAATAAATTAAATAAACCCTAAACTAAACTACAAAAAATAAAATAATCCTAAAAATAAAAAACTAAACATAAAATAAAAATAAAATAAACCTAAAAATAAAATAAAATAAGAACTAAATAAAAACCTAAACCTAAAAATGAAACTTAAGAAAAAACATAAAAATAAATTAAAAAAAAACTAAACCCTAAAAAAAAACCTAAACCTAAAATAAACAAAATAAAATAAACCAAAACCTAAACTAAAAAAAAAACTAAACTAAAATAAATAAAACCTAAACCTAAAACTAAAATATACTAAACCTAAACCCCAAATAAATAAAATAAAATAAAATAAAAATAAAACAAAATCTAAACTAAAATTTAAAAGCTAAAAATAAAGCTAAAATAAAAACCTAAAACTTATATCTAAACAAATAAAATAAATATCTAAACCTAAACCTAAAAATAAAAAATAAAATATAAACCTAAAAAATAAAATAAAAATAAAACTAAATGAAAAAATAAATAGAAACCTAAACATAAAAAATAAACTAAAATAAAAAAACCAAAACTAAAATACGTAAACCTAAAATAATTAAACTAAACTAAATAAAAATTAAAATATAAAAATAAAATAAAGAAAAATAAAATAAAAAAGAACCTAAATTAACTAAATAAACTTAAACCTGCTGATCTACTTAATTAAAAAAAAACCCCTAAATCCTAAATCCTAAAGCCTAAACCCTAAATCCTAAACACTAAAACTAACCATAAACCCTAAACCCTAAACCTATAACCCTAAACCCTAAATCGTAAACCCTAAACCCTAGATAAAAAACAATAATAAAAATAATAAATACCTTAAACCTAAACACTAAACCCTAAACCCTAACCCCTAAACCTATAACCCTAAACCCTAAACCCTAAACCCTAAACCTAAACTTAAACCTAAAAGTAAAACCTAAACTCTAATCCTAAACTTAAACTAAACTAAATAAATTAAAACCTAAAATAAAACCTAAATTGAAATAATAAATAAATAAAATATATAAACCTAAACTAAATAGAATAAAATAAAAATAAATAAAGTTAAATAAATAGTGTAAATAAAATAAACTAAACTAAATAGACCTGAACCTAAACTAAACTAAACTAAACTAAACATAAACCAAAACCTAAACTTAAACCTAAACCTAAACTAAATAAACTAAAATAAACTAAACTTAATAAACCAAAATAAGCCTAAACCTAAACTAAAATAAAATAAACTAAACTAAATAAACTAAACCTAAAAATAAACTAAATAAATTAAATAAATAAAAACTAAACTAAATAAATAAATCTAAACTAAAAATAAACTAAATAAATAAACTAAACAAAACTAAACTAAAGTAAAATAAAATAAACCTAACTTAAACCTAAAACCTAAATTAAATAAACCTAAACCTAAATAAATAAAATAAACTAAACTTAAACCTAAACCTAAACTAAACTAAATAAATAAACCTAAACTAAAAAGAAAATAAACCTAGACCTAAACTTAAACCTAAAACCTAAAAAAAATAAACCTAAACCTAAACCTAAACTAAAACTAAGTAAAATTAAATAAAATAAACTAAAATAAATAAACCTAAACCTAAATAAAATAAACCTAAACTAAATAAAACTAAACCTAAACTAAAAATAAACCTAAATTAAATAACACTAAACTAAGTAAAACTTAAACCTAAATAAACCTAAGCTAAATAAACCTAAACTAAATAAGCCTAAACCTAAACCTAAACCTAAACTAACTAAATAAATAAACTAAACTAAACTAAAGTAAACTAAATAAAATAAAACTAAATTAAATAAATAAACTAAATAAACCTAAACCTAAACTGAATAAATAAACTAGATAAACTAAATAAAATAAAATAAAATAAACATAAAAAAACCTAAACTAAAAAATCTAAACCTAAACCAAACTAAACCAAAACTAAAAAATAAATAAAATAAACTTAAACCCAAACTAAATAAAATAAATAAAATAATCCTAAACTAAACTAAACTAAACTAACTAAAACCAAAAATAAACCTAAACCTAAACCTAAACCTAAAATAAACCTAAACCTAAACCTAAACTAAATAAAAACCTATAAAATAAACCTGATCTAAACCTAAAACCTAAACTAAAACTAAATAAACATAAACCTAAAAAAACTAAGTAAACTAAACTAAACAAACATAAACCTAAACCTAAATAAATAAAACTAAATAAACCTAAACTTAAACCTAAACTTAAATAAATAAACTAAAATAAATAAACCTAAACCTAAACATAAACATAAACCTAAATAAACTTAAACTAAATAAACCTAAATCTAAACAAAAAATCCTAAACCTAATAAACTAAATTAACCTTAACTAAACCTAAGGCTAAACAAAACTAGAAAATAAAATCTACACCTAAAGCTAAATAAACCTAAAAACTTAAACTAAACTAAACTATAATAAACCTAAACTAACCCTAAACCTAAACCTAAAATAAATAAACTAAACTAAACTAAATAAATAAACTTAAACTAAACTAAACCTAAACAAAAATAAACCTAAACCTAAACCTAACCTAAACTAAACTAAACTAAGTAAAATCTAAACCTAAACTAAATAAACTAAAATACACCTAAACCTAAACCAAACCTAAACCTAAATCTAAACTAAATAAATAAATAAACAAAACCAAAACCTAAACCTAAATAAAATAAAACTAAACTAAACTAAAAAAAAAACTAAACCTAAACCTAAACCTAAAATAAACCTACACCTAAACTAAAATAAAAATAAACCTAAACTAAAAAAATAAACTTAAACCTAAACTAAACTAAAATAAAATCTAAACATAAACTAAACTAAACTAAACTAAAAAATAAAATAAATAAACTTAAACATAAAATAAATTTAAACCTAAACCTTAAAAACTAAACTAAATAAATAAGCCTAAACTATATTAATTAAACTAAACTAAATAAACCTAAATTGAAAATAAACTTAATAAACTAAATAAAAATAAACCTAAACCTAAACCTAAATAAAACCTAAACCTAAACCTAAACTAAATAAACTAAATAAAAATAAACCTAAACCTAAACCTAAACTAAACTAAACTAAACTAATAAACTAAGTAAACCTAAATTAAACTAAAGTAAACTAATCAAATAAACTAAATAAAATAAACCTGAACCTAAACTTAAACCTAAACCTAAAATAAATAAACTAAAATAAATAAACCTAAACTAAAAAATAAACTAAACTAAACTAAATAAACTTAAATAAAACCTAAACCCTAAACCTAAACCCAAAACTAAACTTAAACCTAAATCTAAACCTAAACCTAAACAAAACCCTAAACTTAAACAAAAACCTAAACCTAAACCTAAACTTATAAACAAAATAAACCTAAACCTAAACCTAAACCTAAACTTAAGTAAACCAAAA
>CM038218.1:127832118-127917135 GCA_021442155.1 Cymbidium sinense
CCTCCATAACCACCATCAGCTTCCCACCACCTCCATATCCACCAACACCCCCAAATCCCCCATCACCACTACAATAACTGCAACCTCCGCCTTTGCCTCCACCTCCAAATCTAGACTGAACCTAGTTGATGGGGATGTTCCTGCTATCAAGGTTCTGCCCGTTCTTAGGGTTTAAGGATTATTTAGGGTTTTCAATTTAGGTTTAGTTTAGGGTTTAGGTTTTATGGTTTATCATTTAGAGTTTACTATTTTAGGGTTTAGGGTTTAGGGTTTAGGGTGTATGGTTAAGCATTTTAGGGTTTAGGGTTTACAATTTTAGGGTTTAAGGTTTAGGGTTTAGAGTTTAGGGTTTAGCATTTTTTTATTTTTATTTTTTATTTTTTATTTTATTTTATTTTTTTGATTTTAGGGTTTAGCATTTGGGGTTTAGGGTTTAATGTTTAGGGTTTAGATTTAGGGTTTATCATTTAGGGTTTATGATTTTAGGTTTGTGGGTTTAGGTCTGTGGGTTTATGCAGGTTTGTGGTTTAGGGTTTAGGGTTTAGTGGTTTAGGGTTTATGATTTTGGGTTTAAAGTTTAGGGTTTGTGGAGGTTTAGGTTAATGTTTGTGGTTTGGGTTTAGGGTTTTAGGATTTGGGGTTTATGGTTTAGGGTGTAGGTTTAGGTTTGTGGTTTAGGGTTAGTTTGTGGTTTAGATTCAGTGGTTTGTGGTTTAGGATTTAGGGCTTAGAATTTTTTTTAAAAAAATTAAGTAAACTAGTAGGTTTGGGTTTATTTAGTTTATTTAGTTTATTTTTTTGTTTATTTGAGTTTATTTAATTTTATATTTTATTAGCTTTATTTTTTATATTTATTTAGTTTAGTTTATTTATTTTAGGTTTATTAATTTTAGTTCAGGATTTTTATTTTAGTTTATTTTTTAAGTTAAGGTTTATTTTTAGCTGAGTTTTAATTTTATTTGACTTTTTAGTTTTAGGTTTATTTTTTCTAGTTTAGGTTTAAATTTTTATTTTATTTTTTTAGGTTTAGGTTTTAGGTTTTTATTTTAGGTTTATTATTAGGTTTTATTTTTTAGTTTAGGTTTAGGTTTATTTTTAGTTTATATTATTTTATTTAATTTAGGATATGGTTTAGGTTTACTTTATTTTAGGTTTTGGTTTAGGTTTCATTTATTTTAGTTTAGTTTATTTTAGTTTAGGTTTAGGTTTATTTTAATTTGTTTATTTTATTTTTATTTTTGGTTTTAGTTTTTTTTTTTAGGGTTTTGGGTTTATTTTTTTTTATTTATTTAGGTTTTATTTTAGGTTTATTTTCTAAATTTAGTTTTTTATTTTTTATTTTATTTTATTTTAGGTTTATTTTATCTAATTTTACATCCAATTATATTTAGGTTTTATTTTTAGGTTTTATTTATTTTATTTTATTTTATTTTATTTATTTGATTAGGTTATTTTTATTTATTTTATTTTATTTAGTCATTTATTTATTTTATTATCAGTTTTATTTAGTGCAAGTTTGTATATGGCTCATGGTAGGGTTTAGGGCTCAGTGGTTTGTGTGTTTCAGTGGCTCAGCCATGTATGTGGGTTTGGGGGTTTATGGTTTATGGCTAAGTTTAGTCCTCGTGGCTCAGTTACCAGCCTGTGGCTCTAGGGCCTGTGGCTGTGGTTAGGGTAGGGCTCAGTGGCGGGTTGGTGGTTAGGATGAGTAGGCTCAGTGGAGGTAGGATCAGTTAGTGGTTAGTGTATTAGTTTAGGTAGGGTTTTTTTAAACCACAAACCCCAGTTTAGTTTATTTAGTTTATTTTATTCATTTTAGTTTATTTTATTTTATTTTATTTAGGTTTATTTTTATTTAGTTTATTTATTTTGGGTTTATTTATTTTAATTTATGCTTTTTATTTTAGTTTTTTAGGTTTACGCCATGTTATTTCAGGTTTAGGTTCTATTTTTATTTTAGGTTTTTTGATTTTTTTATTTATTTTAGTTTGTGTTAGGTTTTTATTTTAGGTTTATTTTTTATTAGTTTTGGTTTAGGTTTATTTTATATTTTATTTTTTTTAGTTTAGTTTTAGGTTTAGGTTTTATTTTATTTTAGTCGCCAGTATATTTTATTTATTATTTTATGTTTTATCTTAGGGTTTATGTTTATTTTATATATTTTAGGTTTAATTTTAGGTTTAGATTTTATTTTGTTTTATTTTATTTTATTTTATTTTATTTTATTTTATTTAGTTTTATTTTTAGGTTTATTTTTAGATTAGTTTAAGCATTTATTTATTTTATTTAATTTTAGTTTTATTTTATTTTTGTTTTTATTTTTGTTTTTGGTTTAGTTTGGGTTTTTAGGTTATATATTTTAGGTTTTTTTATTTTATTTAGGTTCAAGTTTTGTGTTTTAGGGTTTAGGGTTTGTATTGTGGCTGGGTTTGTGGCTCAGATTTGGTTTGTCAGGCTCAGTTTAGGGCTTGAGGCCAGGTTTGATTTAGCTCAGGTTGTGTCAGTTTCAGGGTTTATTTATTTATTTAGATTTAGGGTTTTTAAATTAAACAAACCATAGTTTAGATTATATTTATTTTTATTTATTTTAGTTAATTTTATATTTTATTTTATAGTTTATTTTATTTATATTTTTTAGAATATTTATTTTATATTTATTTTAATTTATGTTTTTTATTTAGGTTATTTTAGGTTTAGGTTTATGTTTATTTTTTAGTTTAGTTTTATTTTATTTTATTTTTTTTAGGTTTTATTTTTATTTTTATGTTTAGGTTAGTTTTATATTTTAGGTTTTTTTTTAGGTTTTTATTTTAGGTTTATTTTGGTTTTTTAGTTTAGGTTTGGGTTTATTTTTATTTTATTTTATTTTATTTAGTTTAGGTTAGGTTTAGTTTATTTTTAGTTTTGATTTAGGTTTTATTTATTTTAGTTTAGTTTAGATTTATTTTATTTTGTTTATTTAGGTTTAGGTTTATTTTTTAGGTTTTATTTTTAGGTTTAAGTTTTTATTTAGTTTTTATTTTATTTTATCTTAGGTTTATTTTATTTTTATCTTACATTTAGTTTTTATTTTATTTTGGTTTTTAATTTTTAGGTTTATTTTATTTTTTAGTTTAGTTTAGAGTTTTATTTATTTTATTTTAGTTTAGTTTATATTTTATTTTATTTTATTTTTTGGTTTAAGTTTAGGTTTAGGTTTTGGTTTAGGTTTTAGTTTAGGTTTTTATTTTATTTTATTTAGGTTTAGGTATTTTTATTTATTTTATTTTTAGGTTTTATTTAGTTTAGGTTCAGCGAGAAAGGGCACCAAAAAAAAAACCCAACAAACAGGGAAGCTAGAAACACCAAGCTAAAAGGAGGAAAATTAGCCAAGAAGGCAATACTCCAAGCAAGAAAAACACACAACAAAAAGCTCAACCAACAGAGAAAAACCACAAAAGAAAACCTCCCAAGGATAGAGATTATTCCAAGAAGCTTTGAATGAGTAACCCTCAGCAAGTGAGGAGGGGCATAAATGTGAACACTTTTTTTTCTTCTTGTAAATAGTTTTATAACCATGCCCTTTCTAAAAAAATCTCCATCCAAAATGAATCAAGTATTGTTATAAAAGGCATGGGATCAATAGAATTTCAAAGAAGCATTCGTAATCATCCACAACATTAGAAAGGAAAATCGTAAATGTGAAAGAAGAAGCAAAAAACAACTTTTATTAAGAAGACAATTATCTATATTTTCACCTTCCAACAAAATCTAAAGAGTGTCCTCCTATCTTCATTCATAAAAGAAGCAAGAGAAGCGTAACCTAGATTTTCAAGATCTTCATGTGGGATTAAAATAAGATTCAAATCCCTTAAAACATATGATATTACCAAAATTCAATAGAATTACCACCATAGAAAACCAACATTTTGAACTAAAATAGAACTATTCACAATGAGAGAATTATCACGTATCTAAATCTTATTTTAAAAAGAAGGATCGCCAATATTAACAAGATTGTTAGGACCAGAAGTTAAAATATCAAAATAATAAGATTCTTTTCACCACCATTCTCAATCAAAGAAGAAAAGAAATGTTCTCTCTTTCCCATGATCTAAAGTAGACATAAGAGAAAGAAAAAACAATATCCAATTGATTGGAAGAAATGGTGTTAGATCAATATTTGATCCATCATCATGAAAGGACTTATGCACAACATCCAAACCATTAGAATCATTAACCATAAAGTCTTCCCTTTAATAGAATCTTTGAAAGAAACACTTAGAGCATGATTATTAGTTAAAACTTTTTAAAACACCAAAATTACATTCGCATTAGACAAATCATTAAAGAAACTAAATGAATCTTTTTTGAAGTTTGATAAAAAAGTGGATTTCTATCAACAGAAAAAAATTTTCAAAATAATCATGACATGAATCTTTTTTCAATTAAAGTGACATATGGTTTGAATATTGAAAATTTCAACCAAGATCATTAAATAAAAATGGTTCTACATTATCTGAAACAAAGAATTTCCATGAAATTAGAATTATTAGATCTTGGAATATAGGTATTACTAAATTAATGGAATTAATAGATACTATGGTTCATAGAAAGATAAACATTTTATGTGTTCAAGAAACTAAATGGGCAGAAGCTGGAGATTGATTTAGGTTTTAAACTTAGTATTCAAGAAGTCAAACTAGAAATGGTGTAGATTATAGATAAAAGATGAAAGATAATGTTATAAATATTAATAAATGTGGAGATAGAATTATAGCTTTAAAGACTATTTGATACAAAGTTATCAATGTTATAAGTGTTTATGCTTATCCAAGAATTTGGATGTAAGCTCAAAGAAAAATTTTAGAATGAATTAGAAATTAATATAAAAGATACCTCTTAAGAAAAAAGTATTTATTGGAGGAGATTTAAATGGACATGTTGGTAGAGATTAGAAAATTTTAAAAGTATTCATGGTGGTTGATTTGAGACTAATGAAGAAGGTATTATATTATTTTTTTATCTTATGATTTTCTAGTTGTTAATACTTTATTTAAGAGAAGAACATATTATTACTTATAAAAATGGATATAGTTAAACACATTGATTATTTTGATATGAAAAATTGATCGCTTAGATTGTAAAGATTGTAAGGTTATTCCAAGTGAAAGTTTACCCAACATCGATTAGTTTTAGATTTTAAGATGAAAGATTGTAAGAGAAAAATAAATCAAATTATTGTCCTAGGATTAGATGGGGACACTTAAAGAACACAAATAATATTTTAAGAGCAAGCCAAGAGCTTAATATTTGGGATGTTCATAAGGAAGCTAATGTTATGTAAAAGTAGTTTAAATTAAGCAAGTCTAAAAATGTATTTTTAGAATGAAAGCTTTTTTTAATAAAAATAGTTGGTGGTTAGTTAGAGGTGCAAGATAAGATAAGAAATAAGAAACATTGTTATAAAACTTGGTTTAGATGTATTGGAGAATTGGGAAAGATATAAAGTGGAGAGAGATTTAGGCAATATATGATGTTATCTTAGTGATTTATACAATAGATACAAAAGAAGGTGAAAGATGTACTAAGTTATCCAAAGAGATAGGAGAAGTAAGACCTAGTTCAAGGAGGTTATTATTAATAAAAGTTTTTTATTAGAAAAAGATAATGAAAATATGTGGATTTAGGTATTTTGATAAACTTTATTGAAGGATAGTACAATTGATTTTAGTTATTTTATTAAATTAGAATTTTATTTTATCATCATATTAGTAAGTTAAAGAGAAGCTTTAGTATATGGAAAGTTTAGGATATGATATTAATAGTTTGGAAATGTTTAGAGATCAAGGAATTTATTACAAATCTTTTAATGCTAGTTTAAAGACTAAAAGATGATATTAGAAAGAGTTTGTTGGTTTTATATTTAAGAATATTATGCACAAGAGTTGCAAATTATAGGAATTTTAATGTGTCATACATTAAAATTATAGAGAGTAATTAGCTTATGATTACAAAGTTTGTTTTATTTATTATTAGATTACTATGGATGTTTATACATTTGTTAAGAGGTTTATTAGAATTAGAAAAGTAAGGAGGATCTACATATGATATTTTATGATTTAGAGAAAGTTTATGATAAAGTTAGAGATGTTCTTAGAGTTTTAATAGAAAGGAGTTAATATTGGTTATATTCAAGTAATTAAGGATATGTATGCTAGAGCTATTTCTTGTGTCCAAACACAAGGAAGATTGACAAAAAATTTTCCTATTGCAATTGGATTACATCAAAGATCAACTTTAAGCCCTTATCTTTTTCCTTTAGTTATGGATGTTCTTACTAGGCATTTACAGGAAGATGTACCTTGTTGTATGCATTTTGCTGATGACATTATTCTTGTTGATAAGACTAGAGAGGGAGTCCAAGAGAAACATGAATTTTGGAGGTCAACATTAGAGTCTAAAGGTTTTCGTTTAAGCAGATATAAAATTGATTATATGGAGTGTAATTTTAATCGTAGAAGCTCTAGTGGTAGTTTTATGACATTAGGTGAACAAGCCATTAATAAGAGTGAGCAATTCAGATATTTAGGTTCTATTGTTCAAAATGATGGTGAAATAGATGGAGATGTTATTAGTAGAATTCAAGTTAGATGATTGAAGTGGAGGAATGCATCCGGCCTGTTGTGTGATAGAAAAGTTCCACTTAAACTTAAGGGAAAATTTTATAAGATGGTGGTAAGACCTGCAATGACTTATAGTGTAGAATGTTGGCCAATAAAAGAGAAGCATAAGACTAAGTTAAATGTTAAAGAGATGAGGATGCTCAGGTGGATGTGTGGCTTTAATCTTAGAGATAACATGCGAAATGAGTATGTTCGGGAAAAAGTTGGAGTAGCTCTAGTGGCAGATAAGATTAGAGAGTCGCCTTAGATAGTTTGGCCACATAAAGAGTCGACCGTCTGATGACCCGGTTAAGAGAGTAGATGCATTAGATTTGCCTTATGTTAAGAAAGGTAGAGGTAGACCTAAAAAGACTTGGTTAAGATGTATTAATTTTTTAGTTAGGTGTTTAATCATTAATTTCTTATTAGTTATTAGTTATTTTATAAGGTTTAGTTATTATTATGTTTATTTATTAGTTAGTTTTTATGGTTTATTATTTTAGGTTTAGGGTTTAGTTTTAGTTAGTTATTTAGTTATTTATTATTAGCTATTCTAATGTTTATTAGTTTAGTTTTAGGTTTTTATTATTTATTACTGGTTTAGATTAATTCCAATTAATTTTCATTTTATTAGTTAGTTTTTTTATTTAGTTAGTTTATTAGTTTATTAGTTATTCATTTTGTTATTAGTTATTTATTATTAGTTTCTAGTTTTATTAGTTTTATCGAGTTTATTATTAGTTTTAATTTTTTATTAGTTATTATTAGGTTTTTAGTTTATTAGTTTTATTAGTTTATTAGGTTTTAATAGTTAGTTATTAGTTAGTTTTATTATAGTTTTATTATTAATTAATTAGTTTTTTAGTTATGGTTTAGTTATTATTATTAGTTTTATTAGTTTAGTTATTAATTATTTTAGTTTATGTTTTTTATTATTATTATTATTAATTTTATTATTTAGTTTAGGGTTTAGTTTATTTTATTTTATTTATTTATTATTATTAGTTTTAGTTATTATTATTATTAGTTTACTATTTTTAGTTAGTTTAGTTATTAGTTATTTATTTTGTTAATTTAGTTATTATTACTTTATTATGATTAGTTAGTTATTATTGGCTAGTTTTTATTTAGTTTATTATTATTTATTAATTTAGTTAGTTTTAGTGTTTTTTTGATTTTATTTATTTATTATTTATTATTAATTTAGTTTAGTTTAGTTAGTTTTAGTTATTGTGTTATTATTATATTTTTTTTACTTATTATTAGTTTTAATTTATTTTATTTTTATTATTATTATATTAGTTTATTAGTTTAGTTAGTTTTATTATTTAATTTTATTTTATTAGTTTGTTTATTATTATGAGGATTAGTTTATTTATTTAGGTTTTATTTATTATTTAGTTTATTTTTAGGTTAGTTTTTTATTATTATTATTTTAGTTAATTGTTATTAGTTATTTAGTTTTAGTTAATTAGTTTTTTTAGTTTTACAATTAGTTTTAGTTATTATTATTTAATTATATTATTAGTATAATTAGTTTATTATTAGTTTAGTTATTAGTTTTATTAGTAGCTATTTATTATTAGTTATTTATTAATTATTTAGTTCTTAGTTCAATTTATTAGTTATTAGTTTTAGTCTAGTATTATTTTAATTATTGGGCATAGTTTATTAGTTATGTTTGGGTTTAGGTTTATTAGTATTATTATTGTTAGTTATTTTATTGTATTTAGTTTAGTGTTAGTTACTGCTGGTTTAGGGTGAGGGTTTAGGGTTTAGGGTTCTTTAGGGTTTAAGGTTTAGGGTTGTATATTTAGTGTTGTAGTTTTTAAGGTTTAGGGTTTAGGGTTAGCTTTAGGGTTTAGGGTTAAAAATTTAGGGATTATGGTTTTTTTTAAAGAAAAAAATTAAGTAAACCGATAGTTTTAGGTTTATTTAGTTTATTTTTTATTATTTTATTTTCTTTTATTTTATTTAGGTTTTTTATTTATTATTTATTTTATTTTAGTTTTTTTTTTTTACTTTATTTTAGGTTTAGGTTTATTTCTTAGTTGAATTTTATTTTTATTTTATTTTTTAGGTTTAGATTCAATTTTTATTTTAAGTTTAGGTTTAAGTTTTTATTTTTTTTTATTTTTAGGTTTTAGGTTTTTATTTCAGGTTTATTTTTATTTTATTTTTTTAGTTTAGGTTTAGGTTTATTTTTAGTTTATTTTTTTTAGTTTAGGTTTAATTTTAGGTTTAGTTTTTTTAGGTTTAGGTTCAGGTTTTAATTATTTTAGTTTAGGTTTAGGTTTATTTTATTTTGTTTATTTTATTTTTATATTAGGTTTAGGTTTTTTCTTTAGTTTAGTTTGGTTTATATTTTGTTTATTTTTTTTTGGTTTTATTTTAGGTTTTTTTTAAGTTTAGTTTTTTTTTAAACTTTATTTTATTTTATTTTATTTTTTATTTTATTTTATTTTACCTTTTTTTATTTAATTTAGTTTTATCCATAAGTTTATTTTATTTTATAGTTTAGTTTATATTTTATATATTTTATTTTTTATTTTATTTTATTTTGTAATCTATTTTGTTCTATTTTATTATTATCTTTATCTTTATTTAGCTAGGTTTTTTTATTATCTTTAGGTTTATTTAGTTTATGTAGGTCTTTTTGTTTTGGTTGAGGGTCATGGCCCAGTCAGGCCTGGGTTCTGTGGCTCAACATTTTGGGTGGTAGGCCCAGTGGCTCAGTGAGTTTGGGCTCAGTGGCCTGGGTTTCAGTGGGCTGGGCCAGTTTTGGTCATGTGCCAGGCCAGGCCCAGTGTGGTTGTGGATCTAGGTTGCCCAGATCTGGGCCTAGGGTTTTAGATTTATGGCCAGTGGCCTGGGTTTCAGTGGCTCACCAGAGCCTGGTCAGCTCTGCCTGTTTTGGGCCTGTAGAGGGGGTATTTAAAACTACAAAGTTTAAGTTTATTTGTTTTATTTTATTTATTTTAGTTTTTATTTTGTTTTATTTAGAGTTATTTTTTATTTTATTTATACTTTTAGTTTATTTTATTATATATTTTAGTTTAGGTTTTATTTTAGTTTAATTTTAGGTTTGGTTTAGGTTTATGTTTATTTTCATTAGTTTTCTTTTATTTTATTTTTAGGTTTTTATTTTTAATTTTTTAGGTTTTAGGTTTAGGTTTTATTTTATTCTTTTTAGTTTAGGTTTTAGGTTTTTATTTTGGGGTTATTTTTATGTTTAATGTTTTAGTTTAGGTTTAAGTTTATTTATAGTTTATTTTATTTTATTTAGTTTAGGGTTTAGGTTTAGTTTATTTTAGGTTTTATTTATTTTAGTTTAGGTTTAGGTTTCTTTTATTTTATATATTTTAGGTTTACATTTTTTTTAGTTTAGGATTTAGGTTTTCTTTTTTATTTATTTTTAGGTTCTATTTTTAGCTTTATTTTTTATGCCTAGATTTATATTTAGTTTTTATTTCATTTTATGTTAGGTATATTTTATTTTTATTTTATGTTTAGTATTTATTTTATTTATAGTTTTTATTTTTAGGTTTATTTTATTTTTTATTTTTGTTTATTCTTTTATTTATATTATTTTATTTTAAGTTTCAATTTTTATTTTATTTTATTTTTAGGTTTAGGTTTAAGTTTAGGTTTAGGTTTTAGTATGTTTCTATTTTTTTTTATTTTAGGGTTTAGGTTTTAGTATAGGTTTTATTTTTAGGTATAGGTTTAATTTTTTATTTATTTAGGTTTAGGTTTTATTTATTTATTTTAATTTTAGGTTTTATTTAGTTTAGGTTTAGGTTTTTAGGTGTTTAGGGTATAAGGTTTAGGGTTTAGGGTTTAGGGTTTTTAAGATTTATGATTTGATTTAGATTTTAGGTTTATGGTTCAAGTTTTAGTTTAGGGTTTAGGGTTTTTTTAACATAGAACAAATTGATTCAAGATTTCTTCTTTTCAATTTCATCAAGTAACACACAAAGTTTGTAAGACAAATGGTGACATAGGCAAAAGTGAGGTATAGAGCAAATCAAAACCTTAGATAACTAGAACGCCTTTATTATAAGACATAGTTTATAAGCGAAGATGGATCAATGGTTCTTGATTTCTCTAGTTCCCATCAAAACCACCCGACCTCTCAGTGGCGGGATCCACCATCATCGTTCTCTCCCTCGCCACTTCCACTATGTCTGCGTTCCTCGCCTCCATAACCACCACCACCTGCCTCCATGTCGATCGGCACCTCCAGGTCCCTCTCACTACGATAGCCGCCTCCTCCTTCGCCTTTACAGCCAGATCTAGATTGAGCCTGGTTGAAGGTGAAGTTCCTTTCGTCATGGTTTTGCCCATTCTTAGGGTTTTGGTTTAGGTTTAAGTTTATCTTTTAATTTATTTAGTTAATTTAGGTTTAGGTTTTGGGTTTGGGGTTTAGGGTTTAGGGTTTGTGTTTAGGGTTTAGGGTTTAGGGTTTGGGTTTAAGGTTTAGTGTTTAGGTTTAGGGTTTATGCTTTTAGGGTTTAGGGTTTAGGGTTTAGGGTTTAGGGTTTGGGTTTAAGGTTTAGTGTTTAAGGTTTTAAGGTTTATGCTTTTAGGGTTTAGGGCTGTAGGTTTAGGGTTTAGGGTTTATGATTTAAAGTTTAAGGTTTCTTTTTGTTTAATTAATTAAATTTAGGTTTATTTTAGTATATTTATTTTTTATTTTAGTTTATTTATTTTAAGTTTATTTATTTTAGCATAGGTTTTTTATTTTAGTTTATGTTTTAGGTTTAGGTTTAGGTTTAAATTTTTTTTTTAGTTGAGTTTTATTTTTATTTTCTTTTATTGGTTTAGGTTTGATTTTTTCTTTTTAAGTTTAGGTTTATGTTTTTATTTTAATTTTTTAGGTTTACATTTTAGGTTTTTATTTTAAGTTTATTTTTAGATTTTATTTTTTCATTTAGGTTTAGGTTTATTTTTAGTTTATTTTATTTTATTTAATTTAAGGTTAATTTAGATTTAGGTTTATGTTTTATTTATTTTAGATTAGTTTATTTTAGTTTAGGTTTAGGTTTATTTTATTTTTATTTTAGGTTTGTGTTTTTTTATATTTTAGTTTAGGGTTTAGGTTTTATTTTTTATTTATTTTATGTTTTATTTTTGGTTTATTTTTTTAGGTTTAGGTTGTTCTTTAGTTTTCATTTTATTTTATTTTAGGTTTATTTTATTTTTATTTTAGGTTTAGTTTTTTCTTTTATTTAGGTTTTTTTATTTTTTTAGTTTAGTTTAGGTTTTTATTTATTTTATTTTAGTTTAGTTTTCTTTTTTATTTTATTTTCTTTTTAGGTTAAGGTTTAGGTTTAGGTTTAAGTTTAGGTTTTATTTTAGGTATTTATTTTATTTTGGTTTAGGTTTTATTTATTTTATTTTAGGTTTTATTTAGTTTAGGTTTTGGTTTTAAGGTTTTAGGTTTTAGGTTTAGGGTTTAGGTTTGGTTAGTTTAGTTTGGGTTTAGGTTTAGGGTTTAGGGATTGGGGTTTAAGGTTTAGGGTTTGGGGTTTAGGAGTTTATGATTTAGCTTTTAGGTTTTAGAGTTTAGGGTTTAGGATTTTAAGGTTTAAAGTTTAGGGTTTAGGGTTTAGGGTTTAAGGTTTAGGTTTAAGTTAAGGTTTATTAGGTTTTAGGGTTTAGGTTTTTTCTTAATTTATTTAGTTACTTTAGGTTTAGGTTTAGGTTTAAGTTTATAGTTTAGGAGTTTAGGTTTAGGTTTAAGGTTTTAAGTTTATACTTTTAGGGTTTAGGTTTAGGTTAGATTAAGTTTAGGTTTTAGTTTTAAGGTTTGGGTTTTGGGTTTATGGTTTAGGGTTTAGTGTTTAGACTTTAGGGTTTAGGGTTTTAAGGTTTAGGGTTTAGCATTTAGGGTTTAGGTTTTAGGGTTAGCTTAGAGTTTAAGGTTAGTTTAGGGTTTAAGGCTTAGGGTCTAAGCTTTATGCTTTAGGTTTTAGGGTTAGCTTAGAGTTTAATGTTAGTTTAGGGTTTAAAACTTAGTTAGTTTATGCTTTAGGTTTAGGGTTTAGGTTTTAGGTTAAGTTTAGGGTTTAGGGTTTAGGTTTTAGGTTTAGGTTTAGGAGTTTAGGATTAAGGTTTAGAGTTTAGTTTATAGGGTTTAGGATTTAGGTTTAGTATTTAGTTTAGGGTTTAGTTTAGGTTTTTTTAGGGTTTAGGTTTAGGTTTAGGTTTTGATTTAGGGTTCTAGTTTTAGTTTAGTGTTTAAGGTTTTAGGTTTTTTTTTTAAATAGAGAACAAATTCAAATTCATCATTTTTTCTTATTTATTTCATCAACCAAGTAACACACCAAGTTTTCTAAGACACGAGTTATGACATAGATAAAAAAATGAGCATGCATAGAGCAAATAAAAAACCCTAGATAACTACAATCGTCTCTACAGTAAAGACATAGTTCCATAAGCAGATCAGATTGGTTGTTCTTCAGTTTCTCCAGTTCCCATCAGAACCACCTCGGCCTCTCATAGGTTTAGGGTTCTGGTTTTAGTTTAGTGTTAAGGTTTTTTGGTTTTTTTAATAGAGAACAAATTTAGATTCAACATTTTTTCTTTTTG
The DNA here is from genome assembly GCA_021442155.1 of Cymbidium sinense. Classification (NCBI taxonomy): domain Eukaryota; kingdom Viridiplantae; phylum Streptophyta; class Magnoliopsida; order Asparagales; family Orchidaceae; genus Cymbidium; species Cymbidium sinense. The sequence continues at coordinate 127,845,357 of CM038218.1, forward strand.
ATTTCATCAACCAAGTAACACATCAAGTTTTCTATGACACAAGTGATGACATAGATAAAAAATGAGCACGCATAGAGCAAATCAAAAACCCTAGATAACTAGAACTATCTCTACTATAAAGACATAGTTTATAAGCAGATCAGATTGGCCGTTCTTCAGTTTCTCTAGTTCCCATCAAAACCACCCTGGCCTCTCAAGTAGTGGGATCCACCATCATATCCCGATCTCTCTCCCTCACCACCATATAACCTCTTGGCTCCTCTACCTCCATAACTTTGCTCACACCACCACCTCCATATCCACTAGCACCTTTAGATCCCCACCACCATGATAACTCCACCTCCACCTCCACCTCCCTTGATCTAGGCGTGGTTGGGTGATGTTCCACTCAAGGTTACGCCCATTCTTAAGGTTTAGGTTTAGGTTTAGGTTTGTTAGGTTTAGGGTTTAGGTTTATTTTTTAACTTATTTAGTTACTTTAAGTTTAGGTTTAGGGTTTGGGGTTTAGGCTTCAGGGTTTATGATTTAGGCTTTAGGGTTTAAGGTTTAGGTTTAGGGTTTTAGGGTATAGGGTTTAGGGGTTTAAGGTTTAGGGTTTTTTAGGGTGTAGGGTTTAGGATTTATGGTTTAGGGTTATAGGTTTAGGGTTGTAGGTTTAGGGTTTAAGGTTTAGGGTTTAGGTTTTAGGGTTTAGGGTTTAGGGTTTAGGGTTTAGGGTTTTATGGTTTAAGATTTAGGGTTTAGGTTCAAGTTTTAGTTTAGGGTTTAGAGTTTTTTTGTTTTTTTTTTAACCGGGAACAAATTCAGATTCAACATTTCTTCTTTTTGATTTCATCAACCAAGTAACAAACCAAGTTTTCTAAGACACAAGAGACAACATAGATAAAAAATGAGCATGCATAGTGCAAATTAAAAACACTAGATAACTAGAACCGTCTATATTGTAAAGACACAATTCCATAAGCAGCAGATTATTGGCCATTCTTCAGTTTCTCCAGTTCCCATCAGATCCACCCCGACCTCTCGAGTTGCGGGATCCACCATAGTATCCCCAATTTCTCCCTTCACCACCACATTGGCTATAACCTCCATCGCTCCTCCCTCCTCCAAAACCACCAATTCTCTGACCACCACCTCCATATCCACTAGCACCTCTAGATCCTCCACCACCATTACAATAACCACTGCCTCCCCCTTCATCTCCATCGCAAGATCTAAACTGAACCTAGTTGACAGTGATGTTCTTGCCATCAAGGTTTTGCCCATTCAAAGGGTTTAGATTTTTTTTAGGAAAATTAGAATTTTATTACCATAAAAATGAAGGATACAATGTCCTCAAAAGGGGTAATGCTCAAATTTCTACTACTCATAGAGCTACAACAAACCAAAAAAGCTAAACCCCCATCTAAGTACAATGGAAAAAGAAACTAAAAGAGCAAAAAGAATAACATAAAAGCAAATGAAAAAATACAAAAAAAGGACTAATAAAACTTAATAAAATAGTAAAAGGACTAGTCAGTAACAACTCATGATCCCATTGAGAAGGAAAGATAAGCAAGCTCCATATCAATAGTCCTTGAGTTGGTTGAGTAAAGATCATTCCATCTAAGAAGTTCCAACCTTAAAAAAAAATCAGCAAAATACTACAAAGTCAATGGTCATAGCTCAATGAAAAATGATAAAGTAAAAAATTTAGAAAGATCTGAGAAAGAGAAAATTCAGACTCAATTTAGATCATCTCAAGGGGCAACAATACATATGAGCATTAACCACAACAACAAGTTGCCAAACCCCAACAACAAGTCCTAAAATAGGACCAAAAAACCCACAAGAGCTCATATCCTCCACCAACAAAATAGCCAATAAAACCACCAGCCATCTAATAGGATGAGTAGTAGTGAAGCAGAAAATTGACATCCAAAGGGAAGCAAAAATAAAGGAAAAATAGCTACACCGAAATGATAACAAGAGCAAACTAGAGCTAAAGTGCTAAATCAACCATCCAACAGAACAACATCCACAACAACCACCAAAATAGCCAAGTTGAACAAAACTAACACAGGATAGAGCCAATATAGAGCCAAAAAGAAAGAAAATAACAACAAGACAAAAACCACAACCCACTAGAGATCTCCAAAATAACCAGAAACAAAATGGTAGTCACACCAATTTAAAAAAGGGAAAAGGGACCACCCAACCACAAATAGCAAAGCAATGAAAGGAATAGGAAGGGACAAAATAAAACCCCTTCCAAATCCAGAAAGAGTAGACAATCACTACAGAGAAAATGGGGACATAACCACATAATTAACTCAATTCACAGGGAAGATGGAACTAGTAGAAACCTCCAATCCAAACAAAGAAAAAAAGAACAATAACAACCAAAACCCAAACTAAGCCAAGCTAGAAGGGTACAAGCCATGAAAATAACCACCCAAAATAGCAGGGTGATGAAAGAAATAAATAGCGACCGTGAAACCAACCATAGCATTTGCAAATCCAATTTGAAGAAGGCCACAATGATCCAAAACATGAGGCAAACCCAACATTCATTGGTAAGGGGTAAATAAATCAGCACAAGCACAACCCACAGGAGACACAAAGCATGAGCCATAGAAAGAAAACCACCAAACTCAATGGATGAAACCAATTAAAACCAACACCACTATGACCCAAAAAGGTAAGTATAGAGCGGGGTTTAGGTATAGAAAGAAACTCAAAAAACCACTTCCCTCTTGAGGGAGCACAAAAAAGCAACAAAAATAGATTGAATAAAACCACCATAGCAAAAGATCAACAAAAGAGCATAAAGTTAAAATATGATTTAAGATAGTCCACTGTTATCTAGATTGACCAGACCACACAGATGCTTAGGTAAGCTATGGTTATCAAATAAAGTGAGCTCATTTAATTCCCCTCCCAAATTAGCAAGGAAATCAGCACAAGCATTACCTTCATGAGGAATGTGAAAAATTTTGTAGCAAACTTGAGAAAGAAGCTTTATAGTGTGATTAAGAAAATAAAATAAGTCAGCATTTCCCATATTATTATTATTGAGAATATCAAGTAAAAGAAGAGAATTAACTTCAATCCAAATATTTAAGAGGCCTTTGCTTAAACAAATATTAATAGCTTTATTAACAATAATGAGTTTAGCATAAATAATAGAATAAGCTTTGAGGGGGTAGGCAAAAACACAAATGATAGTGCCTTTAGAATCCAGAATTCCACCACATCCATATTTGTTTGGGGAAAGAACCATGTATTGATCTTAATAGAATTTATCTTAGGCTTAATGTATAATCCTACTACTCTTGTAGGAAGGATCATCATGCAAAGTGTTAGGCAATTTTTTAGCCACAAATTTATAACCTCTAAAGTGAAAATTGTTAATTAAGTTTGCATTAAACAAAGAAAGAAAATTTTCTTTAGTTCTAGCAAGGATCCTTTTATTGTTCATAGGGATGCCACAATATTTAGCATCATTTCTATCCATCCAAATGAACCAAATAAGGGTAATAATAATAAAAGCTTTGATATTACCTTTCATAGTTTTATGAAAATAAACTTCAAGAAGTTGATATATAATGAGAGCTATGAAAATAGTTAGTGTTAAATAAATCATCATACCAAATCCAAAGTTTTGAAACAATAACACCATTGGCAAAATCATGATTAACATTTTCAATAGAAAGCAACAATAGCACTTAGCAAGTAAGTAAATCTCTTTAAGCTAGAGCAAGAAATTAGTCGGGTGAAGTTATTCAAAATCGTCCAAGCTAAAATTGAATAAGAAATGGGAATGATATTGTTCCAAAGTTTAATGATAAAATTAGAGGTATTACATTTATTTCTAATAAAATTTCAAACCTCTTTGAATTAAATCACCATTATAAGAGAGCTTGAGTTATTAGAAAAGATAGCAATGTTGCAAAACTTGTCAAAATAGAAATCGAAACATAGTTCTCAAGTTTTTTCATTTAATTATTAAGCGGGTTGTAGGTTTAGTGTTGTAGGTTTAGGGTTTAGGGTTTAGTTAGTTTTAGGTTTAGGATTTAGGGTTTAAGGTTTTTTTTAAAAATTAAGTAAACCAGTAGGTTTAGTTTATTTAGTATATTTAGTTTATTACTTATTTGGTTTAGGGTTTAGGGTTTAGGGTTTAGGGTTTAGGGTATTTTGGGTTTAGGGTTTAGGGTTTAGGGTTTAGGCTTTAGGTTTAGGGTTTAGGGTTTTTAGTTTTTTTAATAGAGAACAAATTCATATTCAGCATTTCTTCTTTTCGATTTCATCAACCAAGTAACACATGAAGTTTTCTAAGACACAAGTGACAACATAGATAAAAATGAGCATGCATAGAGCAAATCAAAAATCCTAGATAACTAGAACCATTTTTACTATAAAGACACAGTTCCATAGCGTAGATCAGATCAATCGTTCTTTAGTTTCTCTAGTTCCCATCAGAACCACCCTCGCCTCTCAAGTAGCGGGATCCACCATCATATCCCAGTTCTCACCCTCCACCACCACCATGGCTGTAACCTTCGTCACTCCTCATGCCTTCCTAACCACCATTGCTTTGACCACCACCTCCATGTCAATCAGCACATCCAGATGCCCCACCACCACTACGATAATCGTCATCGCCTCCACTTCTTAAATCTAGACTAAGCTGTTGATGGTGATGTTTACGCCATCAAGGTTCTACCCATTCATAGGGTTTAGATTTTTTTTAGGGAAAGTTAAATTTTATTACCATAAAATAAAGGATACAATGTCCTTAAAGGTAAAGCTCAAATTTCTACTACTCAGCTATAAGAAACCTAAAAGCTAAACTCCCATCTAAGTACAATGAAAAAGAAAATAAAAAAAGCAACAACATAAAAAAATGAGAAAAGACACAAAAGACTAATAAAACTTAAGAAAATAGTAAAAGGACTAGTCGGCGCTCATGATCCCTTTGAGAAGGGAAGATAAGCAAGATCCACATCAATACTTGATTGGTTGAGTAAAGATCATTCCATCTGTGAAGTTCCAACACAAAAGAAATTTGCAAAACACTACAAAGGCAATGGTCATAGCTCATGGTAAAATGATAAAGTAAACAATTTAGAAAGAGTTGAGAAAGAGAAGGCTTGGGCTCAGTTAAGATCATCTCAAGGGGCAACAATACATATGAGTATCTAAACTTCATGAGAAGGGTTACAATCATATGCATGCTACCAAGAGAGAGATATGGGAAACATCAAGGCCATCATAGCCACATACTTGCTATAAGCAACCATCCAAAGAAAAATAATCCATTGTGATCGGTTCTGCACAAAAAAAAATAGAGAAAAATAGCTAGAAGCGGTCTAACCCACCAACCAAAACCCAATAGACCAAACACATCAAGCCATCCCAAGTTATTAGGGTCGGTGGTAGAACAACCCACTATTTCAGCAGCAATCCAAATCCTAGGCAAAACCTCCACCCAAATAGCAAAATAGTAGAAGATAAGCGACCAGAGAGGAAAGCCATAGCATAGAGAGAGGGCATCCATAAATTACCATCAAAACCACCACCAAGGCAAGCAAAAGGAAAGCAAATCCACCATCACCAACCAAGAGGCAAATATCAAGAAACAAGGAGAGCTAACTAAACTAATGGGAGTCAATACTAACAGGCAACATAAAGCCCAACACAGCAAGGCATGGCACAGGCATCTAAGGCAAGACAATAGCCACAAAAAACCCCTCAAGCAGTGAACCCTCAATAATAAGTCCTAAAATAAGACCAAAAAAATGATAAGAGCTCATATCCTCCACCAACAAAATAGCCACTAAAAACCAATATAATGGGATGAGCGAGAAAACCACCAAATCGGAAGCAAGAACAAAGGAAAAATATCTACACTAGAGGATAACCAACCCAGAAGCAGACCAGAAACCCAACCAAGGAACTCAACCAAAGCACCTAAACCAACCATCAAACATAACACATCCACCCAAAACCAAACCAAAATAGCCAACCGTCGGTAAACAAAACCATCCAATGAGCCAATATAGCCCAAAATAAGGAAAAAATAGTAGACAAAGCCACAACCCTCAGAAATCTCCAAAATTAACAAGAAAAAATGGTAGTCACCCAAACTATAAAAGGCCAAGGAGGACCACCCAACCACAAGACAAAGAAAGGAACAAGGAGAGGCAAATAAACCCCTTCCAAATCCCAAGAGCGGACAATCACTACAAAGGAGAAAATGGGAGACAACAACCATAGCAACTCTCCAATTCACAGGTAGATGGAACCAACAGAAACCTCTAAGCTAAACTAGGAAAGGAGATTAAGAGCCATCAAAAAATCCAAAACTAAAGCCATAAGAGGCCAACAATAGCCATAAAAAATAACCACCCAAAAGCACAGCGATGAAAGAAACAAATAGCAACTAGTAGAACCAACCATAACATCTATAAATCTAATTCAAAAAGACTTAGCCAAAACTAGAGGCAAACCCAACATTCATTGATAAAGGGTAGGCCACAACCCAACAAGAGACACAAAGCATGAGCCACAAAATAAAACCAGCTCAGGAGGATAGGGAAAACCAATTAAAATAGCACCACAATGACCCAAAAAAAGGTTAGGCAAGTATACAATGGGGTAAACAAGGGGTATAAGTATAGAAATAAACTTAGCAAGACCACTTTAGTGAGAGCACAAAAAATAACAACAAAAATAGACTGAATAAAACCACCATAGCAAAAGATCAACAAAAGAGCAGAAGGTTAAAATCTGAGGTAAGGCAGTCTAGTGTTATCCAGATTGACCAGACCACACAGATGCTTAGGTAAGCTATAGTTATCAAATAAAGTGAGCTCATTTAATTCCCCTCCCAAATTATCCAGGAAATTACAAGCATTACCTTCATGAAGAATGTGAGAAATTTTGTAGCAGACTTGAGAAAGAAGCTTTTAGTGTGATTAAGAAGATAAAATAAGTCAACATTTCCCATTTTATTATTATTGAGCATATCAAGTAAAAGAAGAGCATCAATTCAATCCAAATATTAAAGAAGCCTTTACTTAAACAAATATCAATAGCTTTATTAACAACCATAAGTTCAGCATAAATAATAGAACAAGCTTTGAGGGGGTAGGCAAAAGCACAAATGATAGTGCCTTTAGAATCCCTAAGAATTCCACCACAGCCATATTTGTTTGGGGAAATAGAACCATCAATATTGATCTTAATAGAATCTATCTTAGGCTTAATCCAATGTATAATCCTAATACTCTTGTAGGAAGGACCATCATGCAAAGTGATACCCAATTTTTTAGCCACAAATTTATAACCTCTAAAGTGAAAATTGCTAATTAAATTTGCATTAAACATAGCATGAATTTTTTTTCTTTTGTTCTAACAAGGATCCTTTTATGGTTCATAGGGATGACACGATATTTAGCATCATTTCTATCCATCCAAATGAACCAAATAAGGCTAATAGCAATTAAAACTTTGATATGACCTTTCACAGTTTTAAGGAAACAAACTTCAAGAGAGAGCCATGAAAATAGTTAGTGTTAAATAAATCATCATACCATATCCAAAGTTTGGAAGTAATAGCACCATTAACAAAAAACATGATTAACATTTTCAATATGAAAGCAACAATAGTAGTTAAAAGGTAAGTAAAACCCTTTAAGCGAGGAGAAGGAATCAAGGGATGAAGTTATTAAAATTCTCCAAGCTAAAATTGAATAAGAAATGGGAATGATATTGTTCCAAAGTTTAATGAAACATTAGAGGTGTTCTGTTTATTTCTAATTAAATTCCAAACCCTTTAAGAATGAAATCACCATTATAAGAGAGCTTGAAAAGGATTTGATCAGTTTATTAGAAAAGATAATGATGTTACAAAGCTTGACAAAAATAGAAATCAGAATTTTGTTCTCAAGTTTGTTTTCTTTCCAATTATAATTAAGCCAGGTTGTAGGTTTAGTGTTGTAGGATTAGTGTTTAGGATTTAGGGTTTAAGGTTTATTTTTTTAAATTAAATAAATTGGTAGGTTTATGTTTATTTAGTATATTAAATTTATTTTTTGTTTATTTAAAGTTTAACGTTTAGGGTTTAGGGTTTAGGATTTAGGGTTTTGGGTTTTGGGTTTTGGGTTTAGGGCTTTAGGGTTTAAGGTTTAGGGTTTAGGGTTTAGGGTTTTTATACATTAGGGTTTAGTGTTTAGGGTTTTTAGGGTTTTGGGTTTAGGGTTTAAGGGTTTAGGGTTTAGGGTTTAGGGTAGGGTTCAAGTTTTAGTTTAGGGTTTAGGTTTTGGTTTTAATAGAAATCATTTCAACATTTCTTCTTTTGATTTCATCAACCAAGTAACACCAAGTTTTCTAAGATGGGACAACATAGATCAAAATGAGCACACATAGAGCAAATCAAAACCAGATAACTAGAACTATCTCTTGTAATGACACAATTCCATAATCCGTAGATCGGATCATCCATTCCTCAAGTTGTCCAGTTCCCATCAGAACCACCACCATCTCTGGTAGTAGGATCCACCATCATATCCCAGTCTCCCTCGCCACCACCAATTGTAACCTTTGTCCTCCTCCATAACCATACTGCTCCACCACCTCCATATCCATCGGCACCTCCAGATCCCCCACCACCACTGTGATAACCATCTCCTCCACCTTTTCCTCCACCATTATATAGGCAGCAGTTTTATGATATTCTACCATCAAGATTCTACCCATTCTTAAGGTTTAGATTTCTTATGTTTTAAGGTTTAGTCTTATTTTTTAATTTATTTAGTTACTTTAGGTTTAGGTTTAGGGTTTAAGGTTTGTGGTTTAGGGTTTAAGGTTTAGGGTTTAGGGTTTTCGGGTTTATGCTTTTAGGGTTTAGGGTTTAGGGTTTAGGGTTTTAGGGTTTAGGTTTAGGGTTTAGGTTGTAGGTTTAGGGTTTTATAATTATTTAGGGTTTAAAGTTTTTTTAATTAAGTAAATTGGTAGATTTAGGTTTATTTAGTTCATTTAGTTTATTTTATTTATTTATTTTATTTTATTTAGGTTTATTTTTATTTTTATTTAATTAGTTTATTATTTTAGTTTAGGGTTTTATATTAGTTTATTTTTTTTTAGGTTTAGGTTTAGGTTTTGGTTTATTTTTAGGTACATGTTTTATTTATTTTAGTTTAGGTTTAGGTTTATTTAATTTTATTTATTTGATTTTATTTTAGGTTTAGGTTTTTTTAGTTTATGGTTTAGGTTTTATTTATTATTTATTTTAGGTTTAGTTTTAGGTTTATTTTGTAGGTTTAGGTTTTTATTTAGTTTTATTTTATTTTACCTTAGGTTTATTTTATTTTAATTTTAAGTTTAGTTTTTATTTTATTTGGGTTTTTTATTTTTTTAGTTTAGTTTAGGTTTTATTAATTTTATTTTAGTTTAGTTTTATTTTTTTTTATTTATTTTTTTTTAGGTTTTGTTTAGGTTTAGGTTTATGTTTTTGTTTATGTTTTATTTTATTTTTTTTACTTTGGTTTAGGTTTTTAATTTACTTTATTTTTAGGTTTTATTTAGTTTAGGTTTAGGTTTTTAGCATTTAGGGTTTACGGTTTAGGGTTTAGCATTAGTTTAGGGTTTAGGGTTTGGGATTAAGGTTTAGGTTTTAGGTTTAGGGTTTAGGCTTTCTGGTTTTATTCTTTTTAACAGAGAACAAATTTAGATTTAACATTTCTTCTTTTTGATTTTGTTAACCAAGTAACACACCGAGTTTTTTTAAGACAAAATTGACAACATAGATAAAAAAATGAGCATGCACATCAAAAGATAACTAGACTCTAGTGTAAAGACACAGTTCCATAAGCAGTAGATCGGATCGATTGTTCTTAATTTTATTTTATTTAGGTTTTTTATTTTAGGTTTATTTTATTTTAGTTTATTTTAGGTTTTATTTATTTTATTTAGTTTATTTTTATTAGTTTATTTTATTTTATTTTAGGTTTAGGTTTAGGTTTTAGTTTAGATTTTATTTCATTTTATTTTTTTAATTTATTTAGGTTTAGGTTTTTATATAATTTATTTTTAAGTTTTTAGGTTTTAGGGTTTAGGTTTTATGATTTAGGGTTTAGGGTTTAGGGTTTAGGGTTTAGGGTTTAGGGTTTAGTATTTAGGCTTTAGGCTTTAGGGTTTTTAAGGTTTAGGCTTTAGGGTTTAGGGTTAGCTTAGGGTTTACAGTTAGTTTAGGGTTTAGGGTTTAAGGTTTAGAGTTTAGCTTTAGGGTTTAGGGTTGAGGTTATTTTAGGATTTAGGTTTAGGGTTTAGGGTTTAGGGTTTAGTTTAGGGTTGTAGGTTTTAGGCTTTAGGGTTTAGTTTAGCATTTAATTTAGGGTTTAGGGTTTATTTTGAAATTAAGCAAACCAGTTGGTTTAGGTTTATTTAGTTTATTTTTTTATTTATTTTATTTTATTTTTCCTTTTTATTTACGTTTATTTTTTATTTTTATTTAGTTTAGTTTATTTATTTTAGGTTTATTTATTTTAGTTTAGGTTTTTTTATTTTAGTTTATATTTTTTGGTTTAGGTCAGGTTTATGTTTTTTTTTTTTTTTTATTTTTATTTTATTTTATTTTTGGTTTAGGTTTTATTTTATTCTTTTTTTAGTATTAAGTTTATGTTTTCATTTTAGGTTTATTTTATGTTTTATTTTTTAGTTTAGGTATAGGTTTATTTTTAGTTTATTATTTTTTATATAGTTTGGGTTTAGGTTTAGTTTTTAGGTTTAGGTTTAGGTTTTATTTATTTTTAACTTAGTTTAGTTTAGTTTAGGTTTAGGTTTATTTTATTTTGCTTATTTTAGGTTTAGGTTTTTCTTTTAGTTTAGGGTTTAGGTTTTATTTTTAATTTATTTTAGGTTTATTTTATAGGTTTAGGTTTTTAGTTTTTTATTTTATTTTATTTTAGGTTTATTTTATTTTATTTCACGTTTAGTTTTATTTTATTTAGGTTTTATTTTAGGTTTATTTTATTTTTTAGTTTAGTTTAGGTTTTTGTTTATTTTATTTGAGTTTAGTTTTTATTTTCTATTTTATTTTATTTTTATGTTTAGGTTTAGGTTTAGGTTTAGTTATGGTTTTTTATTTTATTTTATTTTATTATTTTATTTTTATTTTATTTAGTTTAGGTTTTATTATTTAATTTTTAGGCTTTATTTAGTTTAGGGTTAGGTTTTTTAGGTTTTAGGGTTTAGGTTTAGGGTTTTGGGGTTTAGGGTTTAGGGTTTAGGAGTTTTTAGGGTTTATGTATTGGTTTAGGGTTAGTTTTAGGGTTTAGGGTTTGGGTTAGGGTTTTTAATTTTTTTTAAATTAAGTAAATTGGTAGGTTTAGGTTTATTTAGTTTATTTTTTATTTTGATTTAGGTTTATTTTTATTTTTATTTAGTTTAGTATATTTATTTTAGGTTTAGTTATTTTAGTTTTGGTTTTTTATTTTAGTTTACTTTTTTAGGTTTAGTTTTATTTTTATTTTTTTAAATTTAGGTTTATGTTTTTATTTTATGTTTTTAGGTTTAAGTTTAGGTATTTATTTTAGGTTTATTTTAGGTTTTATTTATTAGTTTATGTTTAGCTTTATTTTTAGTTTATTTTATTTTATTTAGTTTAGGTTTAGGTTTAGGTTTAGTTTATTTTAGGTTTAGGTTTTATTCATTTTAGTTTATTATATTTTAGTTTAGGTTTAGGTTTATTTTAATTTTATTTTAGGATTAGGTTTTTTTAGTTTAGGGTTTAGGTTTTATTTTTTATTTATTTTTAGGTTTATTATTTTGGTTTATGTTTTATTTAGTTTTTATTTTATTTTATTTTAAGTTTATTTTATTTTTATTTTAGATTTAGTTTTTTATTTTATTTAGGTTTTTATGTTTTAGTTTAGTTTAGGATTTTATTTATTTTATTTTAGTTTAGTTTTATTTTTTATTTTAATTTCTTTTTAGATTTAGGTTTAGGTTTAGGTTATAGTTTGTGTTTTTTTTTATTTGTTTATTATGGTTTAGATTTATTTATTTATTTTATTTTTAGGTTTTACATTTTTAGGGTTTAATGTTTCAAGTTTAGGGTTTAGGGTTTAGAGTTTTATGCTTTAGGGTTTAGTGTTTAGGGTTTAGAGTTTTTATGGTTTAGTGTTTGGGGTTTAGGGTTTAGGTTTAGGTTTATTTATTTTAGTTAGTTTATTTTAGTTTAGTTTTGGTTTATTTATTATTATTTTATTATTTTTATTTTAGGTTTAGGTTTTAGTTTAGGGTTTAAGTTTTATTTTTATTTATTTTTTAGGTTTATTTTTAGGTTTAGGTTTTATTTAGTTTTTATTTTATTTTATTTTATTTATTTTAGGTTTATTTTTTTTATGTATAGTTTTTAAGTTATTTAGGTTTTTATTCTTAGGTTTATTTTAGTTTTTGGTTAAGTTTAGGTTTTTATTTATTTTTTTTTAGTTTATTTTATTTTATTTTATTTTAGGTTTAGGTTTAGGTTTTAACTTATGTTTTTATTTTATTTTATATTTTTATTTTATTTAGGTTTAGGTTTTTATATATATTTTATTTCTATGTTTTATTTAGTTTAGGTTTAGGTTTTTATGTTTTTTGGGTTTAGGGTTTAGGGTGTAGGGTTTATAGTTTAGGGTTTTAAGGGTTTAGGGTTTTGGGTTAGATTAGGGATTAAGGTTAGTTTAGGGTTTAGGGTTTAAGGTTTAAGGTTTATGCCTCAAGGTTTAAGGTTTAGTGTTTAGGGTTAGTTTAGGGTTAGGGGTAGGGTTTAGGGTTTAAGGTGTTTTAGGGCTTAGGGCTTGGGGTTTAGGGTTTAGGGTTTATGGTTTAGGGTTTTAGGGTTTAGGTTTTAGGGTTTAGAGTTTAGTTTTAGGGTTTAGGGTTTAGTATTTAGGTTTAGGGTTTAGAGTTTAGGGTTTAGGGTTAGTTTTAGGGTTTTGAGTTTAGGGTTAAAGTTTTTTATTTTTTTTTATTTTTTTATTTTTTTAATTAAGTAAACTCATAGGGTTTAGGTTTATTTAGTTATTTTTTTATTTTAGTTTATTTTATTTTTTTATATTTAGGTATATTTTTATTTTTATTTAGTTTAGTTTATTTATTTTAGGTTTATTTATTTAGGTTTTATTTTAATTTATTTTGTAGGTTTAGGTTTTGGTTTAGGTTTATTTTTTTAGTTTAGTTTAATTCTTTAACTTATTTTTTTAGGTTTAGGTTTTATTTTTTATTTTTAGGTATTGGTTTAAATTTTTATTTAATTTTTTATGTTTAGGTTTTACATTTTTATTTTAAGTTTATTTTTAGATTTTATTTTTTAAATTAGGTTTAGGTTTAGTTTTAATTTAATTTATTTTATTTAGTTTAGGTTTTGGTTGAGGTTTAGTTTATTTTAGGTTTTATTTATTTTAGTTAAGTTTATTTTAGGTTAGGGTTAGGTTTATTTTATTTTTATTTTAGGTTTAGGTTTTTTTTTTTAAAGTTTAGGGTTTAGGTTTTATTTTGTATTTAGTTTAAAGTTTAATTTTTAGGTTTATTTTTTACATTTAGGTTTTAATTTAATCTTTATTTTATTTTATTTTAGGTTTATTTTATTTTTTATTTTGGTTTAGTTTTATTGTATTTAGATTTTTATTTTTAGTTTAGTTTAGGTTTTTTTTATTTTATTATTAGTTTTATTAATTATTTTATTTTTTTTTTTAGTTTTAGGTTTTAGTTTATGTTTTTATTTTATTTTATTTAATTTTTATTTAAGTTTTTGGGTTAGTTTAGAGTTTAGGGTTTGGGGTTTAAGTTTAGGGTTTAGGGTTTTTATTTTTTTGGCATAGGGTTTAGGGTTTAGAGTTTTAGGGTATAGGGTTTAGGGTTTAGCTTCTAGGTTTTTAGGGTTTAGGGGTTTTAGGGTTTATGGTTTAGGGTTTAGGGTTTAGGTTTTAGGTTTAGGGTTTATATTTTAATTAATGGTTTTAGGGTTTATGGTATTTTTTTAGAGAACAAATTTAGATTCAACATTTCTTCTTTTTTGATTTCATCAACCAAGTAACAAACTAGGAGTGAGGTAATCAAATGACCTCCTTGGGGCTAGCTAAAGCCTCGTGTTCTAATTTCCGGACTATATACCCTTACCATTCATTCTTATATAAATCAACACATGAATAGGGAATGAGAATTCAAATACACTTAAGCTATAAGCACATGCATTTCTTATGTATTTATAACTAGGATCATAACACATATTATTATTCATTTATAAGAAAAATATATTTGGATTTAATAGTGATAATAGCCACATATATTAAATTAAATCAACACATGCAAGTTTACATAAATAAAATCCATTTTATTTTACTTGATTTTGAAAAGATGGATGCATGTATTCAAATGACATACCAAATTTAACATGATTGGAAAGAGGACAATCAAATATAAGCATGTGATTCATTCAACCAAACTAGTTCTTGGACAATCAAATCAAATAAGATTATTTAAAGCAAACCAAAGCTCTTTATTAATTAAGTTTTGGATTTGATTTGATTTAAAGAGGAGAATAGAAATCATCACTTGTTTTTTTAAACCCATTCCACATTAGTGATTTGATTTAATTTAAGGAAATGTAATTAAGTTGAGTTTATGGGTTAATTAAGTTGAACCCTTAATTAGATGAATTAATTACCCTTACTATGTCACCTTAAAGTAATTAACTAAATAATTAAGAGCCATGATATGCATGGAAAATAAACTTGCAATGATCTAGGAAATAAAGGGCCTAATGGAATTGGCTCATGATTAATAGTTAATTAGATTAAATGACTTAATTAATTATTCTTATGGTTTTCCCACACATGTGGACTAACCATAATTTCAATAAAATCCTTTACGTTATTAAACACCTAAGGATCTACCCCATGATTTAAAGGTCAGATGTGATCATGATTTTAATTTGATTAAGTGATTTAATTAATTAGTTAAATCATAATTAATTTCATTTTTTAAAAAGGGTGAAATGAACTTAAGGAAAGGGGTCCCATTCCTTATTCCTTTTGAACAATGATTAATAAATTTAATTAACCAATTTATTACTGTTCATGGGATTAATTAATCATTAATTAACTTAAAGAGTAGTTAAGGTTTAATTAGTCAATTTTCTAATTAAGTGAGCAATAAATCCCAAGAAAATCATGGAGTCAAAGGTCATCCCATTAAATTAACCCACAAAATTTGGGATTAATTGCTCAAGTAATTAAGGAAGTAATTAATCTAATACATTTTGTAATTAAACTTTTATTACTATTCAAAATTAGTTAAGATCATTTTTAATTAATTCTCCTCTGGAATACCTTTTAAATAAGTATTTATTTGCATTATTTTGATTTCCCAATGATTTTCTATGATTTTTAAAAGTTTCAGCCATTAAAAATGATTAATTAAGCCTAATTAAAGCCTAATCCTATTGGCATCATTGGCCGATGCGGTGCACTTTCCACATGGTGGGATTTCTTAAAACTTATCATTTCGGCACATGTGGCGTGGCGATGCTTTTCGTCCATCTAAGATTGAATGGCTATGATTAATCCCATAGCTTAAAGGCATCATTAGAGGATCTCATCATTTTGATCATGGAAACAAGCGGTGATGATCTAACATCGCAAGTGAGGAGAATGGAGTCCATCCTCCACACTTGATCCAAGCTTACTCAGCTTGGATCAACTCCAAAGGATCCACACCTTCACAACATCGATCGGAGGGATCCAATGATCAAGATCACGAGATGCAAGTTTTCATCAAAAGCTCCAACCCATTTTTAAGGATCAATTTTGGAAGCATACCTCACAGGACCTCAACATTAGCGACTTGAATTGAGGAAGCTTCATTGGAGATAAAGCTGGAATTGGATCAATCCCTCGATGTTCTCGAAGGCCATGAACAATGATTTGGAACTTCGGCTTTGATCAAGTCCCACCTCCGGTGCTCAGAATCTTGGGAGATGATTTGTTCTTGCTCAATTAGGCCTAGGAAAGGAGTGTGCAAAGTTAATTTAAGTTTGATGGACAAATGGATAAGTTATGTCAGAAATGGAAGTGCCCTATTTCAGGATGGATGGGAATGGCATTTTTCGATCGAGGAATGAGCTTGGAGCTTAGGAATGGCTCTAGAGTTATCTTGGGTAGAGGGCTCGAAATGAATTTTTATCTATTTGAG
Organism: Cymbidium sinense; assembly: GCA_021442155.1. Taxonomy (NCBI): domain Eukaryota; kingdom Viridiplantae; phylum Streptophyta; class Magnoliopsida; order Asparagales; family Orchidaceae; genus Cymbidium; species Cymbidium sinense. The sequence goes on from CM038218.1 coordinate 127,861,581, forward strand.
TGGAAATGAGAGAGGGGGTGACGTGATTTCACCATCCCGGGTCATGGTGTAACCACTTGGGTGAGGTTGAAGGTGTCTGGTGCCTAGGTGGACCATTGGAGAGTATGTGGCTAAGAATGGAAATGACCACTTACATGATTTGTCTCATGTGATGCCCTTGACCCAAGGGTAGAATGATCTTTAGCATTGAATTTGATTTGGGCAAATTTGAAATTAAAAAAGTGGGTTAGCCCAAATTTCAAGTTAATTGGAGTTGATTTGGTTAGGTTTGGCTCAATTTGAGTCATTTAGGTCAAAGGTTAGGTTGGGTCAAGTTGACCAATTGGTCAAATTGGGCCAAATCAAGGGTTGGGTCAAGTTCATATGTTCATTTAGGATGTTTTGGTTCAATTGGTTTGGTTTAGTTTGGCTTAGATTTGATTTTTCTCATTTGAATTCATTTGAGTGAAATGGGTTAAGTTGATTTTGACCAAATTGGCCAAATTCTTGGGTTGGGTGTTGGTTTGGTATGAATCATTAGTTTTAGATTTGGCTTAGGTTGAATTTGCTAGTTTGGGTTCATATGGGTAATGGGGTTGACTTGGTCAAATGACCAAGTTGACTTGGTTTGATTCAATTTGTGACAATTGATCAACTAGGGTGATCAATCATGATGGGAGGTTTTGATGGGCTTGGTTCAATACAATTTTTATAGAATTAAAACTTGGCTCAAATAGGTCAAATTGGACACTTTGGGTCAAGTAGACCAATTGGGTTTAGTTGGCTTTATTTTGGGTTGAGTTTGATTTAGTTGACTTTATATATGGATTTGGGATTGATATATAAATTCAATTTACAATTATCTTGGGTCAAATGGGTTTTATTCATTTGAACATTTGAAGTAAAAGTTAAGTTAGTTTTACTTGGGTTGATTTTTCTTTGGCTTGATGATTAAATTTCATTTATATATGTGAATATGATTAAAGGTATGATTGATTCATGAGAAAATCAATTGAATCTAGATTTTGAAATAAAGGAATTTGGCTAAGTCCATGTTGGGTCATGTGGCTTATATTTGGATTTTGATTTGGTTTGATTTAGTTTTGATGATTTAAATGTATATTTCATTTAAATATGTGAAGCTGATTGAAAATATGATTGATTTTTGAGAAAATCGATTGAGTTTGACTTGATTTGGATTAAGAAGTGGCTAAGTCCATGGGATAAGTAATATGGCTTAGGAAGGGTTTTAATTCAATTTGATTTAGTTTGATTTAGTTTTGATCATTTGAATGTATGATTTATATTTAGGAAGATGATTGAAGATATAAATTTATTATCAAAATCAATTGATTTTGGATTTTGGATTAAGATTTGGCTAAGTCCATGGGATAGGTCATATGGCTTAGGAAGGGTTTCAAGTTTGGATTTGATCATGGGCTTCAATCATTTGGTTTTGGAATTTGGGTTTGGATTTGGATTTGGATTTGAATTTGATGTTTGAATTGAACTTGAGGTTTGCTTTGAGAAGGTGAACATGGATTGGATTTGGGGTTAGGGTAGGTGGATTATCCTATTCTAAGGCATAACCTAATCCATGGTTAACCCTTCTAAGTTTTTGCTTAGGTTAAGTGTTTACCGTTAGAAGTGTCTTATGACTAGGAAGTCTTAGTGTCTAGAAGACTCCTAAGTCTAAGATGGGAAGATTGAATCTCTAAGTGAGGATGGGACTTAGGCTTCATAGTGTTGCCCTTGGAGATAAATGATTAGCAGACTAAAGCCAAGTTTCACATTATAGACTTTGATACATCTTTCAATGCTTTTCTTGGGAGACAATGGATGCATGTGAACAACATAGTTCCATCCTCTCTACATCAGTGTATGAAGTTTGTGATAGGTGGGATTGTCTACTATGTCAAAGGAGATCTCAAGCCATTTACAGTTCACGGATACATATATGAGAATGTGACTACCTCCCTCAAAATTAACAAGTCTATTCTCAAACTTGGCCAAAGTTAAAAATAGAAAAATAATAAAAAAAAATAGAAAGAAAATAAAAAAAAGAAAAGAAAAGAAAAGATAAAATGTAAAAGAAAATAAAAGTGAGTGAAAATAAACTTGGAGGAGGAAGTGGAGCCTGACATTAGAATCCACCGACAGTTCGTTACTCCATTTGAACATATGGGTAGGATGACCTGACCTCCACGGAGGGAAGAGGCAGTTTGAGAGTACAGGTGGACAACATCATTATTGGCCACCCAATAGAAGATATGTCCAACAATAAAGAGTATACACTATCCATATAGACTTAAAATCTAGTTTATAGGATGAGTCTTATATGGTTAGCACACCAACTCTTCTCAATAGTAGATTCCCTTAGAGGTGACACTTGAGCTAGATAGAGATGAAGATCGAGCTCCAAAGCAAAGCATAAGTGTATCCAAGTCTATATGTGAAATAGTTAGGCATCGGTTGGGAACCTTAGCTCTAACCCCACTTTCCTGTAAAAAAATTGAGGGTTTGGTAGTTAAGAAAGCCCTAAGTTATCCACAGTGTGAAGACTAGAGGTTCTTTTAGAGCATCATCCTCGAGTCAAGAAGTTGATAACTTTTTTTTTAAAATCAAATTATCATATGGTGTCTTTTGAAATTTAGATGATCTCAATGATTTTGAAGTCAGATGCACTTGCCGATGAAAGAATGATCAAGTTAACCATGTGACTTAAAGGGAATCAACTTAGAAGCAAGAAGATCCGATGATATGATCATTCTTTATTGAATAAATTGATCAATGACTTAGTAAGGTTATTGGAGTTTAAGTTGCTAGCATGGAGTTATGAAGAGATGCAGCGGCTCGATGTAGCGTCCTTAATGAAATAGAATCTTACTAACATCAATGCTCCTAGACATGTGATTAGACATAAATAATAGTTCATTTCTAAAGTAAAGAAATCTATGTTGGCTTCATTTGGGAAGAAAAATACCACGGTTAGCGTCATCCAGTTAAGAAAAAGAATGACCAAATTCACATATGAGTTGATTTTAGGAATTTAAATAAGGCATGTCCAAAAGAAAAATTTCCACTACCAATCCCGAAGCAGATGGTGGACATTACCTCATCTCATGCAGTCTTCTCTTTCATGGATGGCTCATCTAGATATAACCAAATAAAGATGACCCTTGAAGATGAAAGAAACATTGCTTTTAGAACCCCGATCAAAATCTTTTGCTATAAGGTCATGCCTTTTAGCCTTAAAAATGTCGGTGCTACATACCAATAGGCTATGACTCAAATATTTGATGAACTTATTCATCATCAAGTCAAGTGCTATGTCGATGATCTCATGGTCAAAAACGAAAATGAAGACTATCTTTTTGACTTGTGAGTAGTTTTTGAATAGTTAATATAATTTAACCTCAAAATGAACCTCTTGAAGTGTGCATTGGGAAATTCCTTGGGTTTGTTATCGACATTAGAATTGAAATCATCAGGAGATGATCGGTGATATTAAAATGCCACCCCCTAAAAGATTAACTCAACTCAAATCATTCGAAGGGTGGTTGGCATATCTAAGATGCTTTATATCATACCTATCAGGAAGATGTCAGTCATTCTTAGCACTTATCAAAAAGGATGCCAAGTTCAATTGGAATGATAAATATGAGCATGCCTTTAAAGAAATCAAGCATTACTTGATGACGCCATCGATTCTAGCGCCCCATCGGGCAAGCAACTCATACTTTACACTGTTGTGTTAGATGACTCCTTTGGTGCTTTATTGGCCCAAGTCAATGATGAAGGAAAGTAAAACACACTCTACTAACTCAGTCATCATCTAATCTTTGCTCAAACTAATTATGCACCCATTAAGAAGTATTTTCTAGCATTAATCTTTGCACCTAGAAACTACAACACTACATGCTTTCTTATAAAGTGAACCTAATCTCTAGGATCAATCCACTATAGTGTCTTATGACACGGCTGATGCTATTCAAACCATTGGCACGATGGTTCATTATCTTCCTGTTATTTGACATTATCTTCCTACCCCTCCATGCGTGAAAGGATAAGTGCTAATGGATTTCCTAGCAGCACACCCACTTTCTGATGACTTTCCACTTAGTGATGATCTCCTCGATGAACAAATCATGAACTTTGGAGATATTAGCATTCACTACTGGGAGATGTACTTTGATGGTGCAACTTCCTCTCAAAGAGAGAAGAAGAACCATAATCTACTATTCCAGGAAAGGCGGTAGGAATAGTTCTCTTAACTCCATACGATGTGATGAGATTCTCAAATCATATCAATCCTTGTGCACAACAAAGCCAAATATGAGGCTCAATTTTTGGTTTGAGTTAGATTATGCTAAGCAGAACTTCAACATCTTGGGATTCTAGTTATCAACCAAATCGCTGGGTCCTTTAAGGTTATAATTCTGAAGCTCCATCACTACCATAAGTATGCCATGGAGTTATTAGCCCAAATCCTAGAGGTTACCATTTATAGGATTCCTCGAGGAGAGAACATCATAGCATATGCTTTACCCAAACTTGCCAAGAAGTTGGCATGTCTTGAGTATGAGTCCATATTAATAAAGGTCTAAAATAGATAAGTCTTATCCTTTATTAATATTGAACTCATCAAAATGTACTTCAGGTTTCCATTGCAAAGAAAGACGAAAAGTTAGGTTGGAGGAAACCATTCATGGATTACATAAAGAAAGGCAAACTACCTCAAGAGAAGTCTCAAGCCCATCGGAAGCAGAGCACTTTCTACACTCTTGTGGATGGTGTGTCTACCGGTCTTTCAATCATATGTGGTTACATTATTTAGACAAAGCCCAAGATCATGATCGATCGGATTATGTGGAGCCCAACCAATCCGGTGATAGCCAAGATCAAGAGATTAGGATACTACGGCCATGATGATCAAAGATTGCATGGATATGACTAGGCAATGCTACCAATGTCAAATACACGGTGTAGTCCTACACCAACCACCCAACATTCTACATCATACATTAGCTTCATGGCCATTCAAGTGTTTGTGTACTGACATAGTGGGTCTGATTGATCCTCCTTCTTCCAAGGGTCATCAGTTCATCTTAGCTGCTACTGACTAATTTTCCAAATGGGCGAAGGTGATTTCACTTAGAAAAGTCATAGCTCAGCATGTGCTCTAGTTTTTTAGGAATCATATCATATATATGTTCAGAGTGCCATAATGAATTATATCTAATAATGATACTGCATCCAAGAGCACCGAGATCAACAACTTTGCCCGGAGATACACCATAGGTTGGAGATATTCTACCATCAACTACCCAAGGGCAAATAGCTTAGTAGAAGCCTTCAACAAAACTCTCATCTAAATACTGAAGAAGACACTCGATAACAATAAGAGATAATGGCATGAGCAGTTAGTTGAAGTCTTGTTGACCTACCGCACCACATATAGAACTTACACTCAATACTCAATTCTCCTTAGTGTATGGGTCCGAAGTCGTTCTACCATTAGAAGTCCAACTCCCATCACTAAGGATAGTTGGGTGTAGCAAGATCATAATAGAGCAGAACGCCATGTTACGGTTTGAAGAGATCAAAAGTTTGGAGGAGAGATGCCTACGGGCATGCCAAAACCTCCAGTTGTGCAATTAAAATGATTCAAACTCAAAATAAGTTGGTACATCTTGGGGCCTTTCAAGTAGGAGATCTTATTTTTGTTCTAAGGAGATTGATTATTTCCCATCATAAGATAGGAGGCAAGTTTGAACCCACTTAGGAAGGTCCTTTTTCCATAGAGAAAGCCTACCAAGGAGGATCTTATCAGCTTATTAATCATAAAGGAGAGTGACCAATTCTTCTAATAATTGGGCTCTACTTATAGAGATGTTATAAATCATGTTTCAAAATAATTATCAATAATGAAAATTCCATTTTGAATTTGATCTCTTCCATGTTGAAAGTATTCTTGTTTGCTAATCCACCATGATGTGTTAGGTAGGTGTAACAAACTCAAAGATCATATCCTTCATCGACACAAAAAAAACACAAACTACACTCAAACATATAAAATAAACACATATCTTTTATCTGGCTACTCTGAGTTGCGATAACGCCCCCAATGGCACTCACTTAATAGCTACTCTAGGTTAGGCTGTTATGCTACCCTACTAGTGTGTCACCCTAATGGTCTTCTTACTTCGGAGGATGTAACTCTACTACACTTCCCTTCCTTACTTGGCCACTGCACACCAACGAGCACCTTGTTAGTTTGGTAGGCCTTACTGTGTGGCTAGTAAGCTACCTCATGTTGGCTTCATTTAAGAGGATGTGGGTCTGCTATGCTTTCTTGTTGGATTAGCCTTCACGCACTAACTAGGTTGAGTCTATTTAAGATTTAGGATAAGTACCCTAGCGGCTCCTTCCCTCCTGATTGCTTCAAGTCTGAGTCAAGTCTTTCCTCGGGGTTGCCATCTTAGTAGTCGCTCTAGGTCAAATAGCATCTGTCCCTCCGACGATAGACTATCCGATGATCAGTTTAGCTTTGAAAGTTGTAAGCCTACATGCTTTGTTTCCAAATTGATCATTGCACACTGACAGGCACCTTAGGTTGGTTGGTTTTCATTATGCTGATGGATACACCTTAGGTTGATTGGTTCTCGCACCTTAGGATACACCACTCATGGAAGATGTAAGTTTGCTACGCTTTTGAGTTATCCATCGCATAAGAGGCTTTCTTTTCTAGGGCTCAGGATAACGCCTAGCAACACCTCCCTTATGGGCACTATATTTGGATCATGTCCTTTGTGACCCCATTTAGACACTACCTGGGTTACTATCAGATTGGATAATTCTCCTTTCATAGTACCCACCCCTATGATTGGAGAATATCTCTTGTGGATGTGCATATTCTCCCTTGGTCCAGTAAATCTGAGATAAGTCAAGGCCGACATAGCCCCTTTTCAGTGTGGTCCCTCGCACACCAATAGTGTCCGCAAAAACATATAAATAAAATATACATTCAATTGTGGATTGGGAGGACAGCCATAGTAGTACCTTTTGCTAAGCAAGTATCCTATCTTTTGGGTAGTCTCAGCAAAACTTCTTATAGGAATCATCTAACTACTCTTGAGTTGATATAAGTCCCCAACGACATCCACTCAATAGTCTCCCCTAAGTTAGGTTCGATTTATTATGCTACCAATAGGTCACCTTAGCGGTTGTTCCCTACTTCAAAAAATGTAAGTCTGCTATGCCTTCTTCTTAGCATAGCTATTGCACATCGAAAGGTGACCCCTTATGTTGGCTAGCTCTGCCCCATGGCTAGTAGACTATCCCTTTGGATTTGTAAAGCTAAGATGGTATAACTTTGATATAGCCCCTTCTCAATGGGTCCATCGCACATCGACATGGCCACAAAATTAAATCTATCAAATTTGACCAAGCTCACATCTTCAGTGGATATGCCCTCAATTTGAAATCAAACTAAACCACATAAAATTAAGATAAAATTAATCTTGACTACTTTTGAGTTAACATAAGTTCCCAGCAGCATTCACTCTATAGTCGCCCTAGGTCATGTTCGATTTGTTATGCATCCAATAGGTCACCCTAGCAGTTGTTCATCACTTTAGAAGATTTAAGTCTACTACTTCTTCAAGATAGTTATTGCACACTAAAGGCAACCTTAGGTTGGCTATTTTCTAGCTAATAGACTATCCCTTTGGATTTGTGAACCTATGGTAGGTCAATTATGATATAGCTCTTTCTCAGTGGGTCCATCATACACCGACTGGGTCTACACACAAACACAAATGAAATTAAACCAAATCTGATTTTCCCCAATGGAGTTAAATCATACAATTTTTCCCAATGGAGCCCCAAATCATATATAAACAAGTTAAGGCTGACAAATCATATACCCACCCCATGATTGGAGAATATGTCTTGTGGATGTGCATATTCTCCCTTGGTCCAGTAAATCTGAGATAAGTCAAGGCCAACATAGCCCCTTCTTAGTGTAGTCCCTCGCACACCAATAGAGTCTGCAAAAACATATAAATAAAATTTGCATTCAATTGTGGTTTGGGAGGACAGCCATAATAGTACCTTTTCCCATGCAGGTATCCTATCTTTAGGGCAGTGTCAGCAAAACTCCTTATAGGAATCGTCTAACTGCTCTTGAGTTGATATAAGTCCCCAACGACATCCACTCAATAGTCTTCCCTAAGTCAGGTTCGATTTATTATGCTACCAACAGGTCACCCCAACGGTTGTTCCCTACTTTAGAAAATGTAAGTCTGCTACGCCTTCTTCTTAGCATAGATGTTGCACACCGAAAGGTGACCCCTTATGTTGGCTAGCTCTACCCCAGGGCTAGTAGACTATCCCTTTGGATTTGTAAAGCTAAGATTGTATAAGTTCGATATAGCCCCTTCTCAATGGGTCCATCGCACATTGACATGACCACAAAATTAAATCTATCAAATTTGACCAAGCTCACATCTTCAGTGGATATGCCCTCAATTTGAAATCAAACTAAACCACATAAAATTAAGATAAAATTAATCTTGACTACTTTTGAGTTAACATAAGTTCCCAGCGGCATTCACTCTATAGTCGCCCTAGGTCATGTTCAATTTGTTATGCATCCAATAGGTCACCCCAGCAGTTGTTCATCACTTTAGAAGATGTAAGTCTACTACGCCTTCTTCCTAGCATAGTTATTGCACACTTAGAGGCAACCCCTTAGGTTGGCTAGCTGTACGCTGTAGCCAATAGACTATCCCTTTAGATTTATAAACCTGTGGTAGGTCAATGCTGATATAGCTCCTTCTCAGTGGGTCCATCATACACCGACTGGGTCTACACACAAATACAGATGAAATTAAACCCAATCTGATTTTCCACAGTGGAGTTAAATCATACAATTTTTCCTAATGGAGCCCCAAATCATATATAAACAAGTTAAGCAAACAAATCAAATTCAAAACCAACCTCCTTAGTGGAGCCAAATTAAACCAACTCCCCGGTAGAGTCTAAATCAAATAAATCCAACCAAACTCTTATCCCAATGGATACATCCCCAAACAAATCTATGAAATCAAACTCAAATCCTAATCCCCAGTGGATAGCCTAGACCTGCTTCCCTAGTGGAAGGTTCATATACCGATCCCCAGGAGACTCAAGCCCATATCTCTAGTAGATATGCCTCCACTTCAATTAAAACAAAAAAATTAAAGTCAATTTGATCTTAATCCTTGGAGGATTATAGATTCTTATCCCCAGCAGATCTTCTTTCCATAAATCATATAATAAAATCAAATTCAAACCTTATCCCTAGCAGATTTTCTTCTTCTATGCCCTCGACATAGACCCCTCACATGTCATGTCCAATGCATGTGTGATCCCCTAATAGATCTCCCTCCATGTCCTTGACATGTAATTCTCATCAAATCTTATTTCTTCTCTTATGCACACCTTTAATACTTCAACCAAAAGCCTAATAATGTATTCATTCAAATTACATCATCTTAATATTGTAATCAACATTTTATGATTTATGATGGTGCAAGCTCAAACTAACTATACAATATCATGCTAAACATATTATAGTGTGAATTAACACACTATATTATATTATAATATATGATGTTATATTATAATTTGCTATAATATAATATATTGTCTAACATTACACCTCATTATAATCACTTAAAAGGAACAAATAACAAAATTTTCTCAAAATATGAATAATGTTCATTTTGGATGTAAAATTGTTATTTTTTCTATTAGAAATGGTGCAAAATAGCATAATTTTGGTGTTGCTTCTTGGTGTGTGCCATGTATTTGGCCAAATTCTTCCATCTTAACCTTCAAATTAACAATTTTGTGAGTTTTGACCCAATATATTATGAAAATGTAAAACATACTAAAATGTACAATAACATTTAGTAACGCACCACCACATTCATATATATGTGAAGTTATATTGTTATGTACATTATAATTTAATATGCTTTCATATAATATATTATCTTACATTACACCTTAATGAATCACTTTAAGCAAAAAATTTTATAAAATTTGGTTGAAAAATGAACATTTATTTTGGATGCAAAATTCCATTTTGATTAAATGACACACCATAGCATACCTAATGATGTTCCAAAGCTTACCTTAAGTTTAAATCCATCATCATCTCAAGTATAAATCATTTTTATGAATTATGTACAAACTACTACATCATACTATAATAAACTAAAATATGCTAAACAATAAGTAGTAATACACAATAGTATGTTATAATGCATGATGCTACACTATGTCAGCCTAATGATGTTCCCTAAAGCTTACCTTAAGTTTGGCCAAATTCCATCATCTTAGTGTATAAATCAATATTTTTATGAATTATACTTATACAAACTCTACTACATCATACTATAATAAACTAAAATATGCTAAACAATAAGTAGTAATAAACAATAATATGTTATAATACATGATGCTACACTATGTTATGGCATCATATATTACAATACATTTTAACATATTTTATTATATTATATTGTATATCACATCATAAGGGATTGCTTAAGATAAAAAATTATAAAATTAGTCTAAACAATAAAAAACTATATATTTGAGTCATATCACTTACATATTTTAAATTGAAATAATATATTATGATGCCATGCTCTAGCTATTATGAATTTGTCCAAATTCCACCATTTTATAGTCTAAATCAACATTTTTATAAATAATGCTAGTGTATGCTCGATTGCATGATTATAAGAAACTAAAAGAATTTAAAATGTGTAGAACAATATATTATGATATATGATGTTATAGTATGCTACAACAAATAATATTTATTTTGAAGATAAAATCTTACTTTGTAGACTACAAGTGGCATAGCACACCTTTGGTACTACAACCTAATTCCCACTTCAAATTTAACAAATTTCATCATCTAATTTATTATATCAATATTTTTATGATTTATATTAATATAGACTATAAGGCATAATACCATAATATAAAAACATTTTAAAGCATCTTATAAGGTACTATAACCTAGTTGATGATGCTCCCACTCAAGGTTCCTCCATTCTTATGGTTGAGGGTTTAGGGTTTAGGTTTAGTTTTTTAGGTTTAGGTTTACTTTAGAGTTTAGGTTTATAATTTACTATTTGGGATTTAAAGTTTAGGGTTGTAAGTTTTAGGGTTTAGGGTTGGGTTTTAGAGGTTTGGGTTTTGTGGTTTTAAGTTTAGTGGTTTATTTTGGGTGTGGTTTATGGTTTAGGTTTAGGGTTTTAAGGTTTAGAGTTTTAAGTTTTATGGTTTAGGGTGTAGGGTTGTAGGTTTAGGGTTTCGGGTTTAGGATTAGTTTTAGGGTTTAGGGTTTAGGGTTTAGGGTTTAGGATTTCAGGTTCAGGTTTTTTTTTAATTAAGTAAACCTGTCGGTTTAAGTTCATATATTTTATTTTCTAATTTGAGTTTATTTTATTATTTATTTTTATTTAGGTTTATTTTTTATTTTTATTTAGTTTAGTTTATTAATTTTAGGTTTATTTATTAGTTTAGGTTTTATTTTAGTTTATTTGTTGGTTTATTTTTAGTTGAGTTTTTTTTCATTTTGGATTTATTTTATTTTTTTAGGTTTAGGTTTAGGTTTTATTTTATATCATATTTTAGGTTTAGGTTTTAGTTTATTTTATTTAATTTTAGGTATTTTTAGTTTAATTTGTTTTATTATTTAGTTTAGGTTTAGGTTTAGTATATTTTGGTTAGGTTTAGGTTTTATTTATTTTAGTTTTTTAGATTATTTTTTAGTTTATTTTTATTTATTTTATTTTATTTTTAGGTTTAGTTTTAGTTTAGTTTAGTTTTATTTTTTATTTATTTTAGGTTTTATTTTTAGGTTTAGGATTTTATTTAGTTTTTATTTTATTTTAATTTTATTTTAGGTTTAGTTTTTATTTTATTTAAGTTTTTTATTTTATAATTTAGTTTAGGTTTTATTTATTTTTATTTAGTTTTATTTTTTTATTTTCTTTGGTTTAGGTTTAGGTTTAGGTTTTAGTTTATGTTTTATTTTTTTTTTATTTTATTTTATTTTTTTTTTTATTTAGTTTATTAGTTTTATTTAGTTTGTGTTTAGTAGGGTTTAGGGTTTGGGTTTATTTTAGGTTTAGTGTTTAGAGTTTAGGTTTTAGGTTTAGGTTTATTTTTTTTTTAACTGAGAACAAATTTATATTCAACATTTCTTCTTATTTCATCAACCAAGTAGACCCCAAGTTTTCTAAGACACAAGCAATGACATAGATAAAAATGAGCCATAGAGCAAATCAAAATCCCTAGATAAGTAGAACTGTCTCTATTATAAAGACACAGTTCCATAAGTAGTAGATCAGATCGACCATTCTTCAATTTGTTCAGTTCCCATCAGAAACACCCCCTCCCCACTCGAGTAGCGGGATCTGCCATCATATCCCCGATCTCTCCCTCCGCCACTTTCACGGTTGTAACCTCCGTCGCTCATCCCACCTCCATAACCACCACTACTCCGACCACCACCTCTATATCCTCCAGCACCTCCAAATCCCCACCTCCATAAGATAATCGCCACCTCCTCCTTCACCTCCACCCCGATCTACACTAAGCCTGGGATGTTCTGCCATGTCAAGGCTCGCACATTCTTGGGTTTAGGGTTAGTTTAGGGTTTGGATTTAGGGTTTGTGGTTTAGGTTTGGGTTTTTGGGTTTAGGTTTGTGGGTTTGGTTTAGGATTTGGGGTTTAGCTGTGGGTTTTGTGGTTTAGGGTCTGGGTTTGTGGTTTTAGTTTAGGTTTAAGGTTTAGGGTAGGGTTTAGGGTTTATGGTTTAGGATTTAGTGGTAGAGTTTAGGGTTTTGTGGTTTAGGTCAGGTTTAGGGTGGTTAGTTGTGGTAGGGTAGGTTTGGGTTTAGGATTTTTTTGGTTTTTAAATTACAAAAGTAGGTTTATTTATTTATATTTTATTTTATTTATTTGAGTTTTATTTTATTTTATAGGTTTATTTTATTTTATTAGTTTAGTTTATTTATTTTAGGTTTATTTATTTTAGTTTAGTTTTATTTTAGTTTATTTTATGTTTAGGTTTATTTTTAGATTTTTTTTTAGGTTAGGTTTTATTTTTATTTTAAGATTTATTTTATTTATTTTTTATTTTTATTTATTTTAGGTTTATTTTTTAAGTTTAGTTTATTTTTATTTATTTTTATTTTTATTTAGTTTAGGTTTAGATTTAGGTTTTATTTATTTAGTAGTTTAGTTTTAGGTTTATTTTAGGTTTAGTTTTTTTATTTAGTTTTATTTTATTTTATTTTTGTATTTGATTAGTTTATTTTATTTAGAATTTTATTTTAATTTTACTTTATTTTAGTTTAGTTTAGCTTTTATTTATTTATTTTATTTTTTTTATTTTATTTTATTTGTAGGTTTAGGTTTTTATTTTATTTTATTTTTTATTATATTTAGGTTTAGGTATTTTTATTTATCTTATTATTAGGTTTTATTTAGGTTAGGATTAGGTTTTAGGTTTTTTGGGCTAGGGTTTGGGTTTAGATTTGTGGTTTAGGTTAGGTTTAGGGTTTAGGTTTAGGGTTTTCTGCTAAAGCTTTAGGGTTTTTGTTTAGGGTTTGGGGCTGTGTTAGTTTTGGGTTTAGGTTTAGTTTATTTAGTATTTAGGGTTTAGGTTTAGGTTTGTATTTAGTTTTTTTTAAATTAAAACCGAGGTTTTTTTTATTTATTTTATTTTATTTATTTATTATTTTATTTATTATTTTATTTTTATTTAAGTTTATTTTATTTTATTTTTAGTTTATTTATTTTAGTTTATTTATTTAGATTAGCTTTTAATTGAGTTTTATTTTTATTTAATTTTAGGTTAAGGTTTTATTTTTTATTTTTGGTTTAGTTTAGTTTTATTTTATTTTTAGGTTTTGGTTTAGGTTTTATTTAAGGTTTTTTTTATTTTTAGTTTAGTTTAGGTTTTTTTTTATTTTATTTAGTTTAGGTTTATTTTAGTTTATTTTATTTTATTTATCAGTTTTATGATTAGGTTTAGTTTAATTTATGTTTAGGTTTAGGTTTTATTTATTTTAGTTTAGCTTTAATTTATTTTGTTTATTTTATTTTATTTTACATTTAGTGTTTAGTTTATTTAGGTTTTATTTTTATTTATTTTAAGTTTTATTTTTTTTTTTTTTTTTTTAGGTTTAGATTTTTATTTAGTTTTTATTTTATTTTATTTTATTTTTATTTTATGTTTAGTTTTTATTTTATTTAGGTTTTTATTTTTTTAGTTTAGTTTAGGTTTTTATTTATTTTATTTTAGTTTAGTTTTATTTTTATTTTTATTTTAATTTCTTTGGTTTAGGTTTAGGTTTTAGTTTATGTTTATTTTATTTTATTTTATTTATTTTATTTTTTAGATTTATTTATATTTTTTTATTTTATTTTAGTTTAGGTTTAGTTTTTATCTTTAGGGTTTTGATTAGGGTTAGGGTTTGGGGTTTAGGGTTTAGGGTGGGTTTGTTTAGGGTTTAGGTTTTATTTATTTTAGTTTAGGTTTAGGTTTATTTTATTTTTCTTATTTTATTTTTATTTTAGGTTTAGGTTTTATTTATTTAGTTTAGTTTATTTAAGTTTAGGTTTAAGTTTATTTTATTTTGTATTTTACTTTTATTTTTTAGGTTTTTTTTTTAATTTGTTTTAGGTTTTAATTATTTTAGGTTTTATTTCTTTTTAAGTTTTTTTATTTAATTTTTTTTTATTTTATTTTATTTTTGGTTTATTTTATTTTTTCATTTTGCATTTAGTTTTATTTTATTTAGCTTTTCTTTTTTATTTTTTTAATTTATTTAGTTTTATTTATTTTATTTTATCTTATTTTTATTTTTATTTTATTTTATTTTATTTTTAAGTTTAGTTTTTATTTTATTTTATTTTTTATTATATTTAGGTTTAGGTATTTCATTTATCTTATTATTCAATTTTATTTAGTTTAGGTTTAGGATTTTAAGTTTTTAGGGTTTAGGGTTTAGGGTTTAAGGTTTAGGGTTTTAGGGTTTAGGTTTAGTTTTAGTGGTTTAAAGTAGTTTGGTTTAGGGCTTTGTGGGGTTATGGTTTTAGGGTTTAGGATTTTAGTTTGTGGTTTAGGGGATGGGGTTTGGTTTAGTTTTTTTAAATTAAGTAAACCTAGTTTAGATTTACTTAGTTTATTTTATTTATTTATTTTAGTTTATCTTATTTTTAATTTTTATTTAGGTTTATTTTTATATTTAGTTTAGTTTATTTATTTTAGTTTTATTTATTTTAGTTTATCTTTTTTATTTTAATTTATTTTTTAGTTTAGTTTATTTTTATTAGTTTATTTTATTTTATTTTTTTTATGTTTAGGTTTTATTTTTTTTGGTTTAGGTTTTTTTTTTAATTTTTTAAGTTTATGTTTTAGGCTCTTATTTTATGTTTATTTTTATGTTTTATTTTTTAGTTTAGGTTTAGGTTTAGTTTTAGTTTATTTTAGGTTTAGGTTTTTTTTTTAATTTAAGTTTAGCTTTAATTTATTTTGTTTATTTCATATTTACTTTTGGTTTATATTTTTTTAGTTTAGGGTTTAGTTTTTGTTTTTTATTTATTTTTTGGTTTTTTTAGGTTTAGGGTTTTATTTAGTTTTTATTTTATTTTACTTTAGGTTTATTTTATTTTTTTATGTTTAGTTTTTATTTTATTTAAGTTTTTTATTTTATTATTTTTGTTTAGATTTTTATTTTTTTTAATTTAGTTTAGTTTTTATTTTTTATTTTTTATTTTTTTTAGTTTAGGTTTAGGTTTTAGTTTATGTTTGTATTTATTTTATTTTTTTATTTTATTTTGGTTTAGGTTTTTTATTTATTTTATTTTTACATTTTATTTAGTTTAGGTTTAGATTTTTAGCTTTTTAGGGTTTAGGGTTTAGAGTTATTTTATGGTTTAGGGTTTGTGTTTTAGGGTTTAGAGTTTAGGGTTTAGTGTTTAGGTTTTAGGTTTTGGGTTTTAGTTTTAGTTTAGGGTTTAAGGTTTTTTTTAACAGAGAACAAATTCATATTCAATATTTCTTCTTTTTGATTTCATCAACCAAGTAGCACCCCAAGTTTTTAAGACACAAGCAATGACATAGATAAAAAATGAGCAATAGAGCAAATCAAAATCCCTAGATAAGTATAACCATCTCTACTGTAAAGACATAGTTCCATAAGCAGTAGATCGGATTGGCTGTTCTTTAGTTTCTCCAGTTCTCATCAGAACCACCCCCGGGATCCACCATCATATCCCCGATCTCTCCCTCCACCACCACCACGAACCTCTCCACCTCTCACTCCTTAGCCACCACACCTCACCACCACCACCGAGATAACCACCGCCACTTTGCCACCCACCGCCAGATCTAGACTAAGCTACATGGCGATGTTCCTTCCATCAAGGTTTGCCCATTCTGGGTTTAGGTTTAGGTTTAAATTTTTTAGGTTTTAGTTTAGTTTATTTTTAATTTATTTAGTTAATTTACAGTTTAGAGTTGGGTTTGGGGTTGTGGGTTTGTGTTGGGGTTAGGTTTAGGCTTGGGTTTAAGGTTTAGGTTTGTAGGTTTTAGGGTTTTAGGTCAGGGTTGGTTTTAAGGTTTGTGGTTTGTGGGTTTATGGATTTAATGTTTAGTTTAGATTGGGGTTTAGGTTTTGGCTTTTGCTTTAGGTTTATTTATGGTATGATTAGTTTAGGTTTAGTTTTTAGTAGAGTTTAGTGGTTTGTTATTTAGGTTTGGGTTTTTTTAAGAGGTTTAGGTTTTTTAATAGGTTTATAGGATTAGGATTTTAAATTTAGATGATTATTTAAGTTTATTTAATATGGTTTATTTTAATTTTATTTTATTTAGGTTTTTTATAAAAGGTGGTAAGTTTAGTTATTTTTTATTTATTAGTTTATTTTATTTTATTTATAGTTTATTTTATTTATTTAGTATTATTAGTTTATTTGGTTTAGTTTATTTATTTAAGTTTAGGTTTATTTTAGTAGTTTTATTTTTTATTTTAGGTTTAGGTTTTAATTTATTTATTTTTATTTAGGATTTATTTATTTTAGTTTATTTTAAGTTTACATTTTTATTTTTTATTTTAGTTTATTTTATTTATTATATTATTTTATTTTATTTTGGGTAGGTTTTATTTTATTTTATCTTCCCATATATTTAGGTTTATGTATTTTATCAAATTAGTTTATGTTTAGGTTTAGTGTTAGTTTAGGTTGGGGTTTTTTAAGTGGTTAAGGTTTAGGGTTTAGGGTTTAGGATTTAGGGTTAGTGTAGGTTTAGGGTTTAGTGGGTTTAGGCTTTAGGGTAGGGTTTTAGGATTAGGTCAGGGTTAGTTTAGTTTAGTGGTAGTTAGAGTTTTTAAAAAAATAAAGCAAACCAAGAAGTTAGGTTTAATTAGTTTATTTTTATTTATTTTATTTTTTTTTATTTTTTTTTTTTTTTATTTAGTTTATTTTTTTATTTTTATTTAGTTTAGTTTATTTTATTTAGTTTAGTTTTTTTTATTTTAGTTTATTTTTTATTTTAGTTTATTTTATTTTATTTTTTAGTTTAGTTTTATTTTTTAGGTTTATGTTTTAAGTTTTATTTTATTTTTAGTTTTTTTTAGGTTTATTTTTAATTTATTTTATTTTATTTAGTTTAGTTTAGTTTAGTTTATTTTAGGTTTATGTTTAGATTTATTTATTTTAATTTAGTTTATTTTAGTTTAGGTTTATTTTTGTTTATTTTAGGTTTAGGTTTTTTATTTATTTTAGGTTTAGATTTTATTTAGTTTTTATTTTATTTTATTTTAGGTTTTTTTTTTTTATTTTATGCTTATTTTTTATTTTATTTAAGTTTATTATTTTAGGTCTATTTTATTTTTTAGTTTAGGTTTTATTTATTTTATTTTACATTCATTTTATTTTTTTATTTTATTTTGTTTTACATTTAGATTTAGATTTAGGTTTTAGTTTAGGTTTAGTTTTAGTTAAGTTTTATTTTATTTTATTAGTTTAAGTTTTTTATTTATTTTTTATTTAAGTTTGGTTTAGTTAGGTTTGTTTAAGATAGGGTTTGTTTAGGGTTTAGGGTTGTAGGTTTTAGGGTTTAGGGTTATACTATTTAGGGTTTAGGGTTCAGATTTAGAGTAGGGTTTATCTAGAGGTTTAGGGTTTAGGGTTTAGGCCTAGGTTTGTGGTGGGTATAGGGGTTTTTTTTTTAATTTTTTATTTTATTTTTGTTTTTATTTTTAAAATTAAAGCAAACCAAGTAGGTTTTAGTTTATTTAGTTTATTTTATTTTATTTTTATTTTAATTTTAGTTTAATTATTTTAGGTTTATTTAATTTAGTTTAGGTTTTTTTATTTTAGTTTATTTTCTATTTTAGTTTATTTAGATTTATTTTTAGTTTGGTTTTATTTTTATTTTATTTTTTTTGTTTAGGTTTTATTTTTTATTTTAGGTTTAGGTTTAGGTTTTATTTTATTTTTAGGTTTTAGGTTTTAGGTTTTATTTTAGGTTTTATTTTAGATATTTTTATTTTATTAGTTTAGGTTTATTTTAGTTTATTTTATTTATTTTTATTCTGGTTTAAGTTTATATATATTTTAAGTCTAGGGTTTAAGTTTTATTTTATTTATTTATTTTAAGTTTAATATTTTATTTTATTTTCATTTTATTTTTATTTTAGGTTTTTTTTATTTTATTTAGGTTTTTTTATTTTACTTTAGTTTAGTTTGAATTTATTTTCTTTATTATAGTTATCTTTTATTTTAGTTTATTTTAGTTTAGTTTAGTTTTATTTTAATTTAGGTTTTATTTATTTTATTTTTTTATTTTATTTTGGTTTAGGTTATTTTATTTATTTTATTTTTAGTTATTTAGTTTAGGTTAGTTTTTTTTAGCTTTTTAGGGTTTAGGGTTTAGGAATTAGGGTTAGTTGAGGTTTTAGGTTTAAGGTTTTGGGTGTAGGGTTTAGGGTTTAGGGTTTAGGGTTTAGGGTTTAGGGTTTATGGTTTAGGGTTTAGGTTTTTGGATTTAGGGTTTAGGGTTTAGGGTTTTAGGGTTTAGGGTTTAAAGTTTAGGATTTTTAGAGTTTAGGGTTTAGGGTTTAAGTTTTAAGTCTTGGGTTCAGGTTTTAGTTTTGGGTTTAGGGTTTTGGTTTTTTTTAACAGAGAACAAATTTAGATTCAACATTTCTTCTTTTCAATTTCATCAACTAAGCAACTCACCAAGTTCTTTAAGACACATGCGACGACATTGATCAAAAATGAACATTTATAGAGCAAATCAAGGACCCTAGATAACTAGAACTGTCATTACTATAAAGACCCAGTTCCATAAGCAGTAGATAGTATCGATCATTCTTCATTTTCTCCAGTTCCCATCCAAACCATCCCGACCTCTCGAGTAGTGGGATCCACCATCATATCCCCGATCTCTCCCTCCGCCACTACCATGGCTATAACCTCCATCACCCCTACCACCTCCATAACCACCAGCTCCAGCACCCACCTCCATATCCACTAGCCTCCAGTTCCCACCACCACCACGAATTGCCACCTCCTCCCTCTCCATCGCTAGTCTAGACCGAGCCAGTTTGATGGATGTTCTCCATCAAGGTTCCCGCTTATTAAGGTTTAGCTTAATTTTTTTTAATTTATTTAGTTACTTTAGGTTTAGGTTTAGGGTTTGGGGTTTAGAGTTTAGGGTTGGGTTGTTTGGGTTTAGGGTTTAGTGTGGGTTTATGATTTAGGGTTTAGCATTTTAAGGTTTATGTTTTTGTGGGTTTAGGATTAGGATTAGGTTTAGGGTTTAGGTTTTAGGTATTAGGGTTTATGGTTTAGGGTTTAGGGTTTAGGGTTTAGGATTTAAGGTTAAAGGTTTTTCTTTTAAGAAAAAAATTAAGTAAACTGATTTGTTTAGGTTTATTTAGTTTATTTAATTTTTATTTATGTTAATTTCTTATTTTTATTTAATTTAGTTTATTTTTTTAGGTTTATTTATTTTAGTTTAGGTTTTTTATTTTAGTTTTTTTTCAATTTAGGGTTATTTTTAGTTGAGTTTATTCATTTTATTTTTTAGGTTTATATTTTATTTTATTTTTTTAGGTTTAGGTTTATTTTTTATTTTAATTTTTAGGTTTAGGTTCTAGTTTTTTATTTTAGGTTTATTTTAAGTTTATTTTTTATTAGTTTTATTTTAGTTTATTTTATTTTATTTAGTTTAGGTGTAGGTTTCATTTTAGTTTATTTTAGGTTTAGGTTTTATTTATTTTAGTTTAGTTTATTTTAGTTTACTTTTAGGTTTAGGTTTATTTTATTTTATTTATTTCATTTTAATTTTAGGTTTAGGTTTTATAGGTTTATTTTATTTATTTATTTTAGGTTTTAATTTAGGTAGGTTTTATTTATTTTATTTTATTTTATTTATTTTTTATTTTTATTTTATTTTTATTTTTAGTTTAGTTTCATTTTGTATTTTATATTCATTTATTAGTTTAGTTTTTATTTTTATTTTATATTTATTTATTTAGGTTTAAGTTTATTATTTATTTTAAGTTTATTTAGTAGGTTTAGGTCTTTTTAGGGTCATATGGTTTATCTTAGTGGTTAGGGCTCAGGGCTGCAGGTTTAGATTGTGGTTGGGCTCAGGGTTTAGCTCAGGGTTGATTTAGGATGGTCCTGTGGTAGTTAGGCTTTAGTTTAAGCCTAGGGTCCAAGCCTTAATTTAGGGTTGGGCCAGGGTCAGGGGTCAGGGCCTGTTTTAAGATTAGTTTATTTGTGGTCTTTAATCAAGCAAACCAAGAGCTAGTATTTAGTTTAGTGCTCAGGGAGATTTAGGATCAGGTTTAGGTTGTGGCCTAGTGTTTAGGTTTAGGGTTTGTGGTTAGCTCAGGCCTGGGTCATTGTGGTAAAGTTAAGGTAGGTTTGGCAGGGATTTGGCTTGTGGCTCAGGATTTTCAAAGTGGCTCAGTGGCTAGTTTAGGCTCAGGGTATGGTAGGATCAAAGCTCAGGGTCTTGGGTTAGGGTTATGGTCAGGGTTGGGCTCAGTTAGGGTAGTTTATGGTTTAAGGTTATTTTATTTTGGATTTTGGTTTTAAAAAAAAAAAAGCAAGCAAGTTTTTTTATTTTAATTTATTTTATTTTTCTATTTTATTTTTATTTTATTTTAATTCTATTTTGTTTAGTTTATTTATTTTAGGTTTATTTACTTGTTAGGGTTTTCTTTAGTTTATTCTTTAGGTTTAGGTTTAGGTTTATGATTATGTTTATTTTTTAGTTGAGTTTTATTTTTATTTTATTTTTAGGTTTAAGTTTTATTTTATTTTAGATTTATCTTTAAGTTTTATTTTAATTTTTTTAGGTTTAAGTTTAGGTTTTATTTTTTTATATTTTAGTTTAGATTTAGGTTTATTTTAGTTCATTTTATTTTTTTTAGTTTAGTTTAGGTTTAATTTATTTTAGGATTAGGTTTAGGTTTTATATATTTTAGTTTAGGTTTAGTTTTATTTTATTTTTATTTTAGGTTTATGGTTTTTTTTTAGTTTATGATTTAGGTTTTATTTTTTATTTATTTTAGGTTTATTTTTTTTATTTTATTTATTTTATTTTAACCATGTTAATTTATTTTTATTTTACATTTAGTTTTTATTTTATTGTTTTTTATTGTTAAGTTTATTTATTTTTTTAGTTTGTTCTTTATTTTATTTTATTTATTTCATTTTATTTATATTTTATAGATTTAGTTTTAGTTTAGTTTTATTTATTATTATTTTATCTTTGAGGTATTTTATTTATTTTATTTTAGGTTATTTTATAGTCATTTTGTGGTAAGTTTAGGTCAGGGAGTGGCCTGTGGTCAGGGTGTGGCCTGGGCCCAGGCTCAGTAGGCTCAGTTAGTGGTAGTCTGGGGTGGTAGAGATCAGGCCTGGGGGTCAGTGGTTGGGTCAGGGCCCAGGTTGGCCCAGTTGGGTTGTGGGTTTAGGGTTGGAAGGTCCTTAGTTTAGCTCATTTTAAAAAACAGTAGGCTCATTTTTATCTTTATTTTGTGGTAGGGGTCAGGGTCTGATCAGGCTCAGCAGATCAGGTTAGGCCCAGGGCCCAGTTTGGTTGGGTTTAGTGTCAGGTGAGCCTGTGGTCTGGTAAGGGCCCAGCCTGTGGCTCAGGTCAGGCCTGTGGTCAGGCCCAGAGCTCAGGGTTTAGTGGCTAGGCCCATGGCACTTTTTGTGGAGGGCCTAGGCCAGGCCCAGGTCAGGCCTGGGCTGGGCCCAGAATCAGGTCATTACTCAGGGTCAGTGGCCTGGTTTGGCTATGATTTGGAGATCTTTAATTAAGCAACCCAACAGGGTAGTTTATTTATTTATTTAGTGCCCCATTTATTTATTTATTTAGGTTTATTTTTTATTTTAGTTTAGTTTTTATTTTTTATTTATTTAGTTTAGGTTTTATTTATTTATTTTTTTTATTTAGTTGAGTTTTATTTTATTTTATCTAGGTTTAGGTTTTGGTAGGTTTTGGATTATGGTTAGGTTGTGGTTTTAGATTTGGGATCATGGTTAGGGTTTGGTGGGTTTGTGGGTTTAGGCTTTATTTTGGATTAAGGTTGTGGTTTAGGGTTTAGGGTTTGGGGTTTTATTTATTTATTTTAATTTATTTTTTATTTTTTATTTTAGAGTTTAGGGTTTAGGGTTTAGGTTTTATTTTAGGTTGATGTTTAGTTTAGGTTTATTTTAAATTAGGTAAACCGATAGATTATTTTAGTTTATTTTAGTTTAGGGTTTGGTTTAGTGTTAACTTAGGGTTTAGGTTTTATTTTTTTTTTTTTTTTAAAAAAAATTAAGTAAACCCAGTTTATGTTTATTTATTTTATTTAGTTTAATTTTATTTATAATTTATTTTATTTTTTTATTTTTATTTATGTTTATTTTAATTTTGTTTTAATTTAGTTTATTTATTTTAGATTTATTTATTTTAGTTAATTTTTTAGGTTTAAGTTTATTTTTTTAGTTTATTTTTTTGTTTTATTTTGGTTTAGGTTTTACTTTTTATTTTTAGGTTTAGTTTGGGTTTTGATTTTATTTTCTTAGGTTTAGGTTTTAGGTTTTTATTTTAGGTTTATTTTTAGGTTTTATTTTTTAGTTTAGTTTAGGTTTACTTTTTAGTTAATTTAATTTTATTTAGTTTAAGTTTAGGTTTAGCTTTTATTTATTTGGTTTAGTATATTTTAGTTTAGGTTTAGGTTTTTTTTTAGTTTATGGTTTAAGATTTATTTTTTATTTTTAGGTTTTATTTTAAGTTTATTTTTAGGTTTATTTTTATTTAGTTTTATTTTATCTTATTTTAGGTTCATTTTAGGTTTATTTTAGTTTTACATTAGTTTTATTTTATTTTATTTTTTTTATTCTTAGGTTTATCTTATTTTAGTTTAGTTTATTATTATTTATTTTATTTATTTTATTTTATTAGTTTATTTTATTTTATTTTAGGTTTTGGTTTAGGTTTTAATTTAGGTTTTATTTTATTTTATTTTAATTTATTTAGTTTAGGTTTTTTATGTTTTATTTTAAGGTTTATTTAGTTTAGGTTTAGTTTTGATTAGTGGATC
This sequence comes from Cymbidium sinense, assembly GCA_021442155.1. Taxonomy (NCBI): domain Eukaryota; kingdom Viridiplantae; phylum Streptophyta; class Magnoliopsida; order Asparagales; family Orchidaceae; genus Cymbidium; species Cymbidium sinense. The sequence continues at coordinate 127,885,262 of CM038218.1, forward strand.
AGTTTTAGATTGTAGGGTATGGAGTTTAGGTTTAGGTGGGCTCAGGGTAGGTTTAGATTTAGTTTAGCATGGTGTGGTTGTGGTGTGGTGGGTGGTTTAGGGTAGGGTATTGTTTAGATTTTTGCATTTTGGGGTTTTATTTTAATTAAGCAAACCCAGGTTTAGGTTTATTTAGTTTATTTTATTTATTTTAGTTTATTTATTTAGATTTATTTTAAATTTATTTTTTAGTTTATTTATTTTATATTTATTTTAGTTTAGGTTTTATTTTAGTTTATTTTTAGGTTAGGATTATGTTTATGTTTTTTTAATTTAGTTTTTTTTTTAGGTTTAGTTTAGTCTTTTATTTTATTTTATTTTGATTTAGGTTTTAGGTCTTTATTATAGTTTAGGTTTAGGTTTAGCTTTTTTTTTTTTTTTTGTTTAGTTTATTTTAGTTTAGCTCAGTTTATTTTATTTTGTTTTATTTGCTTTAAGTTTTTTTTATTGTTTTAGGTTTTTTATTTTATTTTATTTTATTTATTTTTAAGTTTATTTTATTTTTTTATTTTACATTTAGTTTTATTTTTTATATGTTTTATTTTAGTTTATTTAATTTTTAGTTTAGTTTAGGTTTTATTTATTTTATTTTTGTTTAGTTTTTTTTTTTATTTTATCATGTTTTGTTGTAGGTTTAGGTTTAGTTTTAAGTTTTATTTTATTTTATATTTTATTATTTAGGTTTAAGTTATTTATTTATTTTATTTAGTTATATTTACTTGTTTAGTTTTAGTGTTTTTTAAGATTTAGTGGTTTGGGTTTGGGGGTTTAGGGTTTGGGTTGGGTTTGTTTTGGGTCAGGTTTTAGGTAGGTTTAGGTTTATATAGGGTTTAGGGTTTGTGGTTTAGGTAGGGTTTGGGTTTAGGTTGGGGTTTAGTTTAGGTTTGTGGTCATTTTAGGGTTTAGGATTTATTTATTTTTATTTATTTTATTTTAAATTATAAACCGTAGGTTTAGTTTATTTAGTTTATTTTTTTATTTTAGTTTTTTTATTTTTATTTTGATTTATTATTATTTTAATTTTATTTAGTTTAGTTTATTTTATTTTAGTTTTATTTATTTTAGTTTAGGTTTTATTTTAGTTTTTTTTTTAGGTTTTGTTTAAGATTATTTTAGTTTATTTTATTTTATTTTATTTCTTTTTTATTTTATTTTTTTTAAGTTTAGGTTTAAGTTTTTATTTTATTTTTAGTTTACATTTTAGGTTTTTATTTTATTTTATTTTAGCTTTAATTTTTAATTTATGTTTAGTTTATTTTTAGCTTATTTTATTTAATTTTGTTTAGGTTTAGTTTATTTTAGTTTGTTTTGGTTTTATTTATTTTAGTTTAGGTTTATTTTTATTTTATTTTATTTTATTTTATTTAGGTTTAGTTTTATTTAGTTTAGGGTTTTTTTATTTATTTATTTTAAGTTTTATTTTAGGTTTAATTTTAGTTTAGTTTTATTTAGTTTTATTTTATTTTTTATTTTATATTTTATTTTACATTTAGTTTTAATTTTATTTAGGTTTATTATTAGGTTTATATTATTATTTTGATTAGTTTATTATTTTATTTTATTTTATTTTAATTTTTTATTATTTTTTTTAGGTTTATGTTTAGTTTAGGTTTTATTTTTTATTTTATTTTAGGTTGTTTTATTATTTATTTTATTTTTTAGGTTTATTTAGTTTAGGTTTTGTGTTTTGTGGTTTAGGGTTGTGGTCAGTGGGGTCAGAGTTTAGTTTAGGGTTTAGGGTTTAGGTGGATTTAGGGTTTGGGTTTAGGCTCAGTTTAGGGTTTAGGTTAACTTAGGGTATGGTCAGTTAGGTTGGGTATGCATGGGTTGTGGTTTAGAAGGTGTGGTGGTGTTTAGTTTATGGTTTTGGGGTTTAAGGTTTAAGGCTCAGGTTTAGGGCTCAGTTTGTGGGTTTAGGGTTTAGGTTGTTTAGTGGTATGGTTTATGGTTTAGGTTGGTTTTATGGAGTTTAGGGTTTAGGATTTATATTTAGTTTAGGTTTATTTTTTAAAAATTATAAACCAATAGTTTAGATTTATTTTTATTGTTTATTTATTATTTATTTTATTTATTTTAATTTATTTATGTTTATTTAGTTTATTTTTATTTATTTAGTTTTTATTTTATTTTATTTAGGTTTATTTATTTTTATTTAATTTAGTTTATTTATTTTAGTTTATTTATTTAGTTTAGGTTTTATTTTATTTTATTTATTTTAGTTTAGGTTATTTTATTTTAGTTTATTTTTTAGTTTATGTTTATTTTTTAGTTTAGTTTATTTTATTTTATTTTTTAGGTTTTAGGTTTTATTTTTTATTTTTTATGTTTATGTTTAGGTTTTATTTTATTTTTTTATGTTTAGGTTTTAGGTTTTTATTTTGGTTTATTTTAGGTTTTATAGTTTAGGCTAGTTTATTTTTTATTTTATTTTATTTTATTTAGTTTAGGGTTTATGTTTAGTTTATTCTAGGTTTAGGTTTAGTTTTATTTATTTTAGTTTAGTTTATTATAGTTTATGTTTATGTTTTTTTTTTATTTTGTTTATTTTAGATTTAGTTTTTTTTAGTTTAGGGTTTAGGTTTTATTATTTATTTATTTTTTTGTTTATTTTTTAGGTTTAGGTTTTGTTTAGTTTTATTTATTTAGGGTTTTGTCGCCATCCTTCAAGATCTTTGATGGCGTGGGAACCCATGATAACACATTTCACACATTATTTTGCAAACACACCTGGCAACAACGCACTCCTCTTCCGCTTTTCATATTGTGTGTTGCATTTGATTGGTACACCAAACAACCCAATGGTTCGATGAAGACTTTTGCTAAGTTGGAGCACCTCTTCATCAAGAGGTTTGTTGTAGCTCAGCAGAGAGTCATTATAGGTGACCTCATTGTAGAGAAACAAAAACTCAATGAGTCCTTTATTGATCACATTCTTAGGTGGCACAACCTGTGCATGAAATGGGAACCATAACTGTCCGAACAGCATGTCATTGAGATTCTTCTCAAGAATATCCATGGCCCAGTCGCTTTCATGCTTAAGGGCTTTACTATCAAAACATTTGAGAAATTAATAAACAAGGCAACTAGCCAACAAGAAGAAGCCAAATAGTTGCCCTTTCCTGACTAATCATCTAGGCCCAAGCTGCAGAAGGTGTGAGAAGAAGCTAGGGATAGTGTGGGATAAAGGGAAGGAGCTAGAGTTCAAGATGAGAGACTACGAGCTCAGCCCTTTGCCACCTCCTTCCACCACCGCCATCATTGGCCACACCACCACAATGACCATTTCCACCTCCTCAGTAGCCTACCGAGTAGCGGTATTCATATCCATCGCCAGGTAGCTACTTTCCACCTACTCTTGCTGATAGATTGAATAAGCCATAGGAAAATCTTTAAGAATCTCTTAAAGAAACCTGATTTTTAGTTACCAGAGCCTAAGAGGCCAGAGGAACTAGGCAAGAGTGATGATCCTAGCTATTGCCCCTACCACTGCATGTTAGGCCATGTCTTAGAGGATTGTATCACTTTTAAGGACTAGCTTGAGTGCATCTATAAGTTGAGAGCCATAATTATCCCTAAAGAATATTAATTAGAACAACCATCCAGTTCTGTTAGAGTAATCCTTGGGGATACATGTGATCCTCTTAAGACCAAAGAAGGTTAGGATATCTCCCTATCCCGATCCTCTAAGAAGATCATTTCTAAGATCAAGAAGCATTCCTTGCAGGTGCCTGAAGTAGCTCAAACCTTCAACACCAATGAAGGTTTGCTAGTTACAAAGGACAACTCGGGGTGGATAGTAGCCCACCACCAGTAGCAGCTCACCATACTTGCCTAGGATAGTCCAGTAGTACAGCCACCATCTGAGTCTAGTACTCCCTCCACCGTTGCAACTACTACCTCTTCTGCTAGCTCCGCTTCTACCAGCAAAAGCATTATTTCTAGGGATAAGAGCACTAATTCCCTTAATCTGCTTACTTTACTTGATTTCTATTATGTACCTCCACCCAAAAAAAAATTAATGAAGAAAGCTGATTCTACTTATATATTGTCTACTTCTGATGCTCTTGATTTTATTCCTATTGAAACCTCTCTGAGTCTAAATAAAAATAATAGCTCTAGTAGTTTGATTTTCCTTTCTCGAGAGTACTATCCTTCTCTAAATCAATCGTTCACCTCTTGAGATTGACTTGGAGTTAACCGACTGAATCCCATAGGAGAAGTAGTATGCCCATGAGAAGGTAGAACTTTCCATAACCTCATCATTCCAAGAAGTCACTATAGTCAACCTAATGAGTTGCAAAGTTCTACCTCCTGGGTAGCACCTCGTGATAAGGGTAAGCAAGTCATTGGTTTGAGTGAGTAGATAACCCTCCATAGGATGCTCCACCCATGGATATGCTTAGGAGGACCAATCTAGAGATTATAATGTCCTAGCTCACCTTACAAAGTTTCTGCTAAGTTAAGCATATACTATGCCTTGTCTTATCCAAAGAGATGGGAATCTCAAATTAAGGCCTTACTTGATCTAGAGATATGCTTACTCACCGACTACTACTAAAGAGAGGCATGCCACCAAGGACATCTTAGGAGTTACATTCACGATGAAGACTTATTCTAGGGATGACCGAGCACAACTACCTTTTACATTAAGTGGATGTTGGCGATATAAGCTATCCAGTTTGGTTGAGGTGTATCAATCAATATTATGAGTCTAAGAACCCTTGCCTACTTAAGGATCGACAACTCCAAACTCTAAAAAGAAAGGATGATGTTGAGAGGATTCAATGTACAAGGAGAGAGGGTCTTGTGGTGTTTATTTTGGATATATAAGGTGGTGGGGGGCACCACATCATGTAGGGGATACTTTTGAGGTGATTAGGTATAGATTGAGGTATTATGTACTATCTGAAAGATAGAGACTCACCCTACAATGGACCTAATCATGTAATAAGGACTCTCGGCATGATGGGTCTTCAATGTATGTAGATTTGTCCCCTACTTTACATGGATGAATAAAGTAGGTTTATATTAAACCGTTCTTAAGTTTCCTATGGAGGTAAGCCTCTATAGTTATTACATCTTAGAAATAAAATTTCTAAGAATACTCGATTAAAGTAGACAATTATCATCTCCAAAGATTTCAAGGTTAGACTATCAAAAGATTGGTTGTATTTGGAAAATCAATTGGGAATGTTCAAGGAGAAGACTTATTTTTAGAATTCAAATGAAATAAGTAGGAAATGCTCATGATACTAGGAAGCCTAATGAGCATTCCAATCTATCCTATGGTTGGGCTTTATAATTTTGAAGTTAAGGAGATTTATATATTTTGAATTGAAATTTAATTAGATTACTTTGGCTTATAATCTACTAAAATAAGGTTGTGGGAATGCCTAAGAGGTGAGGATTTATGCAAGTCAAAGGAAATAGCTACCTATGATCCTAAATCTAGAGCAAGACAAGCTAAAAGCATGACCTAAATCAAGTGACAGTGGACATAAGGGTTTACCTCCACAAGAGAGAATAAATTATCTAACTTCTGGACTTATAGCCGCCTAGAGTGGCCACCTACTAACTTCTATGATTTTAAAACCATGTAGTCTAGCATTATAAATTGCAAGATAGCTAGGGTAGTTATTTAATTAGAAAGAGACTAGAGCATGAGTGGTATGAGCATATGACTTAATCTATAGATGCAAAATATTTTCAAATTTTATTTCATTTTAGACACATCATTTTGATAGAGGCTTTAGGATTTCTTATGCCTAAATGCATGATGAAATAGGTTATAGGTCAAATCAGCTAGAAGAAGGCGTTCTCCACCACAAGGGATGCCTTCACAGGTCAAGCATTCCTTTATCGCAAGGATGGAGATCCTTCATGTTCTAGAGAAAGAATATGCATGCATGTGAAACATACAACCATACATCTGGGGTTACAAATATTTTAATTATCTTATTTATGTCTTAGGCTTTATGATGAGGTTATGAGTTTTTAAAATTTAGTTATGAGTGATTGGTTGGGTAGAAAAGCTATTTTTATCCTAAGAGCCTAATCATATCCAAGCCACACATTAAAGCATCAATCATTTAAGAAACTATGATAAACATGTCATCTTAATGCACAATGTAAACATAACATCAAACAATTATATAAACTATCATAAAAGAATAAAAGATCGGTGGTCGGTACCTCATAACCCAAGAGGGAAAAGATGGGTAGTTGAGCTCTACCTTTATACAACCTGGAATATGAAAGAATAATTATAATTGTATTAAATGCTATGGGGGTCTTCTTTCTTCATATCTCCATTTATGATTTGGTTATTTCTTTGATTTGGATGGCGCTTGCTTCAAAGGCATCACAGGGCTCTCCAGGATAAAGCCTTCTGGCCACTGCTCATCCTAATCCCCATAGCACTAATCATAATTCCTATTGAAAAAATTACATTTTTATGGGAAAAGTAAATCTAACTACACTTACAAAATAGATGTTAGCTAAATATACATATAATCCCAAGCAATTATATTTATAATTTGGACTTAGCACCCTACACATGGGTAACTAAGCCCACCTGTCCTAACTTGGATTATGCTTAAAGATTTAAGCAACTTGCAAAAAGACCATTCACATTTATTTTTAAGCATCCCTTAAGCATAATCCCTATAGAAAACATGATTAGGCAAATATTGGCCTATCATCCAGTCTAGCACACCCTAACATCCAATATAAAATAATACATTATAAAAAAAAATCATATATCACATCATAAACCATCCTAACTTTGAGCTAGAAGTGGTGAATTATTTCTAATGTGTGTATTAAGGCTTCTGTGGTAAGTCTTGTTAGGCATTAGTGTTGTATTTTCTAAGTGTAGAAGGATTCAATTTAACATGAAAGGTTGATTTCACTTGAAGTAGTTTAATTGATTTGAGAAATTTAAATTTTTTTTTTGTTTCATTTGATTACACTTAGCAACTAAATGTTATAAAGAGAGGAAAAGTGGATTGCCCTCTTTCATCCCTATCTTAAGTCACTTTCTAAAGTATATTAATTGGATTTAGTTCTCTTTAGTGAATGTCTTATTAAATTATTTAATTAATTATATATTTAGGTTCACTTTAAATAATTCTATTAAAAATGAAAGGTATTTAATGATTAATTTAATTGAATTACTACCACGTGACATATATTAAATCATTCCATTCCATCACATGTAACAAGCATATGATTTAATCCTAAGAATGTCTATACATGCAACATATTTTAGCATTAGATGATGAATGTATGTGTATGTTTAGAATTTATATTTTATTTGTTTGAATTATTTAAACATATTAATTTAAAACTTTATCCAAATTATTATACAAAAAGGACATAAGAATAAAATTAAATAGCATGTGCCATTGTTAAACCAAAGGATGTGAGGTAATCAAATGACCTCCTTGGAGCTATCTAAAGCCTCATATTCTCGATGTCAGACTATATACCCATTATTCAACATATGTAAACATGAACATAGGAAGTAAACTCCAAATCATATGGCTAATTAATTCAACCACTTAGTCAATTATGAATGCATGCAATTTTAATGTAAGATGGGATTTTCATTCACTAATCACATATACATATACATGTGCAAAGATATAGACAAGTATGTGTCATTGTTAAACCGGAAGAGGTAATCAAATGACCTCCTTGGGGCTAACTAAAGCCTCATATTCTGGATGTCCATTATATACTTACTTTTCTTGGACACACATGGATGTATACATAAATGTGGGAAAGAAAACCATTCAAAGATTGTATATTTTTTATTGAATCATTTATATATATGAATTAAAGCTTTATACAAATTCTAATGTTGAAATACATAAGAATGAAATCAAATGGGTACATGTCATTGTTAAACTGGAAGTGAGGTAATCAAATGACCTCCTTCTAAAGCTTCATGTTGGAATATCTAGAATATATACACATACCATTCAATCTTATATAAATCAACACATGAATAGAGGAAAGAGAACTTAACATTCATACACTTAAGCTATAAGCACATGAATTTCTTATGTATTTATAACTAGCATCATAACTCATATTATTATTCATTTATAAGCTTTTGAAAAATACATTTGGATTTAATAATGATAATAGCCATGCATATATTAAATTAAATCAACACATGCCAGCTTACATAAAGTAAATCCATTTTATTTTACTTGATTTTGGAAAGATGGATGCATGAATTCAAATGACATACCAAATTTAACATGATTGGAAGGAGGATAGTCAAATATAAGCAAGTGATTTATTCAACCAAACTAGTTCTTAAGGACAATCAAATCAAATAAGATTATTTAAAGCAAACTGAAGCTTTTTTATTAATTAAGTTTTGGATTTGATTTGATTTAAAGAAGAGAAGATAAATCATCACTTACTACTTTAAACCCATTCCCACATTAGTGATTTGATTTAATTTTAAGAAATGTAATTAAGTTGATTTTATGGGTTAGTAAAGTTGAACCCTTAATTAGATGAATTAATTACTCTTATCTATGTCACCTTAAAGTCATTAACTAAACAATTATGAGCCAACATGATATGCATAGAAAATAAACTTGCAATGATCCTAGGAAATAAAAAGGGCCTGATGCAATTGACTCATGATTAATAGTTAATTAGATTAAGAGACTTAATTAATTACTCTTATGGTTTTCTCACACATATGGACTATCCATAATCTCACTAAATTCCTTTAGGTTATTAAACACCTAAAGATCTACCCCATGATTCAATTAATTAATATGTGATTATGATTTCAATTTGATTAAGTGATTTAATTAATTAGTTAAATCTTAATTAATTTCATTTTAAAAAATTGAAATGAACTTGGGAAAGGGCCCTTTCCTTAGTTCACTTAATGTTGAACAATGATTGATAAACTTAATTTACTAATTTATTATTGTTCATGGGATTAATAATCATTAATTAACTTAAAAGAGTAGTTAAGGTTAATTAATTAATTTTCTTAATTAAGTGAGCAATAAATCCCAAGAAAATCATGGGAGGTAGAGGCGATCCCATTAAATTAACCCACAAAATTTGGGATTAATTTCTCAAGTAATTAAGGAGTAATTAAGCTAATTAATTTTATAATTAAACCTTAATTACTATTCAAAATTAGTTAAGATCATTTTTAATTAATTCTCTCTCGAAATAACTTTAAAATAAGTATTTATTTGCATTTTTATTTCTATGATTTTTTATGATTTTAGAAGTTTCACCCATTAAAATGATTAATTAAGCAATTAAAGCCTAACCTATTGGCACGCCAACGGTGTGCTTTCATGCATGTGATTGGCAACTTAAAACTTATCTGACTCATCACCTACGTGATGACGACGAACACACTTTCTCATCCACCATCCGATTTAAGATCATATCACTATGATTAAGTCCACAGGTTAATAGGATTAAATAAGATCAATCTAGCAAATCTAATCATGACTATCCATTTTGATCATGCAGAACGGATGATGAGTGATCTAACATCATGCGAGTGAGGGAAAATGGAGTTTGTCCACCATTGCTGACTTGATCAAAGCTTACCCGGGCTCGGATCAACTCCAAAAGGATCCCACACCTTCACAGCATCGGTCGGATGGGATTCAACAGTCAAGATCAAACGGGATGCAAGTTTTCTTAAAAAATCTCCAACCCATTTTGCCTAAGGATTAGTTTTGGAAGCATAGCTCGGCAGAGCCCAAGACTAGTTGTTCAAACGATTGAGGAAGCTTCATCTAGTGGAGATGAAGCCCTGTTGAGTAACAATTGGATCAATTCCTCAATGTTCACTTAGAAGGCCATGAATTGATGATTTGGAGCTTGATTTGATCAAGCCCACCCTGCTCGGAAGTTAGAGATGATTCATCTTGCTCGATGAGGCCTAGGGAAGGATGCAAAGTTAATTTGAGTTTGATGGAGAAATGGAAAGTTAGGTCAAAATGGGAGTGTCCTATTTGGATGGACAATGGCATTTTTGATAGAGAACGAGCTTGGGAGCTTAGGAATGGCTCTAGCGGTCATCTTGGGTACTAGACTGAGGAATGATTTTGGTGTGTGTTTGCGTGGAAATGAGGAAGTGAATATCCCCTTCATCTTGATCAGATGGTGGGAATAGGTTTGTCTTATAGTGTCCACCATCTTAGGGAGTCATGGGTGGCAGGGAGGAGGTGAGTTGGCTCGGCTTGGTTGGTTGAAGGTGTGGAGGTGGTTGCCAAGGATGAATCATGGGTGTCCTATGGGTTTCAAATGCTCCAATGGGGAGGGTGAGGTGATTTCACCTCCCATGGTTCATGGCCAACCCAACCACCCTTTGGGTCAGGTTGGGCAATGTCCTAGGTGCCTAGGTGGACCATTGGGAGAGTACCTAGTGGCCAAGGAATGAAAATGACCACTTACATGGGTGATTTATCTCATGTGATGCCCTTGACCTAAGGGTAGAATGATTATTTGGCATTGGATTTGATTTGGGCAGATTTGAAATGAGCCAAAATGGGTTAGCCCAAATTACAAGTCAATTGGAGTTGATTTGGTTAGGTTTGGCTCAATTTGACTCATTTAGGTCAAACTGGGTGAGGTTGGGTCAAGTTAACCAATTGGTCCAATTGGGTCAAACCAATGGTTGGGTCAAGTTCATATGATCATTTGGTATATTTTGTTTAATTGGTTTTGTTTAGTTTATCTTATATTTGATTTTGGCTCATTTAAATTCATTTGGGTCAAATGGGTTGTAACCAATTTGAACAAATTAGCCAAATTAGCTTTGTTAGTGTTGGTTTGGGTTTAGTTGACCAATCAGAAGATGATTGTAGGCTTTAGTTTCAATTAATTTTGATTTGGTTTTAATTTAGCCAACTTGATCCTTTAGGGTTCTATCATGGCTTTGGTCCAATCATGGCTTCACCAAGTTCAACAATCAATTTAGAATAAACTTTAGCCATTGCAATCAATTTGGTTTATATTTTGATTTGATCCAATTTGGTCTTTTAGGTCAATTTGGGTCAACTTGGGTCAAGAGGACCAAATAGGTTTGGTTTGACTCAATTGAAGGTCAATTCATATTCAAATATTGATTTTGATTTGGTATGAATCATTGGTTTTAAGGGATTTGGTTAAGGTTGTAATTTGGCTAGTTTAGGTTCATATGGGTAAAGGGGTTGACTTGGTCAAATGTCTAAGTTGACCTAGTTTGATCCAATTTGTGACAATTGATCAACCTAGGGTGATCAACAATCATGACAAGAGGTTTTGATGGGCTTGGTTCAATCCAATTTGGGTAGGATTAGAACTTGGCTCAAATAGATCAAATTAGCCATTTTGGGTCAAGTGGACCAATTGGGTTTAGTTGGCTTGATTTTGGGTTGAGTTTGATTTAGTTGAGTTTATATATGGATTTGGGATTAATATATAAATTTAATTGTAATTGGCTTGGGTTCAAATGGGTTTTGGTTCATTTGAACATTTCAAGTCAAAAGGGTTAAGTTGGGTTTGACTTGGGTTGATTTTGGTTTGGCTTGATGATTGTAGATTTCATTTATATTTGTGAATATGATTGAAGGTATGATTGATTCATTATAAAATCAATTGAATTTGGGTTTTGGAATGAAGGAATTTGGCTAAGTCCATGGAGTTGAGTCATGTGGCTTAGGTTTGGATTTTGATTTGGTTTGATTTAGTTTTGATGATTTAAATGTATATTTCATTTAAATTTCTAAAGATGATTGAAAATATGATTGATTTGTGAGAAAATCAATTGAGTTTGACTTGATTTTGATTAAGATTTGGCTAAGTCCATGGGATAGGTCATATGGCTGAAGGGTTTTGATTTAATTTGATTTAGTTTGATTTACTTTTGATCATTTGAATGTAAATTTGATTTATATTTAGGAAGATGATTGAAGATATAAATTGATTATGAGAAAATCAATTGATTTTGGATTGATTTGGATTAAGATTTGGCTAAGTCCATAGATAGGTCATATGGCTTGGAAGGGTTTCAAGTTTGGATTTGATCATGGCTTTAATCATTTGGTTTTGGAATTTTTGGGATTTGAATTTGATGTTTGAATTGAACTTAAGGTTTGGTTTGAGAAGGTGAACATGGATTGGATTTAGGTCGTAGGGTAGGTGGATTATCTTAATCCCTAAGGCATAACCTAATCTTTAACCCTTCTAAGTGTTTAGCTTAAAGTGTTTACCTAATTGTTAGAAGTGTCTCATGACTAGAGAAGTCTTGATGTCTAGAATACTCCTAAGTCTAAGATGGGAAGATTGAATCTGCACTCCAAAAGTGAGGTCAACATGCCTTAGGCTCCATAGTGTTGCCCTTAGAGATAGATGATTGGATGACCGAAGCCAAGTATCACATTATAAACATGGATACATCTTTCATCGCTTTGCTTGGGAGACCATGCATACCTGAGAACAACATAGTTCCATCCTCTCTACATTAGTGTATGAAGTTTGTGAGAGGTGGGATCATCCATTGTGTCAAAAGAGATCTCAAGCCTTTTACTGTTCATGAGGTCAGCATATGTGAGTATGCGGCTTACTACCTCCCTGTGGTTAAAAATTTCTATAGGGGTCTCGGAGTCGCCTTTCAAATCTATTTGTGAGAAATGAAAGAGAACACGACCCTTATAGAAATTCATCTATTTAGGATGCCACACAGTGTTGTAGATCTACTTATTCAGATGATCAAGTATGTCATCAAGGTATAGTGTACTATCTCAAAAGATAAAAGTCACTACCCTTTAATTACCAAATCACCTCAATAAGGACTCCTAAGGACAATGGGTCTGCATATGTATCAAAGATTCTTCCCCTACTTTACATGGAAAAGTAAAGTAGGATTTATTTTAAACTGAGTTTGTTAAGTTTTCTACAGGGGCAAGCCCCCATAGTTAATTACATCCTAAGGGATGGGATCCCTTAGAAAACTCGATTAAAATGATCGTTGTCTCTAAAGATTTGAATAAGAAAGGACTATTAATCGATTGGTTTATGTTTGAAGATCAAAATGGGATTGATCAAAAGTGGGAGTTCTTATCAAAAGTAAAATGAGAGATAAGTAAGAGATGCCCACAATGCTAGGAAACCTAGCGAGCATCTAAAACTATCCTATAGTTGGCCTTTACATTTTAGAAATTTTATTTAATTTGTTTGAGTTACATTTTTCATTAGAATTTAGGACTTAGGATTCCTTAACACAAGATTAAAGAAATGCCTAAGAGGTGAGGAATTATGCTTATGGCCCACAAAGGGGAGAGGCAACCTCAGAACCTAAATCTAAGGAGCTTCGGTGAGGGCCGAAAGCACAACCTAAATCTAAGGAAAAAAGTGGGTGATTGGTTTGCCTCCACAAGAGAGGACAAAACACCCGATAGTTTAGACTTACAATCACCTGGGAGTGGCTACCAATTAACTCCTCCTATGATTTTAAATACATGTAGGCAAGTCATTATGTTTATGTAAGATATCTAGGCTATTATTATTTAGAAAGAGACTAAGTCTTTAAACTCACTCCCTAAAGAGACTAGATCATGTCAAGGGACATGCATCAAATGACCTAAATCTAATGTAATTTCAAATTTTATTTTTGGTCAAATATTTTGACTCAGGCTAATAGGATTTTTTATGACTAATGCATGAGAAAGAAGATTATTGGCCAAAATCAGCAAGAAGGGAGGAGGTGAGTTTCCACCATGGCTCTCAAAGGTCAAGCTGAGTTTCTCTGGCAAAGGTGGAAGCCCTCCAATCAAGGGTGAAATAAGATGCATTTGTGCATGATATTACAAAAGAAATGCTCATCCACCTAAGGGTTGCTAATTCTTTTATCTTGATTCTAAACCTAAGCTTTAGGTGAGTTTAAGAGTTGTTTAATTTTAATTTGAATTGTTAAGTTGGGTAAAAGATTTATTTTTCCTAGAGCCTAATCCACATCCAGCCATACATAAAGCAAGGAAGAAACTAGAAAATCATGCCACTTAATGCAAAAGCTAAATAAATCATCAATCAATTTATAAAGCTAATCAAAAAGAATAAATGGCCATGGTCGCACCACGCACAAACCCAAAAATATTAAATATGGGTAGCCGAGCTCTACCCTTATACAACTAGAATTATAAATAAATCAAATTATAATTTAAGCAAAGGAATTCATTGTTATGGGGGTCTTCAAGCTTTATTATTGTTTCTTCCTTCTTCTTCTTTCTTCTTCTTCTTCTTCTTTTTCTTTGGTTCCTTCTTTGATGATTGGAAGGTGGATGCTCAAAGCTTCACATGGTGCATAAGATAGGATCTTATGACCAATGCTTATCCTAATCCATAACAATCATTCCAAAATCCTAATTATACAAATTTTTACATGAAAAGGAAAAGTGGAAATCTAACTAACACCTGTAAAATAAAGATTAGCTAAAACATACCACACAAATCCCAAGCATGTATATTGGACTTATCACCCCACACATGGGTGACTAAGTCCACTTGACCTATGGATTATGCTTAGGGGTATAAAGCACTTGCAAGCAAAAGCATTTATATTTTTATTTATGATAGCACCCCTTAAGCACAATCCCCTACAGAAAAGAATAGTTAGACTAAGCATGTCCTACCATTCATTCTATGAGCATACCCTAACATCCAATCTAAAACATATATCACAAAATAAAACATAACATCAAACCATGCACCGACCTAACCTAAGGCTAGAAGTGGTGACTTAGGCTAATGTGTGTGCTTCAAATTTTCTAAGTGTGAAGAACATGTTCAACATAGAAGAGGGTTTCATTTAAGTTGTTTAAGTGTATTGGGTTGATTTTATTTCATGTTTTGATTTGGTTTAAGTGGATCCTACAATTAATTCCTAAGTTATGAAGAGAGGGAAAGAGAAGAGAACTTCTCTTCCTTCCCTAACCTAAGTAATTTCTAAAGTAGATTCACATTTTAGTTTCATTTAGGTTAATGTTTTGATTACATCTTTTGATTAATCCTAAGTTTAGATAATATTCTAAACAAACCTATTCAAAAAGAAAGGCATTTTAAGATTAAATAAAATGAATCAAAACTCACATAAAACATATTACTTTATTTCTTTCCAACATATATAACATGCAGATGGATGGAATCTAAGTATATCTATACATGCAAATGAAAGTATTTAACACACTTTATGATGCATGCTAAGTAATCAATTTAAGGAAAGTTAGTAGTTGAATATGCATGGTTTTTTTTCTTAAGTAAAAGAAGGGTTTTCCTTATCCAAATTTTCACATACATACATGAAAGTAGGAAAGGCATAAGTGAGTACAGTGCCATTGTTAACTAGAGGTGTAAGGTACAAGACCTACTTAGGGCTACTTAAAGCCTCAACCTGGGTTGTCCACTAATATACCACTTTCCTTAAATACAAATATGTATATAAAAGAAATGAAATAGAAAAGGAAAATGCAAAAGTTGTTTGATGGTTTCATTTTATCTTATGCAATTTATGCATGCAAGTATAGGAAACCCTTCTTAGGTGATTGCATAGGAATGAATAGGGTATAGAATTAAGTAAGAGTTGGGTTCTTTTCAAATGAACCCTATATCTTACCAACTCCTATTCAAAGCTATGCTATCATAAGAAAAAAGGAAACCTATACTAAGCATGACTTTACAATCTATCACATGCAAACTCATAATTAAGGCATAAGTAGCACACTTTCAGATTTGGTATTTGACTTATGTATTTTGAAAATAATTTGGATTTAGTAGTGATAATAGCCACTCATATTTCTACTTTAGCCAACACATGCAAATTTGACATAAAGTAAACAATTTCATTTTAAAATTTGATTTTCAAAATTATGAATGCATGAAATCACATGGCATACAACTTAACATGTTGGGGAAAGATTCAAAGTAATATAAGCATGTAAACAAACTCACTTCACTTAAATCCTAAAGACATTCCTATAAAGTTAGAAAATTTAAAATAAATCAAAGTGAATTTCAAAGTAATTTTTGTTTAGTTTGAAATTTAATTTAATTTTGAAAAGGTGAGAAGAGTTTCTTGTTCCCTTGAGATTTTTGTTTAATTTTTAGATGATTAGATCCATTTTTATGTGTTGATTAGGTTAAGGTATGAATTAAGTAGGTTAATTAACCCTTACCTACACCACCTTAGAAGAATCAACTAGATAATTATGAGCCAATGAGATGACATAAAGCCCACAAGGAATTTAAATTTATAATGCACCTAATAATGGTCTAATGCAATTTGGCTCACAATTAAAAGTTAATTAAGCTAAGAGGTTTAGCTTACGTAATTTCAAAACACCCTTTCAAACATGTAAATTAGGTTTTGATTTCCTTAATTGAACTTAGGCTATTAAACACCTATGCATCTACCCAAAGTAAATTAATTAAATTTTTATGCTTTTTAGAATTTTTAGAAATTGATTAAGGGGATAATTAATGAATTAACCCTTAATTTAGAGGAGATTAATGAGAGAAGAGGGGGTTTAGGGAATAGCTTAGGGGAAATGCCCAAAAATATTCCAGAAACCTCCTACTCACTGGTTTGACCTTAATCAACCCTAATCATAGGTTAAAATCACTAATCATACCCTAATTATGCTATTACATAAGAGGGGTAATTAAGGAAACCATATGCAATTAGTCTAATCAAGAATACAATAAATCTCAAGAAAATTATGAGAGGTAAGTCATCCCCTAAAACTTACCCAAGAAATTTGGGATTAATTAGAGGACTAATTAAAAAATAAATAACAAAATACACTTTCTAATAAAACCTAAATTCAGAGAAAATCATAATTTAAAACTCATCAAAATTAATTTCAAAATGTTTTGGGTTTAATTATCTATCCATAGGATTTTATTTCATAATTTTTTGAATTTTCTAGCAAGAGTTATGAATTTTGAAGTTCTCTAAGTGAATTAGGAATTAATTTATTAATCCCTAACTAATCCCTACACGGCATGACGCATGGCGGTGGCGTCAATCAGCACTCTTTACATGCATCGCACCGTGAAGGGGTCACTTAACTTGTCACCTCACGATGGATGGCGGCTCGATTTTAATCTTTGTCGTCCATCAAAGATCGGCTAAGGATCCCCTCCCACATTTTACAAAGGATAAACATATATCTAAACATGTTAAATAATCTCAACCCCATCTAAAATGCATGGATGGACGGATGAGATCATCCAAGGTTTTCCCCTTGATCAACAAAGACCGTCCATGATCAAGGGGATTATCCAAGCTAGATATAGCATAGAATCAAACCAAATTCAACCCACACCATCTAAGGACAGAGAGCGGCAAATCCAACGGTAAAAAATTGATGGGGTTAAAATTTCTTTCACAAAGCTCCACACCACATTGAGTTTAGTGATAAAAAAATCCCATACCTTGCCGGAGGTGATCACTGCTCGATTCCCTTGGAGAAGCTTCATTTGGTTAAGACGAAGCCTTGCTGAGAGTATGAGCACTTAAGGTTGAGTAGATCAATGTGTGGACCAACTCCTCCTTGCTTGAGCTTTGGCTTTAATCCAACTTGATCCTTCCTTATTGGGGAACTCCAATATAAGCTTAGGTGCACTGACTTAGCTCCTAGATGAAGTGTGCAAGAGCAATTGGAAGGAAATTGAGTGAGGAAGAAATTGGCTAATGGATTGAGCTCCCCTATTTTTGCACTATGCAAAATCGAGAAATGGGGAATTCTAATCCTCTCTAAGAAGCTTGGGAGTGCTCTTTGATGATTGCTCCGAGTTCCTTAGCTTCAATCAATAGAGGGCAAGTGAGAATTGAATTGAATTAGGGGGAGTATATCTCCCCCTTGAAGGATCGAGGCAATGCTCTTGCCATTTTGATCCAATTGATCATATTGGGAGGGCTATTTGATCTATTTTGAGTGTGCACATGGTTGGTTTGATCCAAGGAGTGGATTGCCAACCTCCCATGTGCTTGAATTTGAGCTTCAGAGGGAGTTTGAAAAATCAATTTTAAGCTAAGGGTCGAGTTTGGTCTAGGGACCAAATGGGTTGACCCAAACCCATTGGGTTGGGTGCACCACTCATCACTAAGTCCCTTGAGCTTTTAGGAAAGCCTCAAGTGAATGTGAAGAGGGTATGACCAAATTACCCATTGGTTAGCCAAAATTTGTTTTATGGCCTAGGGTAGGATGGTCATTTTGTTGTTTTCTAGTTTGGACATGTTGGTATGTGGAGAAACTAGGTTTGGCCAAGTTCATTAGATTTGGAATCCATTTGATAGGGTTTGGCTCATGTTGACCCATTTAGGTCAAAATGGGTCAACTTGGGTCAAGTGGACCAATAGGTCAAATTCGGTCAAACAAAGGGTTGGGTCAAGTTCATATGGAAATTTGAAATGTTTTGGTGTCTTTGGTTTGATTTAATTTAGTATATATTTAATTTTTTCTTATATGACTTCATTTAGGTCAAATGGGTCAAGTTGACCTATTTGACCCATTTGACATATTTGAGGTAGGTCAAGGGTAGGTTTAGGTTAGGTCATATGAGTGGATTAGTATCTTTGTTTCCAATCAATTTGGGTTATTCATTTTGGCTCAACATGACCTAGTCATGTTGGGAAGGTCAATTGGGCTAGGTTGGGTCTAGTTGGCCAATTGAGGCTTTGGTCAAGTTCCACAAGTGATTTGGAATGGACTTGACCCATTGGTTCCAATTAATTTGGCTTAGATCAAGTTTTGACACATTTTGACCCTTTAGGTCAAAATGGTTCAACTTGGGTCAAGTGAGCCAATTGGGCTCGGTTAGCCTCAAATGTTGGCTTGGTCAAGTTCAAACATAGGTGAACTTAGATCAATGGTTTCAAAACCTATGGTGGAATTTTATGTATTTCATTTTTATGTTTTCAACCAAGGTTGATTGATCATCCCATGATATTTATCTATGATTGAAAGTGGTAGTATAAATAAAAATTTTATTACCATAAAAAAGAAGTGTGTTTCAATGAAATAAATATGAATGGGATCAAAATTCTATAATAAGGGTTTTGGTCATCATGGTATTTGAAAATAAATTGGTTGATTTGAGATCAAAAATAAAATATTAATTTATTCAAAAGAATGTTTTGAGTCCATGATTTTATATATATTTTTTTGAAGAGATTTTTGGATTTATATTATGATAAGGAGATTTGATATGAGAAGATAGGTTTATTTTTGTGATTATAATAACCTTAAGATTAATTGATTATTACTTGATTAAGGAATTCAAATGAGGTTGAATTATCAATTCATTATTTGATTTTTGAAATGGATTGTTTTGAAAATTTATTTTATTTATATATATTTCAGAAGTCTAGAGTTAAATTTGTTGGTTTATTTGAGTAATCATTTTAGAGTTATATTAAAATATGGATTTAAAGATTTAGGTTTAAATTAAAGGAAAATATTTAGGATTATTATTATAAAATTTTAATTGAATAATGATCTAGTTTATATTTTAAATGAGTTTGAATATTTCATTGATAAAATAATTAGGGAATTAAATAGAGTTTGATAACATAAATTTTTGTATAATTAATAAAGATTTTTTTTATGAATAATTATGATGATATAATGTTTGAAAATTATTTCTAAAATAATTTATAATATTGAGTATAAAGAATACATTGATTTTAAAGATGTGGAATTTTTTGAAATTTGATTTCATGAAGATTTAAATGGGTTTTGATTGATTTATATTTGAATATTTTTTGGTTAATATATAATATACTATTCTTTTCATTAATATAGCATATCAAAAAATCTTGTTAAAGATAATTTTCTTTTTAATTTTTTTATATTTTCTTTAAAGGGTTAGATGTCAAGATTCAAATTGATCATCAATAATTGATTTCTTGGAGAGTTTTTTTCAATTTTGGATATTAATCGAATATAAATAATCGCTTTAAATCATCATCAAACATGAAGAATTTATTAAATCTTCTTTCATTTTGATTAACCATAAAGTTCTTCTTGATTCTATTTTGAAGATGTCAAAGATTGGTTCTAAGTCATTTTCATAATTTGGACAGATTTTATACTAAATAGAAAGACTCAACACAAAAGGAAAAGAATCAAATAATTGAGACAAAAATAATTATTTCAAGAACACAAAGTAATCAATTATTAACAAATAATACTGAATCTATAAATTAGAACAAGCAATGTTCTCAGGTAGAGTAGAGTGAACTTAGATCAATGGTTTCAATTAGAGCCATGGTGGAATCCATGTAAGGAGGGTTAAGTGTTGACTTGGTCAAATACTTGGTTTGATCCAAGATTGATTGATCATCCCATGATGATTGTTGATCATGATGAGAAAATATAAGTTTATTCAATTTTGTTAGATCAAAAAATTTGATATATTTAGGTCACTTCTATGTAAACCTAAGTCAAAATTTTGGTGAAAGCTTGATTTAAAGTTTTGATCTTGTACATGGACTCATGATTGAAATATAACCATTAACAAGTGGTTTGAAGTCAAATGGGTTTTGATCCATTTTAAAAAATTTCATATTCAAAGGAAGTATGAAAGGGATGATTTTAATTCACATTTTGATTGAAAAAAATTGATGTGGATTTATATAAGAGGTGATTGGCGATTAATTGAACAGAGTGAAAATCAAGGGTTTAGCTTGATTTGAGTAATTTGCTAAGTTAGATTTTGATTGAAAGGCTTAGATTGATTGAATGATTTGAGTTAGATTTTAAAAATTGGTTTTGATTATTTGAATTTATATTTCATTCATATATGTGAATATAAATGGACCATGAGAAAATTTTAAGGATTTGAAGTGATTTAATCATTACCAACCAAGGGGAAATGCCTTTTGGTACACAATGGTCAAGTCTTAAGAAGAAAGCATGGGACTTATATCTTCTAGAAATAAGGAACCATTGGGGTGATCAGTTGCTTTGGGCACCAAATCAAACCCGACCTAGGGCTGACTATTGAGTGAATGCCACTAGGGGACTTAAATCAGCTCAAGAATAGTCAAGATTAATTTCATTTTTAATTTGTTTATTTTGATGGATTCAGTTTATGATAGATCACACTGAGAAGGAGCTTATAGAAGCCTAGATCTATCTCAGATTTACTGAACCAAAGGGAGTAGCTTCTCAGCCGATGGGAGAACTATCCAACCAAAGGAGTGCCTTTTGATTTTCAATGATCAATTCAAGGGTTGAAAGCTCGGGGACTCAGATCTTCAAGTAGGAAAGATCACTGGGGTGATTGGTTGCTTTGGGCAACAAATCAAACCTAACCTAGGGCTGCCTGTCGATTTGTGACAATCATGCTAAAATGAATACATCATAGTATTACATCTTTCAAAGTGGGATGATTTTTGGGGTAACCTATTTATGTAAAAATAGATTGAACCCAACCTAAGGGCTATAGAGTGAGTACCATGGATTTAACTCTCAGTAGTCGCAATTCTATGGAGTTCTGACACTACCCTAAAAATAGGATGCCTGCTTAGGAGAAGGGGCCCTTTGGGGGCTTAAATTCCTAATCCACATGAGAATTAATTTTTGTTTGTTTTAGTTTGTTCTAATGTGGACCCTGTTAGTTTACGAGGGATCAAATTGAGAAGAAGCTTATATCAGCCTAGACCTATCTCAGATTTACTGAACCAAGGAAAATTTATGCATCCGCTGAATAAATTCTCCAACCACAAGGGTGGCTACTAGGAAAGGGGAACTATCCAATCCAAAAGTAATCCAAGTAATGTCTAAATTGGGTTGCAAAGGACTTGATCCAAATAGAGTGCCTATAGGGGATGGGGCTAGTAAAGGCTTAATCCAACACCCTCGAGAAAATGACATGTCTAGTCATATATCCAATAGGTATTCATTGTCCAACTCAAGGAGAAAGCACGGGGACTCATATTTGCTAAGAGTGGTGTACTCATCGGGTGAGTCACTATCAGTATAGCGAACATCAACCAATCTAAGGTGCTCATTGGTTTGCAATAATCACCTAGGAAGAAAGCTCAAGGACTCATATCCTTTTATAGCGAAATTAATTGCTGGGATAGTTTATCTTCCGCTCGACAGGTGCTACCCGACCTAGGGTGGCTACTGAGTGAATGCCACTGGGGGACTTATATCAACTCAAAAGAAGTCAAGAGGAAAGGAGCCTCTGGGGGACTTATCCTAAACCTCAAAATATACTAGACCTAGTTAGAGCATGATGGCTAGTTCAAGAAGAAAGCACGGGGACTCACATATTTTTAAATGAAGTCAACATGAGGTAGTGGTCGGTGAAGAATACCATTCTAACAAGGTGCTCTTAGGTGTTGCAAATGATCAAGTTAGAAGAAAGCTCGATGACATATCCTCCAATAAATGACCACTGGGTGACATACTAGGTAGCATGTAGACCAACCTAAGAATGACCAAGTGGAGAGGGTTCTCCCACATCAAGTAGCTCACAAGATTTGTGTTTATTTTGTGCATGTGTTAAAAGGAATAGGATGCCTCTGGGGGACTCTTACACCTACCTTAAAACACACTAAGAAATTATGAAATGATGCCACGGATGGAAACAAGAATTCCCACCAAGAAAGGATGCTACTTGGGTTCTCTCACACTTAACTTAGTTATGTTAATCGAAATAGGATACCTCTCAGTTTATCTTACACCTATTCTTAAAGCATTGAGAGATTGTGTTTATGTTGTGAAAGAGGGATAGGATGCCACCGGGGGACTCTTACACCTTCCCTAAACATGTCATGGCAAATTCGCAAGATAAGAAAACAACACTTCGAAAGAAGAGAAGATTTAATGAATGGAATTAGATTTTGTTCTTTTTATTAATGATATGTTTTTAAATAAGTTTTGTTTCATGGGTAATATTTCTTTACATAAAGCCCATTAATCTGAAGCATCGAGTGTTCTCCTTTACAATCAATAAGCTGATAAGATCCTCCCTTGTAAGACTTCTCTATGACATGGGCCTTCCCAAGTGAGTTTAAACTTGCCTCCCATCTTTTGATGTGCAACAATTGGTCTCCTTAGGACTAACACAAGTTCTCCTACTCAGAAAGAGTTTGGGCAGACCAGCTTGTTGTGAACTTGAATCATCTTGGCCTTGTACAACTTGAGGTTCTTGAACACACGTAGGAGACTCTCCTCTAAACCTTTGAGGTCCTCTAACCACAACTTTGCATTCTGCTCTGTAGTGATCTTTTTACCCAGTGATACCCTTAGTGATGGGTGTTGAACTTCTAAAGGAAGAATGGCTTCAGACCCATACACTAAGGAAAATGGGGTAGACTGAGTTGGAGTTTGGAATATGGTGCGGTAGGCTCATAAAGCTTCAACCAACCGCTGCTTCCACTATCATTTCTCATCAAGAGACTCTTCGATTCGGATGAGAGTTTTGTTGAATGCTTCAGCAAAACCATTAGCTCTGGGTAGTAGATGGTGGAGTATCTCCAATCTATACCATGTCTTCTATCAAAACTATTGATCTTCGTGCTTTTGAATTCAGTACCATTATCGGATATAATTCATCGAGGCACCCCAAACCTATATATGTTATGGTTCTCGAAAAACTAAAGCACATGGTGAGTTGTGACCTCTCTGAGTGGGATGGCTTCTTCCCACTTGGAAAAGTAGTCAGTAGCAGTTAAGATGAACCGATGCCCCTTGGAGGAAGGAGGATTGTTCAGAATTATAATGTCGGTACCCCAACACTCAAATGGCCATGAAGCCAAAGTAGGGTGTAGAATGTTGGGTGGCTAGTGGAGGACCACACCGTGCACCTGACATTGATGGCATCTCCTAGCTACATCCATGCAATCTGTGATCATAGAAGGCCAGTAATATCCAAGTCTTTTGATCTTCATCTTCATCTTCGGACCAGATTGATGGGCTCTATAGACCTGAGTGTACCTCAGTTATAATGCCACAGGCTTCATGTTTGTCCAAATAATGTAACCACATTTGATCAAAGGACTGGCAGTACAGGGTGCCATCAACAAGAGCATAGGTGAGAGCTCTTTATTTCACCTGATGGACTTATGACTTTTCTTGAAATAGTTTGCCATTATTCAAATAGTCTATGAACGGTTGCCTCCAATCTAGCTCCTTGTCCATTTTAGCAATGGCAACCTCCCCTTTAAGAGAAAGTCTCTCGATGAGTTCAGAATCAATAAGGGATAGGACTTGTCTATTTTAGACCCTTATTGAAATGGACTCATCTTCTAGACATGCCAATTCTTTGGCAAGTTTAGCCAAGGCATCTGCTACTGTGTTCTCTACTCGGGGAACCTTGTAGATGGTGACTTCAAGAATTTGGGCCAACATCTTCATGGTATACTCATAGTAATGATGAAGCTTGTGTTTGAGGACCTAGTAGGACCTAGCAATCTGGTTGATGACCAACTGAGAATCCCCAAAGATGTTGATGCTCTTGACACTGATAGTGATGGCTAACTCCAAACCGGCAATCAAAGCCTCATACTCAACTTTTGGTGCAGGGGTTGGAAAGATAGTATGAGAATCTCATCACATTATAGTTTGGAGTTAGAAGAACTATTCCTACCCCTGCCTTTCTTGGGAGAATAGATCATGGTGCTTCACCTTTAATAAAAGAAGCAACACCATCAAAATACATCTCCCATCGATGATTACTGGCCTCCCCTAAGTTCATAATTTGTTCATCGGGGAGATCATCACTAAGTGGAGAATCAACAAGAAGTGGGTGAGCTGCTAAGAAATCTTCTAGTGCCTATCCTTTTACCTCATGGAGGGGTACAAATGTGATATAAAACTGTGAGAGTATCATGGACCAATGAGCCAAACATCTGGAAAGCATTGGCTGTGTCATGAGGTATTATAGTGGATTGGTTCGAGAGATCAAGTTCACCTTATGAGAAAGCATATAGTGTCGTAGCTTTTAAGATGCAAAGATCAAAGCTATTCAATATTTCTCAATAGGTGGATAGTTAGCTTCAGCAAGGATTAGATAATGAATGAGGTAGTAGAGAGCACTTTCCTTCCCCATGTCACTAGCTTGGGCCAATAGAGTACTGAGAAAGTCATCCAATGCAAAGATAAAGGATGGCCCGCCGATAGGGTCGCTAGAACCGGCGCTTCACCAAGTACTCTTTGATGTCTTTGAATGTGTGCTAGCACTTATCATCCCACTTAAACTTGGCATCCTTTTTGATAAGTGCTGAGAATGGTTTGCATCTCCCTGATAGGTTTGAGATAAAGCGTCTTAGATCTATCAGCCATCCTTGAAAGGATCTGAGTTGAGTTAAACTTTTAGGAGCTGGAATTTCTAAGATAGTTTAATTTTTTCAGGATCTATTTCTATTTCCCACTGTCAGAAAATAAACCCAAGGAATTTCCTTGGAGTGACTCCGAATGCACACTTCAAGGATTCATTTTGAGGTTATATTGTCTTAACCATTCGAAAACTACTCTCAAGTCAAAGAGGTGGTCTTCCTTTTCTCTGATCTTAACAATTAGATCATCAACATAGCACTCAACCTGATGATGGATGAGTTCATTAAAGATCAAAGTCATGGCCCATTGGTATGTAGCAGCATTTTTAAGGCTGAAAGGCATGACCCTATAATAGAAGATTTTGATCAGGGTTCAGAAAGCAGTGTTTCTCTCATCTTCAAGAGACATCTTGATTTGGTTATAGCCAGATGATCCATCCATGAAAGAAAAGACTAAATGAGATGAGGCAATGTCCACCATTAACTTTAGTATAGGAAGAGGAAACTCATCCTTAGGACATGCCTTATTTAAGTCCCTAAAATTGATGCATATGCAATTTGGCCATTCTTCTTCTTAACTGGGATGACACTAGCTAACCATGTAGGATATTTTTCTTCCCTGATGAAACCAGCATCGATCAATTTCTTGACTTCAGAAATGACCTATTGTTCAATTTCTAATCGCATGCATCTAGGAGCTTGCTTAATAGGGTAATGTTAGGGTCTATTGCTAGCTTGTGGACTACTATGTTAGGAGATAATCTGACCATTTTTTCATAACTCCATGTGAAGTAGTCTTTAAACTCGATCAATAGTATAACTAAGTCATTGGTTTCTTCTTCATTGAACAACAAACTGATGTATGTCGGGCGAGGATTTTCTTCTTTTCTGAGGTTGATTTCTTTAAGCTTGTCGATTGTTGAATGAATCTCCTCTTCAAATTCTGGCGGTGCCTCTTTAACTTGAAGATCATCTGGATCATCTGAAGTTTCTAAACACACATTCTCATAAGAGTTGGGGATGTGTGAGAAGAAACTATCGAACTCAAATGGTTGGTAACAACAAGACAATAATCTTCATCATCGATAGGACCCACTGTACTGAATCCTAGTCCTGCTCTGGATTGTGCTTTCCTGCCTATGTTGTTCCATAGCTTTTCAAAGTATTCTGACCTATGCTTGGACCATGTGTGAGGAACTAAACCTTTTGTATAAGATTTTGAACACAAGGTGAGTAAAAGTCAAAAGGTAATTCCATTAATTCTTTAAAAGTATCTTCCTCAAGTCCTACATCAAGCTCTGGACTTGAGGATGATGAACCCAAAAGAACCTCTTTTCGTCATGTCACTGGAAGACATAGGGACTTCCTTAACTACCAAACCTTCAACTTTGAGATGTAAGTGAGGTAAGAGCTAAGGTTCCCAACTGCTGCCTGTTAGTTTCACATAAACCAGATTCGAATACTTTACTTTGCTTGGAGTCCTGGTCTTCATCTCTGGCCGGATCAAAAGTCACCTCCAATAGAACCCGCTGAGAGGAGTTGGCTAGTATACTGATCACATTAGACTCATCCTTTGAGTTGGATTCCAAGTCTATGTGAATAGTAGGGGTACTTATGAACTGGAACATGACCTCTATTGGCTGAAGGGCAACTAGTGCGTCTCCCACCTTTGGAACTACCTCTATTTCTACCTCTGCTTCTACCTAGTAGAGATTGAGCCATCCTGCTCACATGTCCATATGATGGAATGAATTGTGGATGGAATGTGATATGCGGGTCCACTTCTTCATCAATTCCCCTTTCTTGCTCACCTAGACTTTAATTTTTCTTTTCATTTTCTTTTATCTTTTCTTTTGCTTCATTTTCTTTTACTTTTATATTTGCATTTGAATTTTGTCCAAGTTCATGAGAAAGGGTGTTTTGAGCAAGATAGTAGGTTGCATCCTCATAGATCTCAATCTCTTAAACTAAAAATGGCTTTTCATCCCCGTTGACATGGTACTCAATTCCATCTTTTATGAACTTGATGCACTGATGAAGGGAGGATGGGATGATCTTGTTCTGATGTATCCAAGGCTTACCAAGCAAAGAAGTGAATGACATTTTCAAATCAATGTAGGACTTGGCTTCAGTGTTCTAGTCACCGATCTCCAATGGTAACACTATAGAACCTAAAGCTCGCTCACCTTGATCATTGAATCCTCTCAACATCATCCTATCTCCTCAGAGTGTAGAGATGTCAATCTTCAAATAGGCAAGGGTCTTTAGACTCATAATTTTTGTCTATGCATCAAATTCCATGAGAACCCTGGTGAGTTCGAACATGTCCATGTCGACTGTGATGTATAGAGGATGATTGTGCTCCAAGTCCACTAGTAGAAGGTCTTCATCTGTGAAGGTGATTCCTTGGGCTTCTTTTGCATAATGTGCTTCCTCACCTATGGTGGTCAGTTGAGCTAAGCATATTTTAGGATCAAGGATTTCCTTGATTAGTGATTCTCTCATCTCTTTGGATAAGATAAGGGCATCATATATGCTTAGCTTAGATGACAAATTTCTTAGATGAGAAAGGATGTTGTAGTCCACCTTCGGCTGGTCTTCCACAAGCATATCAAGGGTGGAGTATCTTGTGGAAGGGCTTCTCGATCTTCAGTACCAATGACTTGTTTCCCTCTATCTAGAGGTGCTGCCCTAGGAGGTAGAACCTTGCCACTACGGAGGTTAACTTCGGTAATCTCTTGAGGCAAGGTGGTGGTAGAAGGTTCTACCACACTCACTCACCTACTTTCTCCTATGGGACTCAATCGATGATTCCAAATCTATCTCAAGAGGTGAACCCATAGTATTCAGAGTTGGAAGATCCAACTTTGAATCAGAAAGAGAAAGATCAGAATTATTATAGTTAATTAGACTTGAAGAGTTATCGTTAGGAATAGAAGAAATAGAAGAGACATAGATATAATTCAAACTAGATTTATTCTTCAATTTCTTGGAATTATTTGGAGGTACAAAGTAGAAGTCAAGTAGATTAAGCTAAGTAAGTGATTTGATGCCCTTATCCGCTGATACAAGAGTTCTACTAGTAGAAGAAATAGAAGAGCTAGCTAAAATGGAAGAAGTCATCGGTGTGGAAGCTACAACTGAAGGCTTGAGGTTGGACACGATCTGGTCGCTAAAGGGCTATCTGGGCACACATGCCGCCGCTACACTGCTGAGCTCCCACCTTCTAGAGTGCCGCAACTTGCACAAACCTTCCTTGGTGTTGGAGGTTTAAGCTGACTCAAGCACCTGCAAGGAAAGCTTCTTGATCTTCTGAATTATTTTCTTAGAGGTTTTAGACAAAGAAATGTCCCAACCTTCTTTGGTTTTGGTAGGATCACTTGTATCCCCAAGGATTACCCTAATGGAACTGGAAGGTTGTTCCACAAGGTATTCCTTTGGGATAACTACAACACCAATCTTGAAACTGTGTTCAAGCTAGTCCTTGAATGTGAAGAAATCCTCCAAAACATGGCCTTGCATATGGTGGTAAGGGCAAAAGTTTGGATCATGACTTTTACCTTACTTCCTCCGGTCTCCTAGGCTCGGGTAGCTAAAAATTAAGTTTCTTTAAGAGATTCTTAAAGATTTTCCTAATTACCTCCCTCTTAAAAGGATAAGGTTTGTTTAACTTATCTAAAAGAGTAGGTAGACCATAGCTACTTGGTGGAAGATATGCATGTTGCCTAGTGGTATGGTTGAGGTGGTGGATGTGGTGGCCATGGAGGCTGTAGTGG
This sequence comes from Cymbidium sinense, assembly GCA_021442155.1. Lineage (NCBI taxonomy): Eukaryota > Viridiplantae > Streptophyta > Magnoliopsida > Asparagales > Orchidaceae > Cymbidium > Cymbidium sinense. Next base: position 127,914,416 of record CM038218.1, read on the forward strand.
AGGCCAGTAGGGTTGCCTCAGTGGTGGCAAAGGAGGTGGAGGATGCTAAGGTCATGGTCTCTCAGACTGATCTCTGTCGCTTCCCTTATCAACCAGCTATGCTCATGGTTTCTTCTCAGACCTTTGGGATTTCTTGGGCAACTGATCTAGAAAAGGCAACTATTTTGCCTCTCCTTATAGACTAGCCACCTTGTTGATTAGCTTCTCAAATGTCTTGATAGTGAAGCCCTTAAGCATGAAGGTGACCGCCATGAATATTCTTCAAGAGAATCTCAATGGCATGCTGTTCAGACAGCTATGGTTCACACTTCATACTCAGGTCGCACCATCAAAGAATATAATCAACAAGTGACTCACTGGAGTGTTGTTGTGCTATAACAAGATCACCTATAGTAACCCTTTGCTGAGCTCTAGTAAATCTCTTAATGAAGAGTTACTCTAACTCAGCAAATATCTTTACTGAACCATTGGGCAGTTCAGCATGACAATCAAAAGAAATACCCACTAGGCTATTGACAAAGAGTCTAAAGAGTAAAGCATCGTAGCCACCTGTGTTGCAATAACTAGCCCTAAAGTGAGCTATATGTTGCCTAGGGTTCCCACTACCATCAAATTTTTTGAAGGAAGGAGGCACGAAACCCTTGGTATACTGGATAGCATCAAATTCCTCTAGGTAGGGTCTACCCTTTAGAACCGATGATCCTCCTCAGGCTTGAGCCAAAGCTTCCTTCACCTGCTGCTCAACCATGGATTTTAGATCTTTTCTTGTATGGAGGTACTATCCACTACCTTCCTATACATGCTAGTGCTACCTTGCTCAATGGGAGGTAGAGTCTTAACTAGGTCTAATACATGCACTAGCTCAGGCTGACTGACATCGACTGTAATAGGATGAACTGGAGGGGCTTATTTTTGAAGTGCCGACACTACTATTAACAAGTCTTGTAACTGATGTTCCATCCTATCAATCTTCTCATCCTTCTGCCTTAACTAAAGTCAGAGGTGTTGGGCTGATTCTATGGTGTCCTCTTGATCAACCTCATCACCTTCCATGGCCTGTTGCTCTAAGAAGAGATCCTCTAGTATCAACCATGCATACTCTAGCTGAATCTCCCATCAAGTCATCTTCATTGGGATCGAAGCTGACTCTCTCTTCATCAGACCAGACATACCCTAAGATCTCCTTCTTCTCCATAAAATAATGTGCAACTATCTCATCTAAGGAATGATCTAACTCAATAGGTATAAATAGTTTAGGCTAACCGGTGTGATCCCTATCATGAACTGGGAGGCACCAGACTTCGCCTGTCACTAGGGAGTCAATCCTGTGTGGACTTTACTCACTAGAAGAATGATACTCTTGACTGCTACTAGTTGTAATAGGGGTAACAATCCTAGGATGATCCTCTACCACTATTGTAACTGAATGTCATCTAGAATATCTATGATAACTATCATCATCTCCACATTCAGCTGTAGTAGAGTTGGTGAAGGAATGACCATGATGCTCCGGGGTCGCCACTCCTTTCGCACCACCACTGGTAGAAGGTCAAGTAGGAGAGCTCGGCCCTACCATAATGGGTGGTGTAAGAGGAGTAGGATCCCTTGGTCATAGTTGATCACCGGTTTTTTCCGGATGCCTTCATGGCCTTAGATGGAATGGGAGATGTAACCATATCGGCGATGGTGGAGAGGGGTAGAGCGTGGGTGGAGACACCACGACTCTATGCACTAGAACCGCCCTCCTATGGTGGCTGGTCCCAATGAGAAGAATGCTATCAGTATGACGGTAGCACGCCGAAGCTAAACATCAACCAAAGTAGAAGGTATGACTTGAACCTCCATTGCTCTCTGCTAGTAATGTGTGATGAATGGGCCTCATGGGCCCTCTCCTGATGAATCTACCTCCCTACGCTACTTGGGATAACAGATCAAAGGTCAAACTGCATCCTGACTGAGTGTCCATGCTCTACCGACATAAGATCGAGGCGGCATGACCTCCTACTCCTAGAAATTGTCTACAAGTGCACCACTGGAGGAGGTGATGAACATCCTCCTAGCATCCTCTTCCTAATCCCTAGAGAGGATAAAACTGGTTTTCCATAACTAGTGGTGAAGTGATGATGGGAGACTCATCCATCGAGCTACTTCCTCCCTCAGCTATCAAGTGTGGAACCATTTGATCATACATTCTTGTTCCTACGCTGGGTGTGGGTAGGATGAGAGAGTGAGCTAGACCCATATTCAAATGTGGGGGAGGCAAGCCCTGAAACCAGAGGAGCCTTACCCTTGGAGGGTACAGATGGTAGGGTGCTAGCCCGCACTGGGGCAACATGGGCAACTCTGGGATGAACTGCAACTAGAGTCGCATCGACATCGCTGAATTGTAACATGGCTGTGGTACACGCTTTCCTCTTAGTGAGGAGACATCCAAATCAAAGGTAAGTCTATCGATGACCGGATTCTGCACCGTCACCCACCTTTGGGAATGCCCTCACAAGTGATCCCTGAAATCCCCTCAAATCTCCAAAGTGAATCAAGTGGGTATGGTCTAGACGGGGAAGTCAGCCTGATCTAAAGTTAGATCCATACCATGAGGGAAGGTGAAGACAAATTTTTGGGAACTATCATCCAAAACTGTAGTAAATTGAAACTGAACTATATTGCACTGACTGAAAAGAATCTACAATGAGCAATGAACTTGTATCAATTTTCTATCT
>CM038218.1:127917235-127977736 GCA_021442155.1 Cymbidium sinense
AAAATGTAAACATAAAATTAAAATAAAAAAGAAAACTCAACTAAAACAATAAACCTAAACCTAAAATTCAACCTAAAAAATAAATTAAAATAAAAACTTAAACTTAAATAAATAAACTAAACTAAATAAAAATAAAAAATAAAATAAAATAAACAATAAACTAAATAAACCTAAACCTACTAGTTTACTTAATTTAAAAAAAAAAATCTAAACCCTAAATCCTAAATTCTAAACCACAAACCCTAAACCCTAAACCCTAAACCTTAAACCCTAAACCTACAACCCTAAACCATAAAGACTAAAGCCTAAACCCTAAACCCTAAAATACCCTAAACCCTAAAACCTAAACCATAAACTAAATAAACTAAATAAACCTAAACCTACCCATTTACTTAATTTTAAAAAAATGGTAAACCCTAAATCTTACACCCTAAATCGTTCTAAACTATAAAACTAACCCTAAACCTAAACTACTCCTAAACCCTAAACCTAAATAAATTTGTAAACCCTAAACTCTGAACCTTAAACACTAAACCCTAATCTTTAACCCCTAAACCCTAAAAGCATAAACCCTAAAACCCTAAATCGGATACCTTAAACCCTAAACCCTAAACCTTGAACCCTAAACCCTAACCCTAAACCTTAAACTCTAAGCCATAACCCTAAACCTTATACCCTAAACACCAGTCCTTAACCCTAAACCTAAAGTAACTAAATAAATTAAAAAATAAACCTAAACCCTAAAACCTAATAAACCTAAATCTAAACCCAGAATGGGGCCTTGATGGGGAACATCACCACAACCGTGCTTAGCCTAGATCTGATAGTGGAGGAGAAGGTAGAGACAACATTATCATAGTGGTGGTGGAGGATCTGGAGGTGCTGTTGGATATAGAGGTGGTGGTCCGAGCAGTCGTGCTTATGGAGGTGGGAGGAGCGGCGGAGGGAGAGATCAGGGATATGATGGTGGATCTCGCTACTCGAGAGGCCGGAGTGGTTCTGACGGGAATTTGAGAAACTGAAGAATGATCAATCCCATATGCTACTTATGGAACTATATCTTTATAGTAGAGATGATTCTAGTTATCTAGGATGTCTGATTTGCTCTATGCATGCTCATTTGTTATCTATGTCGTAATTTGTGTCTTAGAAAACTTGGTGTGTTACTTGGTTGATGAAATTAAAAGAAGAAATGTTGAATCTAAATTTGTTCTTTATTAAAAAAATCAAAAATCTTAAACCCTAAACTAAAAAAACACTAGACATAAAACATAAACCCTAAAAGCTAAAACTAATCCTAAACCTTAAACACAAACCTATAACCCAAAACCCTACATGCTAAATTATAAAACCATAAACTATAAACTAAACCTAACTAAACCACTAAACCCAAAACTCTAAACCCTAAACCCAAAAGCTAAAGCCTAAATCAGAAACCCTAAACCCTAAACTAACCCCTAAGTAATCCTAAACCCTAAAACCTAAACTAAACCCTAAAATCTAAACCCTAAATCCTAAACCACCCAACCTAACCCACTAACCCTAAACCTAAAACCTAAACCTAAACTAAATTAAACATAAAAAAAAAATAAATAAATAATCTTAAACCTAAATAAAATAATAATAAAAAAATAAAATACCTAAATAAAACATAAAACTAAAATTTAAAATAATATATAATAAATTAATAAAAATAAACTAAAATAAAATAAATAAAAACATAAACTAAAATAAAAAAAAATCAAATAAACCTAAGAATAAAAACCTAAATAAAAACCTAAACCTAGAAAAACAAACCTTATCATAAAACCTAAAAATAAATAAAAAATAAAACCTAAACCCTAAATAAAAAAAAAGTAAACCTAAAATAAAAATAAAATAAACCTAAATCAAAACTAAAATAAATAAAACCTAAACCTAAACTTAAACCTAAACCTAAACATAAACTTAAACTAAATAAAATAAAATAAACTAAAAAATAAATTAAATAAACTTATGTCTACTTGTTTACTTAATTTAAAGAAATAAAAAAGTCCCTAACCCTAAACCCCAAACCCTAAATTCTAAACCCTAAACCTACAACCTTAAAGTTACAACTCTAAACCCTAAGACCCTAAAATGCTAAAAACCTAAACCTAAATTAAGTAAAACCTAAAAAAAGAAAATGTAAACCAAAATATAAAAATAAAATAAACATAAACCTAAACTAAAACCTAAACCTTAACCAAAAAAGAAAATAAAATAAAAAATGAAAGCTAAAATAAAATAAAATAAATAAAATCCTAAACTAAACCAAAAAGTAAAATAATTAATAATAAAAAAACTAATTAAAATAAAAGCTAAACATAAAGTAAAATAAATTAAACCTAAAATAAAATAAAATAATAACTAAATAAAAAACCTAAAAATAAACCTTAAAATAAAACCAAAAATAAATAAACAATAAAACCTAAACCCTAAACTAAAAAAACATAAACCTAAAATAAACAAACTAAGAACTTTAACCTATACTAAAATAAACTAAACTAAAATAGATATAACCTAAACCTAAACCTAAAATAAACTAAACCTAAACCCTAAACTAAATAACATAAAATAAAAAAAAAACCTAAACCTAAACTAAAAAAATAAAACCTAAAAGTAAATGTAAAATAAAACCTAAAACCTAAACCCAAAATGAAAATAAAACCTTAAAAATAAAATAAAATAAAATAAAACTAAACTAAAAGTGTAAGTACACATAAACCAAAAAATAAACTAAAATAAAAAATGTAAACTAAAATAAATAAACCTAATATAAATAAACTAAACTAAATAAAAAATAAAATAAACTAAAATAAACCTACAACCCTAAACCTAAAAACATAAACCTAAACCTAAACCCTTAAACCTAAATGAAACAAAAAAATAAAATAAAATAAAACCTAAACTAAACATAAACCTAAACATAAACTTAAATCTAAACCTAAATGTAAAATAAAATATAATAAATAATAAAGTAAAATGAAATAAAATAAATAAAACCTAAAATAAACTTAAAAATAAAACCTTAAAAAATTAAAATTAAACGTAAAATAAAATAAAATAAATGTAAAATTAAATTATATAAAAACTAAATAAACATAACCAAAAAAATAAACCTAAAAGTAAGTCCTAAAAATAAATAAAAAGTTAAACATAAACCCTAAACTAAAAAAAAAACCTAAAATAAACAAAATAAAATAAACCTAAACCTAAACTAAAATAAACTAAACTAAAATAAATAAAACCTAAACCTAAACCTAAAGAAACTAAACCTAAACCATAAAATAAATAAAATACAATATACTAAAAATAAACCTACCTAAACTAAATAAAATAAAACCTAAAATAAACCTAAAACCTAAAACTTAAACCTAAAAAAATAAAATTAAAGCCTACTAAACCATAAATATAAAATAAAACCTAAACCAAAAAAAATAAAATAAAATAAAGATAAAACTAAACCAAAAATAAGCATAAACCTAAACCAAACCTAAAATAAACTAAAACAAAACCTAAAAAATAAATAAACTTAAAATAAAATAAATAAACTAAATAAAATAAAAAATAAACCTAAATAAAAAATTAAAATAAAGTAAAAATAAACTAAATAAACCTAAACCTATCGTTAATTTAAAAGCTCTAAATCTAAACTCTAAACTCTAAACCCTAAAACTAATACCCAAACCTACCTTAAATCCTAAACCCTAAGAAACCCCAAAACTATAAACCCAAACACTAAACCCTAAACCCTAAACACTAAACCCTGATCCCTAAACCCTGGACAAACCTTAAAGCCCTCCTCCCAAATCCTATATCCTGGGCCTAAACCTATCCTCTGCAATAAATCTTACACTGACCCACCACTCCTGACCTATAATCCCTAAATGCTCCTCCCTTAAACCCTACTACATAAAACTCACTCCACAGGCCCTTCCTCCCCACCCTAAATCTTTACACACTCCTCCCTAAACATCATCCTCCCTATGCTAAATCACAAATGTTCTATGTACCATCCTATTATAAGATCCTCTATAACCCACTGTTACTAACTATACTCTATCCCTAAACTCCCACATCTAAACCCACCTCTACTCCTGAGCCCTACATCCTCCCACAACTAAATCCTGACTCTAAAACCTAGCATAAACCTTTAAATGAACCAAAAAATTAATAAAACCTAAACATAAATAAGATAAAATAATAAACTAAATCCTAAACAAAACTTTAAAATAAATTATAATTAAACTAATAAATAAAATAAATAAAACCTAAACTAAACTAAAATAATAAAATAAACCTGGAATAAAAACTTAAATAAAATAAACCTCAAATCAAATAAATTAAAACTAAATAAAATCTAAACCTAAAACAAATCTTGCCATAAAACTTAAAAAATAAAATAAAACCTAAACCCTACTAAAACCTAATCCTAACTTAAACTAAACCTAAACATAAACTTACTAAATAAATAAAATAAAATAAAAAATAAATAAACCTAAACTATGGTTACTTAATTTAAAGAAATAAAAGATACCATAAACCATAAACCCTAAATTCTAAAAGACCTACTTACCTCTAACCCAAAACCCTAAACCTAAAAATTCTAGAAACCTAAACATAATGAAAATAAAACCTACAAAAAAATTAAAAATGTAAACCAAAATATAAAATTAAAATAAAATAAAATAAAAATGAAAACTAAAACCTAAACCTACACATATAAAGAAAATAAAATAAAAAATGAAAGCTAAACTAAAATAAAATAAAAAAAAGCTTAAACTAAACTAAAAAATAAAATAAATAAAAAATAGAAAATTTAATTAAAATAAAATCTAAACGTAAAATAAAAGAAACTAAACCTAAAATAAATTAAAATAATAACTAAATAGAAACATAAACCTAAAAAATAAACCTAAAAATAAAACCAATAAATAAATAAATAATAAAAAAATAAAAATTAAACCTAAAAAATAATCCTAAAAAATAAACCTAAAAAATAAACTTAAAATAAATTAAAATAATAACTAAATAGAAACATAAACCTAAAAAATAAACTTAAAAATAAAACTAATAAATAAATAAACGTAAAATAATAACTAAATAGAAATAAATCTTAACATAAAACCAATAAATAAATAAATATAAAATAATAACTAAATAAAGCTAAACGTAAATAAAATAAAATAAACCTAAAATAAATTAAAATAATAACTAAATAGTAAAACCTAAAAATAAAACCAATAAATAAAAAAAATAAAAAAATAAAACCAATAAATAAATAAAATTAAAATTAAAATAAACCCAAAAAAATAAACCTAAAAACATCAAAATAAAATCAAAACAATAAACCCAATAAATAAAATAAAAAAAAAAAAAATAATACTAATTTAATTTATTCTTTATGTTTATTTTAATTTAGCTTATTTTATTATATTTAGGTTTAGTTTAGTTTATGTTTTAGGTTTAGTTTAGTTTTATTTATCTTAGTATATATTTTAGTTTAGGTTTAAGCTTATTTTATTTTGTATTTTGTTTTTAGTGGAGGTGGTTTAGGAGGGCCCAGTGGGTAAGGTTTTAAAGCCTGGGGCCCAGGGCCCAGGTAGTGGCTCAGTCAGGGTGGCCCAGGGCCCAGGGCCTAGGGCCTGGCTGGGCCCAGGGCCTAGGGTCTTAAGGCCTAGGGCCTAGGGCCTAGGTTACAGCCTGGTAGGGCCCACAGCCAGGATCTTTAATTTATTCTTTATGCAAACCAGCATGTTTAGGCTCATTTGTTTATTTTTATTTTATATTTTAGTTTATTTTATTTCTTTTATTTTAGGTTTAATTTTATCTTCATTTTACTCAGGTTTTATCTTTTTTTATCTTATCTTGTTTATTTAATTTCTTTAGGCTATTTATATTTAGGTTTTTTATTTTTTTTCTTTAGTTGGTTTCTTTTATTTCATTTAATTATTTTCATTTTGTTTTTTTAGGATCAGTTAGGTCTTTTACCATGTTCTTTTATTTATTTGGCTATTTAATTATCTTTGTTTTCACTTAGCTTTAGGCCTAGCTGTTTAACCCTTTCTTGTGGCTCAGGTTGGGGCCCAGGGCCTAGGGTCTGTATCATGGGTCAAGGCTTTAGGTTAGCTCTGGGCTCAGGGTTAGTAGGGCTCAGGCCGAAGCTTTAGGGCTCAGCCTAGAATCATCCACTTAGGCCCATGTGCCCAGGGTCCCAGGGAGTTGTCTTGGCCTGGCCAGGGAGGCTTTAGGATCCAGGCCTCAGGGCCCAAAGCCCAGTGTCAATGCTCAGTTTCAGCCTGGGGGCTAGGCCCAGGGTCCTGGGCCTGGGGTGGCCCAGCTCAGGGCCTGAGGCCAGGGCCTCAAAGCCTGGTCCCCAGGGCCCAGGGCCCATGGCCTTTAGGGCCCAGGGTCTGGCCTGGGTCTTGGGGCTCTGTATTCTCCTGGGGCAGTAGGCTCAGGGCCCAGATCAGCCTGGGGGCCTCATAGCCTCAGGGTCTTTTAGTGCCCAGGTTAGGGCCTGGGGCCTAGGGCCTTGTGGGTAGGTCCGTGCCTTAGTAGCTCATTTTAAAAACATGCAAACCCAGGTTTTGGTTTTCATAGCCTATCTTTTAGAACCCAGTAGGCCCAGATCATCCTAGCTTAGGGTTTTAAACCAAGCAAACCAGCAGATTTAGGTCATTTATTTATTCTTTGATCATCTAGCCTGTTTATTTTTTTACTAGGGTTATTTTATTTATTTGGTTATCTATTTAATTTTAAGCCCAGTAGTTTACATTTCTTTAGTTTAGTTTATTTTTATTTTTAGGTTAATGATTTAGGGCTCAGAGTCAGGGTAGGGCCCAGTCAGGGTCTGGGGCTCATGTGGGTATGGTTTTGTATGGCTGGTAGTGAGTAGGTCCCGGCCTTTTAGGGTTTAGGGTAGGGTTTAGAATCACCATTTAGGATTTTGGGTAGTGTTTAGGGTTTATAGTCCTGGATTAGTTTTGTGGCTCAGTTTTAGGTCAGTGGTTTTATTTTATTTTAGGTGGTGGGTAGGTTTTAGGTTTATGGTTAAGGCCTTTAGTTTAGGTTTTTTTTTAAACAAAGCAAACCTAGGATTAGGTTTTTATTTTATTTTAGTTTAGTTTATGGTTTATTTTCTTCTTTAAAAAAAAAAAAAAATAGTAGGTTAAATTTATTTAGAATATTTAATTATTTTATTTATTTTAGTTTATTTAATTTTATTTTTAAGTTTATTTTATTTTATTTATTAGGTTTATTTAATTTAGTTTAAGTTTTATTTTAGTTTATTTTTATGTTTAGGTTTTTTTAGTTGAGTTTTATTTTTATTTACGATAAGTTATTTTTTTATTTTTTTCCAGTTTAGGTTTTTATTTTATTTTTTTAAGTTTAGGGTTTAGGTTTGTATTATAGGTTTATTTTTAAGTTTCATTTTTTTTTAGTTTAGGTTTAGGTTTATTTTTAGTTTATTTTATTTTATTTAGTTTAGGTTTAGTTTATTTTAGATTTAGGTTTAGATTTTATTTATTTTATTTTAGTTTATTTTAATTTAGGATAGTTTATTTTATTTTATTTTAGATTTAGGTTTTTTTTTCATTTTGTTTTAGTTTCTTTTTATTTATTTTAGTCAATTTTATTTAATTTTATTTTTTTTTTTTATTTTAGTTTATTTTGTTTTATTTTATTATTTCCTTTATTTTACTAGGTTTTTATTCCAGTTTATTTTATTTTTTAGTTTAGTTTATGTTATTATTACTTTTATTAATTTATTTTATTTTATTACCAGTTTAGGTTAAGGTTTTAATTTAGGTTTTTATTTTGTATTTTTATTTTATTTAGGTTTCAGCTTTTTATTTATTATTTTTTAAATTTATTTAGTCTTTAGGTTTTAGGTTTCTTGTTTTTTAGGTTTTGGGTTTTGGGTTTAGGTTAGGCTTTGTGGTTTATGGTTTAGTTTGGGTTTTGTGGTTTAGGGTTTTTAGTGTTGTGGTTTTTATGGTTTTTTTTTAAGGTTTAGTGTAGGGTTTAAGGTTTAGGGTTTAGGTTTGTTGGTTTTAGGGTTTAGAATTTAGGTTTATTTTATGTTTTAGAGTTTTTTTTTTTTGGGAAACCCCAGATAGGGAAATTTTATTGCCATAAAAAAAAGGGGTTACAAGGTCCTTAAAGGGGATAAACCTAACTATTGCTCAAAGAGCTACAATCACCTAGGAGTAAATCCCCATCTAAATACATCCATAAGAAAAGAAAAGAGTAAAGCAAGCAAAAGATACAAGGTGATTAACAAAAATAAGCAAATGAACGATGAGGGCCAATGTTCTACAGGAAGGAGAATGCATGACACTATGGAGCAACCTGCAAGAGAAAAAGAGAAAAGCACTTGTATAGCATCCATTTAGTAAAAGTCTTGATATCCTTAGTACCTGCAAATATAATCAAAACCATATACAGGGTAGATAGAGAGTCAGCAAAGCCAGAATGAGAAAGGGGTTCCCATCCTAGTTATAGGACTTGATATAAGACACCATGTCAATGAATTCCCAGCACCAATATAAGTAGTTCATCATATTCAACATTAAGAAGCAAGCTCACTAAAACTCCACCCATTCAGATAGAGCATGATAAGGATTGAATATGAATTAGTTAAGATCATCTTAATAGTGATCTACATAAGTTTAACAAAGCTAGGCAAAAGATCTTTAGAGTTTAGAGTTTAGTTTAGGATTTAGGGTTTAGGGTTAGGTTTAGGGTTTTTTTAAAAAAATTACATAAACCGGTAGGTTTATGTTTATTTAGCTAATTTAATTTATTTTTTTATTTATTTTAGTTTATTTTATTTTATTTTATTTAGTTTATTTTTATTTTATTTAGTTTAGTTTTATTTCGTTTATTTATTTTAGTGTAGTGTTTTTACTTTAGTCCATTTTAGGTTTATGTTTATTATTTTAGTTTAGTTTTATTTTATTTTATTTTTAGGTTTAGGTTTTATTTTATTTTAGGTTTAGGTTTTATTTTATTTTCTTAGTTTAGGTTTTAAGTTTTTTTTTAGGTTTTTTTTAGTTTAGTTTAGGTTTATTTTTAATTTATGGCGTTTAGGTTTATTTTTAAGTTTAGTTTAGGTTTTATTTTAGTTTAGTTTATGTTTATTTTTTTTATTTTAGTTTATTTTTTTAGTTTTAGGGTTTATTTTTATTTATTTTTTTAGGTTCATTTTTTGGTTTAGTTTTTATTTAATTTTTATTTTATATTTAGTTTTTTGTGCCACAATTCTTCAAGATCTTTGATAAGGGGAACTCAATAACACATTGCACACTTTAGTTGCAATGCTAGTGGTAGCATCGACCTCTTCCGCCTTTTCATTAGTAGTCTGTTATGGCATTTGATACGCCGAACGCTCAACAGTGGTGAAGACTTTGTTGAGTTGGAGCAACTTTATCAAGAGGTTAGGAGCTCAAAGAAAGGGTGATCAGAAGCACTCATTGTAGAAAAATAAACTCAATGAGTCTATTTGATTATAATCTCGTGTGGCACAACCTGAGCATGAAATGCAAACCACAACTATCCTAATAGCATGCAATTGAGATTCTTCTCAAGAATATCCATGGCCCGGTCTCCTTCATGCTTAAGGGATTTACCATCAAAACATTCAAGAAATTAATCAACAAGGTAGCTAGCTTACAAGAGGAAGCCAAACAGTTACCCTTTCCCGACCAATCATCTAAGCCCAAGTTGCAGAAGGTGTTTGAGAAGAATCCAAGAATAGTATGGACGAGGGAAGCAAAGCCGAGTTCAAGATGAGAGACTACGAGCTCAGTAGCCTCTTCCACCACCTTGGCCATCATACCGGCCACCGCAGCCACCACAATGACCATTTCCACCACCTCATCATCCTACCCAGTAGCGATATTCATATCCATCGCCAGGTAGCTACTTTCCACTTACTCTGCCAATTGAATAAGCCATATTCATTCAAAAGGGAGGTAGTTAGGAAAATCTTTAAGAATCTCTTAAAGAAACCTGACTTTCATTACGAGCCTAAGAGGCTGAGGAAGTGGGAAAAATAATGATCCTAGCTATTGCCCCGCATTAGGCCATGTCTTAGAGGATTGTATCACTTTTAAGGACAAGCTTGAGTGCACTATAAATTGGGAGCCATAGTTATCCCTAAGAATACTTATTAGAATAACTATCCAGTTAGAGTAATCCTTGGGGATACTTACATCTTCTTAAGACCAAAGAAGGTTAGGATATCTCCTATCCCAACCTCTAAGAAGTTCATTTCTAAGATCAAGAAGCTTTCAGGGTGCAAAGTAGCTCAAACCACCAACACCATAAAAGGTTTGTTACAAAGGATAGCTGGGAGGGGTAATAGCCCAAGAAAGAGAACCATACTTGCCCTTGATAGTCCAAGTACCACCATCCAGTCCAAGACTCCCACCAGCTTGTAGCTACCACTCTCTACTCAAGAGTTGTATCTATGGATAAGGGCACTAAATCGCTTACTCCATTTACCTTATTAGATTTCTATCATGTACCTCCACCCAAAAAGAAATTAATGAAGAAAGCTGATTCTATTTATATATTGTCTACATCTGATGCTCTTGATTTTATTCCTATTAAAAGCTCTCTGAGTCTAAATAAAAATAATAAGCTCTAGTGATCCTTTCCTTTCTTATTCGTGAGTCGACTATCATTCTTTAAATCAATCGTTCACCTCTTGAGATTGACTTGAATCAATGACTCAAGATCCCATAGGAGTATAGTATGCCCAACCTTTCCATAATATCATCATTCCAAGAAGTCACTAAAGTCCATCTATGGAGTGGCAAAGTTCTACCCCCCTGGGTAGCACCTCAGATAAGGGTCAGTTCCAAAGGAGATTTCCTCTATAGGATGCTCCATCCAAGGATATGATTATGGAGGGTCAAGCCAGAGTTGATTATAATGTCTTAGCTCACCTAAGATAAGCATATACGATGCCCTTGTCTTATCCAAAGGGATGAGGGAATCTCTATTCAAGGCCTTACTTGATCTAGAGATATGCTTAGCTCAGCTGACCGCTACTAAAGAGGAGGCATGCCACTCAAAGGACATCTTAGGAGTTACATTCAATGATTACTTTTAGGGATGACCAAGCACAACCTCCTCTTTACATTACAGTGGATGTTGGCAGATACAAGCTATCCAGAGTTCTGGTTGACCCAGGTGTACCAATCAACATTATGAGTCTAAGAACCCTTACCTACTTGAGGATCGACATCTCCAAACTCCAAAAATAAATAATGATGTTGAGAGGATTCAATGAACAAGCAGAGGGCCTTGTGGTGTTTATTTTGGATGGAGAGGGGTGGGGTTTTTTGAGGTGATTGGTACACATTGAGGTATGATGTACTATCTGAATCAGACACCTAATAATCACACAATAAGGACTCTAAGGCATGATGGGTTTTGAATCTAAAGATTTTTTCCCCTACTTTACATGGATGAATAAAATAGGGTTTATATTAAACCAAGTTCTTAAGTTCTAGGCAAGCCTCCATAGTTAATTACATCTTAGAAATGAAATTTCTAAGAATACTTGATTAAAGTAGACAATTATCATCTCCAAAGATTTCAAGGTTAGACTATCAAAGGATTGGTTGTATTTGGAAAATAAATTGGGAAAGTTCAAAGAGAAGACTTATTTTTGGAATCCAAATGAAATAAGTAGAAAATACTCATGATACTAGAAGCCTAGTGAGCATTCCAATCTATCCTGGTTGGCTTTATAATTTTGAAGTTGAAGAGATTTATATGTTTTGAGTTGAAATTTAATTAGGCTTATAATAATCCACCAACACAAGGTTGTGGGAATGCCTAAGAGGTGAGAATTTATGTTCAGAGCCCAAAGGAAATAGCTTCCTGATCCTAAATCTGGGAGCTTTAGTATGACCTAAAACACTACCTAAATCTAAGCAATAGGTGGACATAAGGGTTTACCTCCATAAGAGAGAATAAATTATCCTACTTCTAGACTTATAACCACCTGGAGTGGCCGCTAGCTAACTCCTCCTATGATTTTAAAACCATGTAGTTTGGTCTTATGAATTGCAAGATAGCTAGGGTAGTTATTTAATTGGAAAGAGACTAAAGTCCTAAACACACTCCCTAAGAGACTAGAATGAGTGGTATGAGCATATGACTTAATCTATAGATGTATTTTCAAATTTTATTTCATTTTAGAAACATCATTTTGACAGAGGCTTTAAGATTTCTTATGTCCAAATGCATGATTAATTAGGTTATGGGTCAAATCATCTAGAAGGTGTTCCCACAAGGGATGCCCTCACATGTCAAGCATTCTTTATCAAAGATGATCCCTTTCAAGTGAAAATGCATACAACCATACAACTAAGGGTTGTTAAATCTTTAATTATCTTATTTATGTCTTAGGCTTTATGATGGGTTATGAGTTGTTTAAAATTTAGTTATGAGTGATTAGTTGGGTAGAAAAGTTATTTTTATCCTAAGAGCCTAATCATATCCAAGCCACACATTAAAGCATCAATCATTTAAGAAACTATGAAAAGCATGTCATCCTAATGCACAATGTAAACATAACATCAAACATTATATAAACTACCATAAAAGAATAAAAGGTGGTGTGGTGGTACCATCGCATACAACCCAAGAGAGAAAAGATGGGTAGAAGCTCTACCCTTATACAACCTAGAATATGAAAGAATAATTATAATGGTATTAAATGTTGTGGTCTTCTTTCTTCATCTCTCCATTTTGATTTGGTTCCTTCTTGATTTGGATGGTTTGCTTCAAAGGCATCACAGGGCACCCTAGAATAAAGCCTTCTCGCCATTGCTCATCTTAATCCCTCATAGCACTAATCCTAATTCTTATTACAAAATTACATTTATATGAGAAAAGTAAATCTAGCTACACCTACAAAATAGAGGTTAGCTAAATATACATATAATCCCAAGAACTTGTATTTATAGTTTGGACTTAGCACCTACACATGGGTAACTAAGCCCACCTATCCCTAACTTGGATTATGTTTAAGGATTTAAGCAACCGCAAAAAAGAGCATTCACATTTATTTTAAGCATCCCTTTAGCATAATCCCTACAAAAAAAAAACATGATTAGTCTAATATTGGCCTATCATCCACCTATGAAGCATACACTAACATCCAATCAAAATAATACATCACATTATACACCATCCCAACTTAGAGCTAGAAGTGGTTACTTAATTCTAATGTTTGTATTAAAGCTTGTGTGGTAAGTCTTGTTAGGCATTAGTGTTGTATTTTTAGTAGAAGGATTCAATTTAACATGAATGGTTGATTTCACTTGAAGTAGTTTAATTGATTTGAGAATTTTAATTTGTGTTTTCTTTCATTTGATTACACTTAGCAACTAAGTGTTATAAAAGAGGAAAAGAGTATTGCCCTCTTTCATCCCTACCTTAAGTCACTTTCTAAAGTATATTAATTTGATTTAGTTCTCTTTAGTGAAGGCCTTATTAAATGATTTAATTAATCCTAAGTATAAGTTCACTTTAAATAATCCTATTCAAAATGAAAGGCATCTTAAGATTAATTTAATTGAATTATAAGATGACATATATTAAATCATTCTTTCCATCACATGTAACATGCATATGATTTAATCCTAAGTGTATCTATACATGCAACATATTTTACCACACTTTAATGATGAATGTATGTTTAGAATTTATATTTTATTTGATTGAATTATTTAAACATATTAATTTAAAACTTTATCCAATTTTATATAAAAAAGGACTTAAGAATGAAATTAAAACATGTGCCATTGTTAAACGTGGAAGTGAGGTGACCTCAAAGCCCTCAGATTCTGGGATGTCCAGACTATATACTTCATTTTTTGACACACATGGATGTACACATAATTGAGGAAAAAAACCATGCAATCATTTATATATATTAATTAAAGCTCTATCCAAATTAATGTTGAAATACATAAGAATGGTGCTATTAATGGAAGTGAGGCAATCAAATGACCTTTTGAGACTAGCTAAAGCCTCATGTTCCCAAGATGTCCGCATATATATACCCATTACCATTCAATCTTATATAAATCACAACAAGACTCACATTCATCTAAGCTATAAGCACATCCATTTCTTATGTATTTATAACCGCATCATAACATATTATTATTCATTTATAAGCTTTTGAAAAATACATTTGATTTAATGGTGATAATAATGCATATTAAATTAAATCAACATATGCAAGCTTACATAATGGAAATCTATTTTATTTTACTTGATTTTGAAAAATGGATGCATGAATTCAAATCACATACCAAATTTAACATGATTGGACAATCAAATATAAGCATGTGATTTATTCACCAACTAGTTAAGGACAATCAAATCAAGATTATTTAAAGCTAACCAAAGCTTCTTTATTAATTAAGTTCTGATTTGATTTGATTTAAAGAGGAGAAGAGAAATCATCACTTTCTATTTTAAACCCATTCCCACACATTAGTGATTTTATTTAAGGAAATGTAATTAAGTTGATTTATGGGCTAATTAAGTTAAACCTTAATTAGATGAATTAATTACTCTTACCTATGTCACCTTAAAGTAATTAACTAAATAATTATGAGCCAACATGATATGCATGGAAAATAAACTGCAATGATCCTGAAATAAAAGGCCTAATGCAATTGGCTCATGATTAGTTAATTAGATTTGGACTTAATTAATTACACTTATGGTTTTTAACACATATGGACCAACCATACTCATTAAACCTTTAAGTTATTAAACACCTAAAAGATCTACCCCATGATTTAATTAAATAAGGTTGATGTGATTATAATTTTAATTTGATTAGATTTAATTAATTTTAATTTTAAATTTTAAAAAAGGGTGAAATGAACTTAGAAAGGGTCCCAACCATATTCCTTAGTAACTTACTATTGAACAATGATTAATAAACTAAACCAATTTAATTACTATTCATGATTAATTAATCATTAATTAACTTAAAAGAGTAAGATAAGTAGTAATTATCAAAATCCCATCATGGAAGATGTCATACCATTAAATTATCCCACAAATTTTGGATTAATTGCTCAAGTAATTAATGAGTAATTAAGCAAATTAATTTTATAGTTAAACCTTAAACTTAGTGTTTAAAAGAAGTTATGATAATTTTTAATTAATTCTCTAAAATACCTTTAAAATGAGTATTTTTATTTTTTATTTCTATGATTTTTATGATTTTAGAAGTTTCAACATTAAAAATGATTAATTAAATAATTAAAGTAAATTCACGATGCTACCGATGCGTGCTTTCCACGGAACCATAAGATTGGCTACTTAAAACTTATCTAATAACTAATGCAACACGCTTTCTCATCTATCATCCGATATCTATGATTAATCCCACAACTTAATAATTAAATTAAGATGTTCTAGTGGATCTAATCTTGACCATTCGATCACGAATACAATGGATCTAACATCACACGAAAGTGGGAGAATGGAGTCATTTCACTTGATCTGACCTTACTCAGCTCGATCAAATCCAAAAGGATCCCACACCTTCACAAATCAAAAGGGGATCCAAGGGTCAAGATCACATGAGATTTTTCTTCAAAACTCCAACCCATTTTTGCCTAGGATACCTTGAGCTCAAGACCTCGACTATGAGGAAGCTTGATCTGTGGAGATGAAGTTTTGTTGAGTAGTAATTGGATCAATTCAATGTTCTCGCCATGAACTGATGATTTCCACTTGGCTTTGATCAAAGTCCCACCTCAATGCTCAAGATTGGGAGATGAATTGTTCTCTTGCTATTTTAGGGAAGGTGCATGCAAAATTAATTTGAGTTTGATGGAGAAATGAGGAAGTTAGGTCAAAATGAAGTGTGTCCTATTTTGGGATAGACGAATGAAATTTTGATCAGGAATGAGCTTGGGAGCTTGGAATGGCAGTGCTCATCTGGCTACTAAATGATTTATGTGTGTTTGAGTGGAAATGGGTGTATACCTCCCTTCATCTTGATATGGATGCTTGCTTCTAAGCCATCCCATCTCGAGTCATGGGTGAGGTGAGTTGCCCGGTTGGTCAAGGTGTGGAGGTGGCCAAAGAGGAATCATGGGTGTCCTATGGGTTTTAAATGCTCCAATGAAGGGTGAGGTGATTTCACCTCCCATGGGACATGGTCAACCCAACCCTGATCGTTGGTAGTCCTGGTGCCTAGTGGACCATTGGGAGAGTACCAAGTAATGGAAATGACTACTTACGAGCATTTGTCTCATGTGATGCCCTTGACCCAAGGGTAGAATGATCATTTGGCAGATTTGATTTGGGAAGATTTCAAATGAGCCAAAAGTGGGTTAGCCCAAATTTCAAGTAAATTGAGTTGATTTGGTTAGTTTGGCTCAATTTGACTCATTTAGGTCAAATTAGGTTAGGTTGGGTCAAGTTGACCAATTGGTCAAATTAGGTCAAACTAAGGGTTGGGTCAAGTTCATATGATCATTTGGGATGTTTTGATTCAATTGGTTTGGTTTAGTTTGGCAAAGATTTGATTTTGGCTCATTTGAATTCATTTGAGTCAAATTTGACCAATAATTTGACCAAAAAAATTGGCTTGGTTGGGTGTTAGTTTAGTTGACCAATTGAAGATGATTGTAGGCTTTGGTTTGATTTAGGTCAATATTGGGTCAAATCATGGCTTTGGTCAAGTTCAAATAAATCAATTTGGAATGAACTTGAGCCATTGGTTGCAATAAATTTGGTTTAT
The DNA here is from genome assembly GCA_021442155.1 of Cymbidium sinense. Taxonomy (NCBI): domain Eukaryota; kingdom Viridiplantae; phylum Streptophyta; class Magnoliopsida; order Asparagales; family Orchidaceae; genus Cymbidium; species Cymbidium sinense. The sequence continues at coordinate 127,934,064 of CM038218.1, forward strand.
ATTTTGATTTGACCCAATTTGTCAATTTGGTCAACTTGAGTCAAGGACCATTAGTGTTTTGACTCAATTGGGTCAAGTCATATTCAAATATTGATTTTGATTTGGTATGAATTGTTTTAAGGGGTTTGGCTGCAATTTGGCTAGATGGGTTCATATGTTAAGGGGTTGACTTGGTCATATGACCAAGTTGACTTGGTTTGACCCAATTTGTGACAATTGATCAACCTAGGGTGATCAACAATCATGATGGGAGGTTTTGATGGGCTTGGTTCAATCCAATTTTGGTAGGATTAACATGGCTCAAATAGGTCAAATTGGTCATTGGAATCAAGTAGTTATTTGTTGAGTTTGATTTAGTTGAGCATATAGGATATGGGATATATATATATATATATATATATATATATATATATATATATATATATATATATATATATATAATAGAATGTGAAAATGGTTCATTTGAACATTTGAAGAGAAGTTGTTGATTGGGGATTTAGATTTTGAAGATTGAAGATGATTAATGAGAGATTAATGAATCAATGAAGGAATTTAGCTAAATTGGTTGGTTTGGATTTTTATTTGGTTTGATTTAGTTTGATGATTTAAATGTATATTTCATTTAAATTTATGAAGATAATTGAAAATATAATTGATTTGTGAGAAAATCAATTGAATTTTGACTCATTTGGATTAAGATTTTGGATGCTCAAGCAAAGTAGAATACTAAAATAGCACTCTAAAACCTTCCTTAGATTCATCTTAGCACTCAAAAGTCTCACCATTTTCATAGAAAGGAATCCTTCCCTATTTTTGCTACTTTTAAGTAATTTAATTGCTTGGTTTGATTTTCTGATTTTTTTTAACTTTACTTGTTAAAGAAATATTTGCATCTTTCCATTTGTTGTTTTCCTTGCAAGAGCATTTGATCTTCATTTTTGGGTTTTACCTTGTTATGATAAGTTTCATTGTCATGAAACTTTGAGGAATGATCAATTATGATATGTTGAAGATAATACCATTCTTATAATTAATTTGAACTTTGATTGTTCCTATTATTATGTTTATTGTTGAGCAAATGTATTGATTTTATTCTAATAAGTCATTCATCGAAATGGGCATATTTTAGTAAAATATAAATATTTGTTAAGTCATTAGTACACTTGAATAATCAAGAACATTATCCGTTTAACACATATTTAAATGAAAAAGTAATTTGATTAGTAATATTTTATTTAAATAAGAATTGGAAAGAATAAGGGAATTTAGAGAACAGCTACATAATAATCTTACCAAATAAAAAAGTTTCACCACCGACTTATAAACAACATCATAATAGAAGAATTTCTCAAACAAATAATAACAAATAATAGTAATTTTAAAACAATTTTACATCTAATTTTATAAACAGAGAACTATCCCAACTAACTCAAAGGAGAAATGTTTTAATACAAACAATCAAGACAAGAAAATTTTAATGACAACTATAGAGATATTATTCTTAGAGTCATTTCTATGAGAGAAAATAATTAAAATTGACTTCAAAGATTTGGCCAATTTTGTATAATCAATATGATTTAATTTTAAAAACAAGCTATTATAAAAGCAATTTTGTAAAGACAATGCTAAAAAATAATATGGCTTAAGAAGGGTTTTGATGTAATTTGATTTAGTTTTGATCATTTGAATGTAGATTTGATTTATATTTAGAAGATGATTGAAGATATAAATTGATTATGAGAAAATTAATTGATTTTGGATTGATTTGGATTAAGATTTGGCTAAGTCCATGGGATAGTCATATGGCTTAGAAGGGTTTTGATGTAATTTGATTTAGATCATTTGAATGTAGATTTGATTTATATTTAGAAGATGATTGAAGATATAAATTGATTATGAGAAAATTGATTTTGGATTGATTTGGATTAAGATTTGGCTAAGTCCATGGATAGGTCATATTTAGAAGGGTTTCAAGTTTGGATTTGATCATGGGCTTCAATCAATTGGTTTTGGAATTTGAGTTTGGATTTTGATTTCAATTTGATGTTTGAATTGAACTTGAGGTTTGGTTTGAGAAGGTGAACATGGATTGATTTGGGTTGTAGGTGTGGATTATCCTAATCCCAAGGCATAACCTAATCCCATGGTTAACCCTTCTAAGTCTTTAGGCTTAGTTAAGTGTTTACCTAATTGTTAGAAGTGTCTTATGACTAGGGAAGTCTTAGTATCTAGAAGACTCCTAAGTCTAAGATGGAATTGAATCACACTCCAAAGTGAGGTCAATAGGCCTTAGGCTCCATAGTGTTTCCTTGGAGATAAATGGTTGGAAGATCAAGCCAAGTTTCACATTATAGACTGATGCATCTTTGAACGCTTTGCTTGGGAGACCATGGATACATGAGAAAACATAGTTCCATCCTCTCATCATGAAGTTCATCGAGAGGGATTATTATTATGTCAAAGGAGATCTCAAGCCATTTATAGTTCATGAGGTCGATATGAGGATGCGTACTACCTCCCAAAATCAACAAGTCTATTCTCATGAACTTAAAGTTTAAAAATAAAAGATAAAGAAAAAGAAAAAGAAAAGGAAAGAGAAAAGAAAAAGAAAAGAAAAGAGAAAATGAAAAAATAAAAGGAGTAAAATAGACTTGAGGAGGAAGTGGAGCTTAACATTATTACACCCATAGTTCGTTACTCCATTCAAACATATGGGTAGATGACCTCCACCAGAGAAGAGGGCTAGTTCAGAGTCCCTAGGGTGGAAAACCTCTTTATTGGCCACCCAAGAAAGATATGTCCCAATTGTGAGTGCACCTACTATTTATAGACTTAGAATCTAGCAAATAGATGAGTCTGATATGGTTAGCACACCAGCTAGCTCTTCTCACTAGTAAATTCTCTTGGAGGTGACACTTGAGCCAAATAGCAATGAAGATCGAGCTCCAAAGCAAAGCATAGTGTATCCAAGTCTATATGTGAAATATTTAGGCATTGGGAACCTTAGCTCTAACCCCACTTTTCTCTCAATAGTTGAGGGTTTGGTATGAATCCCCTAAGTCATCCATGTGTGAAGACTCGAGCATCATCCTCAAGTCAAGAAGTTGATGTAGAACTTGAGGATGATTCATATAAAGATTTAATTACCTTTTGATTGGTACTTGCCTTGTGTTCATAATTTAGCAAAGAAAGGCTTAATCCCACATACTTGGTCAAAGCACATGTCGACTATCAAAAGAATATGGAAGAATAAATGGAAAAGCTCTCAATCAAGATCGACTAGATTTGGTATAGTGGGTCCATAATGATGACATTACTTCTAGTCATCACCAATCATTTGTAATTTGATTGGTCTTTTTCAAATAACATTAACTTATATGAGGAGCTATGCTTACAAATTTCAGATGATGCATATGATTTTGAAGTCAAAGATTCACCGCTAGAGTTCAAAGAAGAGATCAAGTCAACCATTGACAAGCTCAAAGAAATCAACTTAGGAACTAAAGAAGATCCATGCCCGACATACATCTTTATTTAATATTTTGCATGGAGTTATAAAGAAGAGATTGATTCTGATGTAGCCCATAAACTAAACCCTATCAAGCAAGCTCCTATATGTGATTAGATAGAATAACTGGTCATTTATGAAGTCAAGAAATTGATCGATTTTCATCCGGAAGAAAAATAAGATCATCCTAGTTAAGAAAAAATGAATGACAAATTCACATATATCAATTTTAGGATTTAAATAAGGCATGTCCAAAAGATGAATTTCCATTACCAATCTTGGAGTGATGATGAACATTGCCTCATCTCATGCTTCATCGATATAACCAAATAAAGATGGCCCTAAAGATGAAAGAAACATTACTTTAGAACCCTCGATCAATCTATTGCTATAAGGTCATTCAAAATTTTTAAAATGTGCTACCAGTTATGACTCAAATTTTGAACTCATTCATCATCAAGTCGAGTTATGTCGATGATGATCTCATGATCAAAAGTAGAGAAAAAGAATACCATCTCTTTGACTTGAGAGTAGTTTTTGAATAGTTAAGATAATTTAAACTCAAAATGAACCCCAAGTGTGAATTCTAGCTTCGTGGAAATTCCTTGGGTTTATCTACACCGGGAATCAAAATCAATCTAGAGAAGATCGTTATATTAGAAATGCCACCCCTAAAAGTTTAACTCAACTCATATCATTCCAAGGGTTGGCATATCTAAGATGCTTTATATCCAACTTGTCAAGAAGATGTTAGCCATTCTGACTTGTCTCAAATGCCAAGTTCAAGTGGGATGAAAAGTGTGAGCATAAGACATCAAGCATTATCTAATGATGTCATTCTAGTACCTATCCCGTAAGCTCATACTTTACACTACTACATTAGATGACTTTGCTTTGTTGGCCCAAGCCAATGATGAAGGGAAGGAAAACACACTACTACTACCTATCTAATCCCACCGAGGCTAATTATCTACCCATTAAGAAGCATTGCCTAGCTTTAATCTTTGTATCCAAAAGCTACACACTACATGCTTCCTCATAAGGAGAACTTAATCTCTAGATCAATCCACTATAAGATCTCATGACATGGCCAATGGTATGGGGTAACGATGATCCATGATCCTCTCATACATTACCTTCATACCCCTCAAAGATTTCTTAGCAAGACACCCACTTCCTATTGACTAGTGATGATCTCCTCGATGAAAAATCATGAACTTAGGGATACTAGCATTCACCACGGGAGATGTACTTTGATGGTGTGGCTTCTTCAAAGAGGAGAAGAACCATAATCTACTATTCCGTAGAAAGAATAGTTCTCTTAACTGACATGATGTGATGGATTCTCATATCATCCAATATGATGCTCGACAAGTTTGAGTTAGCCATTACTCAAAGCATCTAGAACATCAACATCTTTGGGGATTCTCAGCTAGTTATCAACCAAATCCTATAAGTTTATAAATCCTCCATCACTACCACAAGTACACCATGGAGTTGTTGGCCCAAATCCGAGGTTACCATTTATAAGATTCCTCAAGGAGAGAATGTCAAAGCATGCTTTAGCCAAAATAAATAAGTCAATGCCTTATTGATATTAAACTCTTCAAAAGTACTCTTGAAGGTCTAGAAGAAATAAGGAGTTAGATTGGAGGCAAACCATTCATGGATTACCTAAATAAAGGCAAACTACCAAGAGAAGTCCCAAGCCCATCATATAAGCAGAGCACTTTCCTATGCTCTTGTAGATGGTGTCTTGTTGAAGGTCCACAGATTGTTATGTTGTTTAGACCAGCCCATAAGATCATGCATAGATTATGATGGAGCCAACCAATCAAGATGAAAGCCAAGATCAAGAGACTAATACTATCGATAATCAAAGATTGCAGATATGGATAGAGATACCACCAATGTCAACTACATGGTCCACACCAACCACCCAACATTCTACATCTTACATTAGCCAAGGCCATTCAAATGTGTATTGACATAGTGGGTCTGATTGATCCTCTTCTTCCAAGGGTCATCGCTCATCTTAGCTCCTCACTACTTTTCCAAATGGGTGATCAGAGAGATCACAACTAAGCATGTGCTCTAGCTTTTTAGGAACTATATCATATACAAGTATGGAGTGCCTTGATGAATTATATCTGATAATGGTACTGCATTCGAAAGCACTGAGATCAATAACTTTACCCAGAGATATAATAGATTGGAGATATTCTATCATCAACTACGTGAGGGTAAATGGCTTTCAATAAAACACTCATCCAAATATAAGAAGACACTCACAACAATAAGTTTAATGTGGCATGAGCAATTAGTTGAAGCTCAGGGCCTACCGACCACATAACTAACTCCAACTCCTTTCTCCTTAGTGTGGGTCCAAAGCTATTCTACCATTAAGTCCAACTCCCATCACTAAGAATAGCTATGGGTAGCAAGATCAATAAAGGTAACACCAAGTCATAGAAGAGCTCAAGGTTTGGGGAGAGACTATGCATGCCAAAACCTCACATTGTACAAAGTTAAAATGATTCAAGCTAAAAAAAAGTTGGTCCATCCTAGAGCTTTTTCAAGTAGAGAGCTTATTTTATTTCTAAGGAGACGATTATTGCCCATCGTAAGATGGGAGGTAAGTTTGAACCCACTTGGAAGGCCCTTTCCATAGAGCCTACCAAGGAGGATCTTATCCTTATTAATCAAAGGGAGAGTGCCCAATGCTTCCAATCAATGGGCTCTACTTAAAGAAATATTATAAATCATGTTAGAAATAATTATCATCAATGAAAATTTCATTTTGAATTCATTCTCTTCCATGTTGAAAGTATTCTTTTGTGAACCATAATGTGTTTATAGGAACCCGAGTGGTGTCCTATCCTTCATCAATATAATACAAAGATAAACTACACATAAACATATAAAACAAACACATATCTTTTGGCTTAGGCTGCTCTGAGTTGAGATAACGTGCCCAATGACACTCACTCAATAGCTGCTCTAGGTTGGGCTGACGTGCTACCCTGCTAATGTGTCACTGCTTTCAAGGATGTAAGTCTGCTATGCTTTCCTTACTTACTTAGTCATTGCACACCGATGAGTACCTTGTTAGTTTGGTAGTCCTTACTATGTGGCCAATAACCTCATGTTAGCTTTATTCAAGAGGATGTGAGTCTGCTATGCTTTCTTCCTGGATTAGTCTTCAACCACTGAGTATATTTGAGGTTTAGATAAGTACCCTAGTGGCTTCTTCCCTCTGACTACTTCAAGTCGTCTTCCTCCTGGCTCCGCTTAGTAGTCACTCTAGGTCAAATAATATGTGTCCCGATGTGACTATCTCAATGATTAGTTCTACTTGGAAAGTTGTAACTACATGATTTTTTCCATATTTATCATTGAACACCAACTTAGGTTGGTTGGTTCTCACTATAGATACACCTTAGGTGGTTGGTTTTCACACCTTAAGATACACCACTCATGGCATGTAAGTCTACTACACTTTCTCCTTGAGTTGGCCACCATACACCTATAGTTTTTTTTTGGCTCAAGATAACACCCCTAGTAGCACCTCCGAGGACACTATATTTGGATCACACTTTGTGACCCCATTTAGACACTACCTGTGTTTCTATCGATTGGACGCCTCTTTCCTAGTAATCACCCCTATGGTTAGAGAATCCATCCTGTGGATGCGATTCTCGGTCCAAGAAATCTAAGATATCAAGGTCGACATAGCCCCTTTTAGTGTGGTCCCTCACACACTAACTGGGTCCACACAAACATATAAACAAAATATATATTCACTTGTGGATTAGGGGGACATCCCTAGTGGTACCTTTTCCCAAGCAAGCATCCTATCTTTAAGATAGTGTCAGCAAAACTCTCTATAAGAATCTAGTACTTTGAGTTAATATAGTCCCTAGCAAGATTCACCACACCCCAAGTCGTTTGATTTGTTATGCTACCAATAGGTCACCCTAGTGGTTGTTCACGCTTAGATATGTAAGTCTATGCTCTCCTAGCATAATCATTGCACACCAAAAGGAAACCCTTAGTTGGCTAGCTCACCCATGCTACAGATTTCCATTTGGATTTGTAAATCTGAGATAGACAAGTCCAATATAGCCCCTTCTTAAGGTCCATCACACACCAACATGGTCCATAAATTAAATCTATCAAATTTGATCTCTCACATCCCTGGATATGCTCAATTCAAACTCAAACTAAACCAAATAAACCATATCAAATCACATGAAATTAAGAAATTAATCACTATTTTTGAGTTGATATCCCAACAAAGATTCACTCAAGAGTCTCCCCAGTCAATTTGATGTGCATGTAACAGTCACCCTGGGTTATTCCTTCAAAAGATGTATGTATACTACACCTTCCTAGCATACGTTGCACAAAAGGCAACCCTTAGGTTGGCTAGCTCTACCCCACAACCGTAGACTATCCATTTGATTTGTAAACCAGGTAGGTCAAGGTCGAGATAGCTCATTCTCGGGTCCATCACACACCAACAAGGGTCCATACACTAACTCAATTAAATTAATTTTTCCTGTGGAGTTAAATCACACCCTTCTCTTAGTGGAGCTCAAATCATGTATAAACAAGTCAAGCAAACAAATCAAAAAAACCAACCTCCTAGTGGAGCCAAATTAAACAAACTCCCAAGAGTCTAAATCAAAGAAATCCAACCAAACTCTTATTCCCCAGATACATCCCCAAACAAATCTATGAAATCAAACTCAAATCCCAATTCCTGTGGATATCAACTTGCTTCTAGTGGAAGGTTCATATACCCCATGTGCTCAGCCCATATCTAGTAGATATGCCTCCGCATCAATTAAAATAAAAATTTAAAGTCAATTAGATCTTAATCCTGGGATTATAGATTCTTATCCCCAAGTGGATCTTTTTCCACAAATCATATAATCAAATCAAATTCAAACCTTATCAATAGATTTTTTTTCTATGCCCTTGACCTCACATGTCGTCCAATGCATGTGATCCCTAGTGGATCTCCTCCATGTCCTTGACATGGAATTCTCATCAAATCTTATTTCTTCTCTTATGCACACCTTTAATACTTCAACTAAAAGCCTAACAATGTATTCATTCAAATTACATCATCTTAACATTGTAATCAACATTTTATGATTTGTGATGGTGCAAGCTCAAACTAACTATACAATATCATGCTAAACATATTAAGTGTGAATTAACACACTATATTATATTATAATATATGATTTTATAATATAATTTGCTATAATATAATATATTGTCTAACATTACACCTCATTAGAATCACTTAAAAGGAACAAATAACAAAATTTTCTCAAAATATGAATAATGTTCATTTTGGATGTAAAATGGTTATCTTTCTATTAGAAATGGTAAAATAGTAGAATTTTGGTGTTCTTTTGTGTGAATTTGGCTAAATTCTTCCATGTCAACCTTCAAATTAACATTTTTGTGAGTTTTGACCCAATGTATTATAACAAAAGTAAAACATATACAATAACATTTAGTAACACACCACCACATTCATATATAATGTGAAGTTATATTGTTATGTACATTATATTTTAATATGCTTTCATATAATATATTATCTTACATTACACCTTAAAATGAATCACTTTGAGCAAAAAATTTATAATATTTGGTTGAAAATGGAACATTTATTTTGGATGCAAAATTCCATTCTTTTGATTAAAAGACACACCATAGCACACCCCAATGATGTTCCCTAAAGCTTACCTTAAATTTGGCCAAATCCCATCATCTCCTATAAATCAATATTTTTATGAATTATACTAGTATAAACTCTACTACATCATACTATAATAAACTAAAATATGCTAAACAACAAATAGTAATACACAATCATATGCTATAATGCATGAAGCTACACTATGTTATGGCATCCTATATTATAATACACTATAACATATTATATTATATTATATTGCATATCACATCACAAGGGATTGCTTAAGATAAAAAAATCATAAAATTAGACTAAACAATAAAAAACTATATATTTTAGTCATATCACTTACATATTTTAAATTGGAACAATATATTATGATGCCATGCTCTACCTATTATGAATTTGGCCAAATTCTACCATTTTAAAGTCTAAATCAACACTTTTATAAATAATGCTAGTGTAGGCTTGATTGCATGATTGTAAAATACTAAAAGAATTTAAAATGCATAATATAATATATTATGATATATGATGGTATACTATGCTACAACATATAATATTTATTTTGAACATATAATCTTACTTTTAGACTACAAGTATAGCACAACTTTGGTACTACAACCTAATTCCCACTTCAAATTTAACAAATTTCTTCATCTAATTTATTAAATCAATATTTTATGATTTATATAATATTATATAATACCATAATATACTAAAACATTTCAAAACATCTTATAACATCCAACAACACATCACTACATGCTCAAATATATGATGCTACATTATACTATAATATATGGTATTATAATACAATTTAGGGTTAGTTTAGGGTATTCAAATCTAATTTAAGGGAATGTCTCTTGAATTTCTTTAGCCACCATAACCATGTTAGATTAGGTCATTCTAGATCAACCCTAAGAACATCTTTATTCAAGGTTTAGGAGGGTTTTAGTGTTAGTGGGCTAGTAAAGAGAGTTGTGGTTTAGTGTAGAGTTTAGTGTGGTTAGGTTTAGTTTTAGGTTTTAGGGTTGTGGTTTAGTTTAGGGAGGGTTTTAGGAGGGTTTTGGTTTAGGTTTAGTGCTAGTTTAGTTTGGTTTAGGGTAGGGTTTAGGTGGGTTTAGGGTAGGGTTTAGGTTTAGGGAGAAGGTTTAGGTTTAGGGTTTAGGGTTTAATTTTTTTAATAGAACAAATTTAGATTCAACATTTTTGATTTTATTTGTTTTAAGACAAGTTTGATGACATAGATAAAAATGAGCACCCATAGAGCAAATCAAAAATAATAGATAAGTAGAACTTTCTCTCAGATAAAGACATATGCAGATCGATCATTCTTCAATTTCTCCAGCCCCATCGTAACCACCCCTCAGATCCACCATCATATCCCCTATCTCTACCTCCACCACCACTATAACCTCCATCGCCTCCCGCCTCCATAACCACCACTACTGATCACCACCTCCATATCCACCAAGACTCAAGATACCCCACCACGATAATCCGCCTCCGCCTCTCCACCACCACCATTAGAGCCTATTTTTGAAGGTGATGTTCCTACCGGTTCTCTAATTTGGTTTAGGTTAGGTTTAGGTTAGGTTTTTGGGTTTAGGTTTTATTTTTAGGTTTAGGTTTGGTGGGTTTAGTGGAGTGTTTTAGGGTTTAGGTAGTGTTTAGGGTTTTTTAGGTAGGGTGGGGTTTAGGCCAGGTAGGTAGGGTAGGGTTTAGGGTAGCAGTAGGGTTTAGTTTAGGTTTTTTTTTAATAAACCATTTATATTTAGTTTTATTTATTTGAGTTTTTTATTTTTATTTTAATTAGTTTAGTTTATTTTATGTTTATTTATAGTTTGGTTTATTTTATTTTATTTTATGTTTAAGTTTAGGTTTTTTTATTTTAGTAGTTTAGGTTTATTTTAGGTTTATTTTAGGTTTTATTTTAGTTTAGTTTAGGTTTATTTTATTTATTTTATTTTATTTACCTTTAGGTTTAGGTTTATGTAGATTTATTATTTTAGTTTATTTAGGGTTTATATTTATTAGTTTAGTTTAGGGTTTTATTTATTTATTTTAGTTTATTTTGGGTTTTATTTTAGTTTATTTAGTTTTTTATTTTATTTTAGTTTTAATTTTATGTTATTTTATTTATTTTATTTAAGTTTTATTATTTAGTTTAGTTTTATTTATATTTTATTTTATTTAGTTTAGGTTTAGGTTTAGTTTTAGTTTATGTTTTATTTTATTATTATTTTATTTAAGTTTTAAGTTTTATTTAGTTTAAGTTTAGTTTTTAAGTTTAGAGGGTTTAGGTTTAGGTTTTAAGTTTGGTTTAGGTTTATGGTTTTGTTTTGGTTTTATTTTAGTTTAGTTTTAGTTTAGGTTTAGGGTTTAGGTTTTTTTAATAGAGAACATATTCAACATTTCTCGCTTTCATGAACTAAGTATCACCCCAAGTTTTCTAAGACATGATATAGACAAAAAAAAATGAGCACCCATAAAACCCTAGATAAGTAGAACCATCTCTACAGAAAGACATTTTAATAAGAAGATCGGATCGTCATTCTTAGTTTCTCTAGTTTCCATAACCACCTCGCCTTCAAGTGGATCTGCCATCATATCCCGATCTCTCCCTCCACCACCATAGTGTAACCTTTTCCTCCCATCTATAACCACAACTACCCCAACCACTACCCCCATATCCACAAGCACCTCCGATCCCCCCACCACCAATATGATAATACCTCGCCTCACCTGATTGACTAGATTAATTATGGTGATGTTCTCTTATGGTTCTTCCCATTCTGGGTTTAGGTTTAAGGTTTAAAGTTTTATTTTTAATAGAGGACAAATTAAAAACATTTCTTTTGATTTCAACCAAGTAGTACCCCAACTTTTCTAAGACACATGACATATGAAAAAAATGAGCACCCATAGAGCAAATCAAAACCCTAGATAAGTAGAACCATCTCTATTATAAAGAAACAATAGATCGCATAATCATTCTTTAGTTTCTCCAATTTACCACCTAGAAGATCTACCATCATATCTGATCTCACCACCACCATGGTGTAACCTCCAGCCCATAACCACCCATTCACCTCGCTAGATGGGACTGAGCCAGTTGATGGTTCAGTCAAGGTGTTTAACCTGTTTCCTTTGGGTGTTAGTTTAGGTTTAGGGTTTAAGGTTTTGGTTTGGGGTTTAGGTTTAGTGTAGGAGTTTAGGGTAGGATTTAGGGTTAGATTTAGGGTTAGGTTAGGGTTTTAGGTTAAATTAGTATAGGTTTAAGTTTATTTAGTTTATTTAATTTATTTATTTTATTTAATTTATTTATTTATTTATTTATTTAGTTTAGGTTTATTTTATGAGTTTATTTTATTATTTAGGTTTATATATTTATGATTTATTTTAGTTTAGGTTTAGGTTTTATTTTAGGATTTTTTTAGGTTTTATTTTAGGTTTAGGTTTATTTTTATAATTTATTTATCTAGTTTAGGTTTAGTTTAGGATTTATCATTTTAGTTTAGGTTTAGGTTTATTTTAGTTTTTATTTTATTTTCATTTTAGGTTTAGGTTTTTAGTATATTTTATTTTATTTTATTTTTTAGTTTAGGTTTTATTTAGTTTTATTTATTTTATTTTATTTGAGTTTTATTTATTTATTTTATTTTAGTTTAGTTTTCAATTTATTTTATTTAGTTTTATTTTATTTTTTTAGGTAGGTTTTAGGTTTATTTAAGTTTTATATGTTTTATTTTATTTTATTAGATTTTATTTATTTTAGGTTTTAGTTTAGTTTAGTTTTTTAGTTTAGGTGGTTTAGAGGTTTAGGTTTGGGGAGTTTAATTTTAGGGTTTAGGTGGTTTAGGTTTAGGGTTTAAGTTTAGGTTAAGGGTTTATGGTTTTTAATAGAGAAACTCAACATTTCTTTCGATTTCATGAACCAAGTAGAACCCAAGTTTTCTAAGACCCAAGCAATGACATAGATCAAAATGAGCACCCATAGAATTAGATAAAGAACTATTCTACCCTAAAGACACAGCTCCATAAGCAATGATTGGATCAATGGTTCTTAGTTTCTCTAGCTCATTAGAACCACCCTCTTCTCGAGTAGTAGATCCACATCATATCCATCTCTCCCTTCCACCACCACCTTCCCACCATAACCACCACTTTTACCACCACCTCCATATCCACACCCCCAAATCCCATCACCACTACCAACCAGAACCTCCTCCACCTCCAAATCTAGATGAACCTAGTTTTGGATGGTATGTATGCTCTGGTTTAAGCCATTTTTTTATTTAGTTTAGTTTAGGGTTTAGTTTTAGGTTTTATCATTTAGTCATTATTTTGTGTGGTTTAGGGTTTAGGGTGTATGGTTTAGTTTAGGTGTGGTGGAGAGGTTTAGAGGGTTTATTTTTTTATTTTTTATTTATTTAGTTTAGGGTGTGGTAGTGGTTTGTAGGGCAAGGTTTATCAGGTATTTTAGAGGGCTCAGTGGTTGTTTTAGGTTGGGTTTAGTTTAGGTTTAGTTTAGTTTAGATTGGGGCTAGTTTGGCCTGTTTAGGTGTAGTTAGGAGGCTCAGTAGGTATAGTGGAGGTCAGTTTAGGGCTCAGGTTTAGTGGCTCAGATGGTTTTAGGGTAGATTTGTTTAGAATTTTTAAAAAAAGTAAAAGGGTTTAGTTTATTTAGTTTATTTTTATTTTTATTTTATTTTATATTTTATTTATATTTTAGTTTATTTATTTATTTATTATTTTATTTAGTTTATTTTTAAGTCATTTATTTTTTTTTATTTATTTTTGAGTTTATTTTTAGTTTTAATTTTATTTTTTAGGTTTAGGTTTTATTTTTTTATTTAGTTATTTTATTTTTTGGGTTTAGGATTTATTTATTATTTTTATTTTAATTTAGGTTTAGGTTTTTTTTTATTTTAGGTTTGGTAGGTTTCATTTATTTTAGTTTAGTTTATTTTAGTTTAGGTTTAGGTTTATTTTAATATTTTATTTTATTTTATTTTATTTTATTTTTTAGTTTAGTCTTTATTTTATTTATTTTAGGTTTATTTTAGGTTTATTTTAAATTTAGTTTTATTTATTTTATTTTATTTTATTTTATTTTATTATTTTACATCCATTTTCTTATATTTAGGTTTTATCAGTTAGGTTTATTTATTTTATTTTATTTTATTTATATAGTATTTTATTATTTATTTTATTTTTTTTAGGTATTATTATTTATTTAGTTTATATTTAGTTTCAGTGTGGCTTTGGCTCTCAGTTTAGTTTTAGGGTTTGGGGTTGGGGTTGGCTCAGCCATGTGATTTATTTTGGGCTTTCAGGCCTAGTTTTGGCCTTTGTAGTGCTTTCAGGCTTCAGGCTTTTTATTAGGGCCTGTATTTTAAGGGGCCCAGTGTGGGCCCAGTGTCAGCCTAGGCCCAGGGTCTAGGCCTGTGGCCTGGATCAGTGGTCAGGCCTAGGCTAGGCTCAGTTAGGGGTTTTTTTTAAACCAAGCAAACCGAGGTTTAGTATTTAGTTTATTTTATTCATCTTAGTTTATTTTATTTTTTATTTTATTTAGTTTATTTTATTTATTTGGGTTTATTTATTTTATATTTTTTTATTTATTTTTAGCTCAGTTTGCTTTATTTTTTAGTTTAGTCTATTTTTTTATTTTTAGGTTTAGGTTTATTTTATTCTTTTAGTTTAGTGTTAGTTTTTATTTTAGGTTTATTTTTTTAGTTTTGTTCTGGTTTATTTATTTTAGTTTTATTTTATTTTTAGTTTAAGTTTAGGTTTTATTTTATCTTTAGTTCTTATTTATTTATTTAGCTAGTTTTATTTTATTTTATTTATATATTTTTATATTTTTATTTATTATTTTTATTTTATTTTAGTTTATTATTTTTTTTTATCTTATTTAGTTTTTATTTTAGGTTTATTTTTTAGATTAGTTTTATTTATTTTATTATTAGTTTTATTTTATTTTGTCTTTATTTTAGTTTTAGTTTAGTTTAGTTTATGATTTTATTTTATTTAGGCTATTTTATTTATTTATTTACTCCAGGTCTTATATTTAGTCAAGTTTGTTTTAGTTTTAGGCTCAGTGGTCAGGTTAGGGCTCAGATAGTTTAGGCCCAGGCCTGGGCCTAGCCCAAGGCCCAGGCAGTGTGGCTCAGGCTCAGGATTTATGGTGCAGTGTTTTAGGGTCTTTATTTATTTATTAGCTATAGGGTTTTTTTAAAATCAAAACCCATACCCAGGTATATTAGTTTATTTTATTTATCTTATATATCTTATCTTATAAGTTTTTATTTATTTAGATATTTATCTAGGTTTTATCTTAATTTATGTTTTATTTTAGGTTTTTAGTTATGTTATCTTTAGTTTAGTTTATTTTTTATTTTATTTAGTAGGTTTTATTTTTATTTTATGTTTAGGTTATAGTTTAGGTTTTTAGGTTTATTTTTATTTATTTTTTATTTAGTTTATTTTATTTTATTTTATTTTATTTAGTTTAGGTTTAGGTTTAGTTTATTTTAGTTTGATTATTTATTTATTTAGTTTAGTTTAGATTTATTTTATTTTGTTTATTTTAGGTTTAGGTTTATTTTTAGGTTTTATTTTTAGGTTTAAGTTTTATTTAGTTTTATTTTATTTTATCTTAGTTTATTTTATCTTACATTTAGTTTTATTTTATTTTTTTTTAATTTTAGGTTTATTTTATTTTTAGTTTAGTTTAGGTTTTATTTATTTTATTTTAGTTTAGTTTTATTTTATTTTATTTTATTTTATTTTTTTTTTAGGTTTAGGTTTAGTTTAGGTTTTAGTTTAGGTTTTATTTTATTTTATTTAGGTTTAGGTTTTTATTTATTTTATTTTTAGGTTTTATTTAGTTTAGGTTCATAAAGGGCACCAAAAAAAAAACCACAAACAGAAGCTAAACACCAAGCTAGAAGGAGGAAAATTAGCCAAGAAGCCAATTAGAAAAAACACACAACAAAAGCTCAACCAGAAAACCACCAAAAGCAAAACCTCCCAAGGATAGAGAGATTATTTCCAAGAAGCTTTGAATGAGTAACCCTCAACAGGAGGGGCATAAATGTGAACACTTTTTTTTCTTCCTAAATATTTTATAACCATGCCCTTTCTAAAAAAATCTCCATCCAAAATGAATCAGTATATAAAAGGCATGGGATCAATAAAGCTATTAATTTCAAAGAAGAGCATTCGTAATCATCCACAACAAAAAGGAAAATCAATCGAGTGAAAGAAGAAGCAAAAACAACTTTATTAAGAAGACAATTATCTATATTTCACCTTCCAACAAAATCTAAAGAGTGTCCTCCTATCTTCATTCATAAAAGAAGCAAGAGAAGTAATCAGATTTTCAAGAAATCTTCATGTAAGGATTAAAATAAGATTCAAATCCCTTAGAAACATAAAGATATTACCAAAATTAATAGACCACCATAGAAAACCAACATTTTGAACTAAAATAGAACTATTCACAATGAGAGAATTGTCACAGGTATCTAAATCTTATTTCTTAAAAGAAGGATCGCCAATATTAACAAGATTGTTAGGACTAAGTTAAAATATCAAAAAAAATAAGAAGATTCTTTTCACCACCTTTCTCAATCAAAGAAGAAAGAAATTTTCTCTTTCCCATGATCTAAAGTAGACATAAGAGAAAGAAAACAATATCCAATTGATTGGAAGAAATGGTGTTAGATCAATAATATTTGATCCATCATCATGAAAGGACTTATGCACAACATCAAACCAAAATTATTAACCACACCTCTAAAGTCTTCCCTTTAATAATCTTTGAAAGAAACACTTAGAGCATGATTATTAGTTAAAACTTTTCAAACACCAAAATTACCTTCAGATTAGACAAATCATTAAAGAAACTAAATGAATCTTTTTCAATGATGAAAAGTGATTTTACCAATTGAGAAAAATTTTCAAATAATCATGACATGAATCTTAAGTCTTTTTCTCCCTAAGTGAGGTAATCAATACAAAAAAATTTCAACATCTTGCAATGTTAAATACAAAATTATGGACTCAAAAAAGAAGTTCCATGAAATAATTATAGATCTTTAATAAATACTCTTAATAATTAATAGATACTTTCATAGAAAGATAAACATTTTATGTGTTTCAAGAAACTAAATGGGTTAGATTGAGTTTAGTTTTAAACTAGTATTCAAGAATCAACCAGAAATGGTAAAAGATTATAAAAAAAGTATGAAAGATAGTTATAAATATTAATAAATGGGAGATAAATTATAGCTTTAAAACATCAATTGATACTTAGATCAATCATTATAATTTTATTTATCCAAGAATTTTATGTAATCAAGAAAAAAATTTTAGAATGATTAGAGAGATTAATATAAAAAAGATACTTGAAGAAAAAATATTTATGAAAATTTAAATGGACATGTTATTAGAAAATTTTAAAAGTATTCATGGTGGTTATATTTGGAGTGACTAATGAAAAGGTATGACATATTGATTTTGCTTTATCTATGATTTTCTAGTTGTTGTTTAAGTAAAGAGAAGAACATATTATTACTTATAAAAAATGGATATTTAAAAGATTGATTATTTATGATTGAAAATTGATGCTTAGATTGTAAAGATTGGGTTATTCCAGAAAGTTTAAGTACCCAACAATGTTAGTTTTAGATTTTAAGATGAAAAAATTATTGTCCTATTAGATGGGACACTTAAAGAACACAAATAAAAATATTTTTAAGAGCAAGCTACAAGAGCTTAATATTTATGTTCATAAGGAAAATTTATGGGAAAAAAGTAGAAGTTTAAATTAAGCAAGTTGCTAAAAATTACTTAGAATCAAAGTTTTTTTTTAATTAGTTGGTTTAGTTAGATTAAGTAGATTAGTAAGCATTTATTTATTTAAATTTAGTTTAAAGATATAAGTTAGTAGAGATTAGGCAATATATGATGCATTATCTTTTAGTGTTTATTTTAGAGTAGATACGAAGGTGAAAGATTATTAGTTATCCAACCAAGAGATAGGAGAAGTAAGTTATAGTTATTTAATAGCTTTATTAGCTGAAAATATATGAGGTATTTATACTTTATTAGTCAGTATTATTATTAGTTTATTTTATTAGAATTTTATTTTATCATCATATTAGTAAGTCTAGAGAAGCTTTAGTTATATGGGGGTTATGATATTCAATTTTTAAAGTTTAGAGATCTAATTTAGTTTACAAATTTATTAGTTTAAAGACCAAAAAAGATTATATTAGGAGTTATTTATTTTATATTTTAGTGAGCACAAGAGTAAATTAAGAGGAATTTAGTCATACATTAAAATTATAGAGAGTTAATAGTTTATTATGTATTAAAAGTTTATTATTATAGATCACTATGGATTATACATTGTTAAGAGGTTTATTAGAACTTAGAAAGTTAGGAGTTACATATACTATTTAGAGTAGTTATGATAGTTAGATGTTCTTTAGTTTTAGAATAGAAAGGAGTTAATATTGGTTATATTCAAGTATTAGTATATTTAGTTATTTTTTAAAGGAAGTTATTTTTATTATTATTAGTTACATCAAAGATCAATTTAGTTATCTTTTTTTTTTTTAGTTATATGTTCTTATTAGGCATTTTTTAAGTTAGTTTATGCATTTTTATGACATTATTCTTGTATATAGAGTCCAAGAGCATGAATTTTAGGTCATTAGGTTAGTTTTGTTAGTATATTATTATATAGTTAATTTTAATTAGAAGCTTATTATTTTATTACATAGTTTTATTATTAAGAGAGCAATTATATTTATTTATTGTTATTATTAAATAGTTAGATGATTATTAGAATTAGTTAGAATTAGTTTATTTATAGTTTAGAAAAGTTATTATTATTAAAATTTTTTATAAGATTAAGATTAGCTTATAGTTTAGAATTAAAGATTAGTTAAAGAGTTAGGATTATATTTTATTAGCCATTATTAGTTAGAAATTATTATTACAGTTTAGATTAGATTATATAGTTTATTATTAAAGAGTTATTATTAAGAGTAGTTTATTAGATTTTTTTATTAGGTAGAGTTATAGTTTAAGATTAATTTTAGTAGTGTTTTATTATAATTCTTAGTTAATTAGTTATTATAAGGTTTAGTTATTATTATGTTTATTTATTAGTTATTTATTTGTTATTTAGGTTAGTATTTTACTATTTTGGGTTATTTATTATTATATTAATTATTTTATTAGTTTTAGTTTTATTATTTATTAGAGTTTTTAATTAGTATTTTATTAGTTTAGTTTTTTTATAATATTTATTAGTTATTTATTCATTAGTTATTTAGTTTATTATTTAGTTTATTATTATTAGTATTATTATTTAATTATATTATTAGTTTTTAGTATTAGTTTATTAGTATTAGTTATTAGTTAGTTATTAGTTTAGTTATTATAGTTTATTTTAATTAATTAGTTTTAGTTATGGTTTAGTTATTATTATTATTTATTAGTTTAGTTATTAATTATTATTTAGTTATTTGTTTTTATTTTATTATTATTAATTTAGTTTAGGTTTAGGTGATGTTTATTTAGTATTATTATTAGTTTTAGTTTATTATTATTAGTTATTTTTTAGTTTAGTTAGTTATTATTATTTTTTATTAGTTATTATTTATTATGATTAGTAGTTATTATTGTTTTTATTTATTTATTTATTTATTATTATAGTTTAGTGTTATTTATTTTATTTTATTATTTAGTTTATTATTAATTTTAGTTTAGTTAGTTTTTTAGTTTAGTTATTATTATACAGTTTATTATTATTATTTTAATTATTATTTTATTATAGTTAGTATTATTTAGTTATTTATTAGTTTTAGTTATTTATATTATTATTATTAGTTTATTTTATTAGTTTATTTATTTATTAGTTTATTTTTAGTTTTTATTATTATTTTAGTTTAATTTATTAGTTAGTTTAATTAGTTTTTAGTTAGTTATTAGTTTTAGTTATTATTATTTTAGTATTAGTTAGTTTATTAGTTATTAGTTTTTAAGTAGTTAGTTATTATTAGTTATTAATATTAGTTAGTTTAGTAATTTATTAGTTATTAGTTTAGTTAGTTCAGTATATTAATTAATTATTGGGTAGTATTAGTGTATGTAGTTATTTATTATTGTATTAGTTATTTTAGGTGGTTGTTCAGTATTGGTTAGTTAGTAGGGTTTTAGGGTTTGTTTTTAGGGTCAGCTTTAGGTCAGTTGGGGTTTTTAGGGTAGGTTTAGGGTTTAAAATAGGATTATGGTTTTAAAGAAAAATTAAGCAAACCCATAGTTTAGTTTATTTAGTTTATTTTATTATATTTTTTTTATTTTATTTATTTTTATTTGTTTTTTTTATTTTTTATTTATTTTAGTTTAGGTTTATTCTTATGAATTTTATTTTTTTTATCTTTAGGTTTAGTATTTATTTTAGTTTAGTTTAAGTTTTATTTTATTTTAGGTTTAGGTTTTATTTTAGTTTTTATTTTATTTTAGTTTAGGTTTAGTTTATTTTAGTTTATTTTAGTTTAAGTTTAGTTTAGGTTTAGGTTTAGGTTTTAATTATTTAGTTTAGGTTTAGTTTATTTTATTTATTATTTTATAGTTTAGGTTTTTTTTTAGTTTAGGTTTAGTATTTATATTTTTTGGTTTATTTTTTTTTTAAGCTTTTTTATTTATTATTATTTTAGCTTTATTTTATTTTTATTTTAATTTAGTTTTATTTTAGTTTTATATTTTATTTTATAGTTTATTTATTATTAATTATTTTATTTTTATCTTTAATTTAATATTTTTAGGTATCTCTTTACTATCTTTATCTATTTTAGCCCAGTTTTTTTATTTTATCCATTCTTAGGTCTTATCAGCTTCCATGCCTAGGCTCTTTAGGTCTTTTAGGTCTTGGCCCATGGTCGAGGGCTGCTGGCTCAGTGGCCCAGGGCCTGTGGCCACAGTGGCCCAACATCTTTGGGCCTGTGTGGCCTGTGGCCCAGTGGCCTCAGGGCCTGTAGTGGCTCAGGCCTAGGTCAGCCTCAGTGCCTTGGCTCAGGCATGGCCTAGTGTGCCTTTCTGTGCTGGTTCTGGCTTGATCTACTCAGTGGCCAGTCTGGTAGCCCAGTGGCCTGCGGCCTGGGGCTCAGTGGCCTGCAGTCAGGCTCTAGCCTGGCTGGCCCAGCTCAGGCCAGTATAAGAGATCAGGGCATTTTCAAACTACAAAACCAGAGGCCTAGCTTCCATTCTGGTTTTATCTTTCATCTTAGCCTTTCATTTTTTCTTTATATTTCAGGTCATTTCTTTCATTTTAGTTCATCATTTATCTTCTTGGCATACTTCTAGTTTTTATTTATCTTTAGCCTAATCCCTTTTATTTTGGCCCAGGGCTCATATTCTTCAGCCTAGCTCTTTCATCTTTCAGCCTCTTTATTTTAATCCTTTAGCCTGTGAGTTTATCTTATCTTTTTACCTATTCTTGTGGCCTTTATTTGTGTGGTATTTCAGTTACCTTATAGTTTATTTAGCTATTTTATTATTTAGGGTTCCTTTATTATCTTTATTTGCTTTAGGCTTCTTTTATCCATATATTTTAGGTCTACATTTTTTAGTCTGGGATTTAGGTTTTCTTTTATTTATTTTAGCTCTATTTTAGTTTATTTTTATGCCCAGATTTATATTTATTTTTATTTATTTATTTGTATATTTTATTTTATTTTATGTTTTAGTATTTATTTTATTTATAGTTTTTTATTTTAGGTTTATTATTTTATTTTTTTGTTTTATTCTTTTATTTATATTATTTTATTTTAAGTTTAATTTTTTTATTTTATTTTATTTTAGGTTTAGGTTTAAGTTTATTTAGTTTTAGTATTTCTATTTCTTTTTATTTTAGGGTTTAGGTTTTAGTATTTTTATTTTAGGTATGTTTAATTTTTTTTATTTATATTTAGTTTTATTTATTTATTTTAATTTTAGGTTTTATTTAGTTTAGGTTTAGTTTTGTGTTTAGTAAAGGTTTAGGGTTTTTTATTTTAAGATATTTATGCTAGATTTTAGTTTATGGTTCAAGTTTTAGTTTAGGGTTTAGTTTTTTTTCATAGAACAAATTCAGATTCAAGATTTCTTCTTTTCATTTCATCAACCAAGTAACACACAAAGTTTTGTAAGACACAAATGGTGACATAGGTAAAAAGTGAGGTATAGAGCAAATCAAAAACCTTAGATAACTAGAACTGCCTTTATTATAAAGACATAGTTTTATAAGTAAGATCATCGCTCAGCTTAGTTCTATCAAAACCACCCAGCCTCGAGTAGTGAGATCCACCATCATCCCTGGTTCTCTCTCGCCACTTCCACTAATTATAACCTCTATCGCTCACTCCCTCCATAACCACCACTTTCACCACTACCTCCATGTCGCTCATTCCTCTCCTCACCACCGCTCGATAACTCTCCTCCTTCGCTTCTACTGATCTAGATTGAGCCTGGTTGAAGGTGAAGTTCCTTTCGTCATGGTTTTGCCCATTCTTAGGGTTTCGGTTTAGGTTTAAGTTTATCTTTTAATTTATTTAGTTAATAGGTTTGGGTGGCCTGGGGTTTAGGGTAGGGTTTGTGTAGTGGGTTTAGGGTTTGGGTTTAGGAGTGAGGGTAGGGTTTATGCTAGGGTTTAGTTGGGTTTAGTAGGGTGGGTTGGAGTGTTTGGGTTGGTATGCTTAGGGTTTAGCCCAGTAGGGTTTAGTGGTATGATTTAAAGTTTAAGGCTCTTTTGTTTAATTAATTAAATTAGTTTTAGGTTTATGTAGTATTTAGTAATTTATTTAGTTTAGTTTATTTATTTAAGTTTATTTATTTTAGCAGTTTTTTTAGTTTATGTTTAGGTTTAGTTTAGTTTAAATTTTTTTTAAGTTTTATTTTTTATTTTCTTTATTGGTTTAGGTTTGATTTTTCTTTTAAGTTTAGTTTTATGTTTTATTTTAATTTTAGGTCATTTTAGGTTTTATTTTAAGTTTATTTTAGATTTTATTTTCATTTTAGGTTTAGGTTTATTTTAGTTTATTTTATTTTATTTAATTTAAGGTTAATTTAGATTTAGGTTTATGTTTTATTTATTTTAGATTAGTTATTTTAGTTTAGGTTTAGGTTTATTTTATTTTTATTTTAGGTTTGTGTTTTTTATTTTAGTTTAGGGTTTAGGTTTTATTTTTATTTTATTTTATGTTTATTTTGGTTTATTTTAGGTTTAGTTGTCTTTAGTTCATTTATTTTATTTTAGGTTTATTTTATTTTATTTTAGGTTTAGTTTTCTTTTATTTAGGTTTTATTTTTTTAGTTTAGTAGGTTTATTTATTTATTTTATCTTTCTTTTTATTTTTAGGTTAGGTTTGTTTAGTTTAGATTTTATTTTATTATTATTTTTATCTTGGTAGTTTTTTTATTTATTTTTTTTTTTTTATTATTTTAGGTTTTTAGGTTTTGTTTTTATTTGGGAGCCACGGTTAGTTTTGGGGTTAGGGTCAGTGGGTTAGATTCTGGGGCCTGGAGCCATGATTAGCTTAGGTTTTGAGCCCATCAGATCCTGTTTAGGGAAGGAGGAGAGCCTGGGTGACCTATCATAGGGCCCAGATTTCTACCCATTATCAGCTCAGGTTTTAGGACTCATACCTGTGGCCTTAGACCCAGGGATGCCTATTAGTGGCCAGGTCTATCAAGTTTTACTAGGTTTGGGTATAGGGCTCTCACCTTTTGGGTTACCCAGCCTACCCAGATTAAGAGCACACTCAGGGTCTCAGGTTTATCTGTGTGTGTCACCAGAGTAAGTTTAGAGGTGGTGCTTTAAGCTTTATGTTTAGGTTTAGGGTTTATTTGTTTAGAGCTTAGGGTTTGGTTTTTTGGGGTTTGGGGTTTTTTTAGTGGTTAGGGTTTATAGTTTAGGGTTTAGGATTTAGGTTTATATTTTAGAGTTTTGGGTTTAGGTTTAGGTTTTTAGGGTTTGGTTTAGGGTTTAGGTTTTGATTTAGGGTTCTAGTTTAGTTTAGTGTTTAGGGTTTTAGGTTTTTTTTAAATAGAGTCAAATTCATCATTTTTTCTTATTTATTTCATCAACCAAGTAACACACCAAGTTTTCTAAGTTATGACATAGATAAAATGATTAGAGCAAATAAAATAGATAACTTTAGAAAGACATAGTTCCATAGGATCGGTTTGTTCTTGGTGGTCCCATAGGTTTAGGTTTAGGGTTCGGTTTTAGTTTAGTTAAGGTTTTTTGGTTTTTTTAATAGAGAACAAATTTAGATTCAACATTTTTCTTTTGATTTCATCAACCAAGTAACACATCAAGTTTTCTAAGACACAAGTGATGACATAGATAAAAAAATGAGCACGATAGATCAAATCAAAACCTAGATAACTAGAACTATCTCTACTATAAGACATAGTTTATAAGCAGATCGATTCGTTCTTCTCTAGTTCCCATCAAAACCACCTGCCTCTCGAGTAGTGGGATCCACCATCATATCGATCTCCTCTCCACCACCATGGCTATAACCTCTCGCCGCCTCCTCCTCCATAACCAACTTCACCACCACCTCCATATCCACTAGCACCTTTAGATCCCCCCACCACCACTATGATAACGCGCCCACCTCCACCTCCACCTGAACTCGAAGGTTGACGGTGATGTTCCCGCCATCAAGATTCTAAGGTTTAGGTTTAGGTTTAGGTTTAGGGTTTAGGTTTAGGTTTATTTTTTAACTTATTTAGTTACTTTAAGTTTAGGTTTAGGTGGGGTTTAGGCTTCGTGGTTTATGATTTAGCTGGGTTTAAGGTTTAGTTTACATATTTGTGGGGTTTAGTTTGGTTTTTAGGTGGGGTTTAGGATTTATGGTTTATTATAGGTTTAGGGTTGTAGATTTAGGTTTAAGGTTTAGGGTTTATTTATTTAGGGTTTAGTTTAGGTTTAGGGTTTTATGGTTTAAGATTTAGGTTTAGGGTTCAAGTTTTAGATGGGTTTAGAGTTTTTTGTTTTTTTTTAACCGGAACAAAAGATTCAACATTTCTTCTTTTGATTTCATCAACCAAGTAACAAACCAAGTTTTCTAAGACACAAGAGACAACATAGATAAAAAAATGAGCATGCATAGTAAATTAAAAACACTAGATAACTAGAACCGTCTATATTGGAAAGACACAATTCCATGCAGATCGCCATTCTTTAGTTTCTCCAGCTCATCGATCCACCTTCGAAGGGGATCCACCATAGTATCCCCAATTTCTCCCTTCACCACCACATTGGCTATAACCTCATCGCAATCCACCAAATTCTCACCACCTCCATATCCAAAGCACCTCTAGATCCTACCATTACAATAAAGCCTCCCCTTCATCTCCATCGCAAGATCTAAACTGAACCTAGTTGACAGTGATGTTCTTGCCATCAAGGTTTTGCCCATTCAAAGGGTTTAGATTTTTTTTAAGGAAAATTAGGATTTTATTACCATAAAATGAAGGATACAATGTCCTGGGTAATGCTCAAATTTACGCTCATAGAGCTAACAAACCAAAAGCTAAACCCCCATCTAAGTACAAAAAAAAGAAACTAAAGACAAAAAAGAATAACATAAAGCAAATGAAAAATACAAAAAAAAGGACTAATAAACTTAATAAAATAGTAAAAGGACTAAGAATAACAAGATCCCATTGAGAAGGAAAGATAAAACATCATAGTCCAGTTGGAGTAAAGATCATTCCATCTAAGAAGTTCCAACCTTAAAAAAAAATCAGCAAAATACTACAAAGTCAATGGTCATAGCTCAATGAAAAATGATAAAGTAAAAAATTTAGAAAGATCTGAGAAAGAGAAAATTCAGACTCAATTTAGATCATCTCAAGGGGCAACAATATAAAAACAACAAGTTGCCAAACCCCAACAACAAGTCCTAAAATAGGACCAAAAAACCCACAAGAGCTCATATCCTCCACCAACAAAATAGCCAATAAAACCACCCAGGCCATCAGCCAATAGGATGAGTAGCAGGCGAAGTCAAAGCAGCAAGAAAATTGACATCCAAACTGGGAAGCAAAAATAAAGGAAAAATAGCTACACCCAGGAAATGATAACCAACCCAAGAGCAAACTAGAAACCCAACTAGTGCCTAAATCAACCATCCAACACAGCCAACACATCCACCCAGCCAACCAACCCAAATAAATAGCCAACCAGTTACCAACAAAACTAACTGATAGAGCCAATATAGAGCCAAAAAGAAAGAAAATAACAACAACAGACAAAGCCACAACCCACCTAGAGATCTCCAAAATAACCAAGAAACAAAAATGGTAGTCACCCAGCCAATTTAAAAAAGGGAAAAAGAGGACCACCCAACCACAAATAGCAAAACTGTAATGAAAGGAATAAGGCCAGAGGCAAACAAAACCCCTTCCAAATCCGAAAGAGTAGACAATCACTACAAAGGAGAAAATGGGGACGCAATAACCACATAACAGCTAACTCCAATTCACAGGGAAGATGGAACTAACTAGCAGAAACCTCCAATCCAAACAAAGAAAAGAGAACAATAACAACCAAAAACCCAAAACTAAGCCAAGCTAGAAGAGGCCAACAGCAAGCATGAAAAATAACCACCCAAAATAGCCAGGTAGATGAAAGAAATAAATAGCAGCAACCAGCGAAACCAACCATAGCATTTGCAAATCTAATTGAAGAAGGCCACAATGATCCAAAACATGAGGCAAACCCAACATTCATTGGTAATTGGGGTAGGCTCAAATCTGGCACAAGCACAACCCAACAGGAGACACAAAGCATGAGCCATAGAAAGAAAACCACCAAGCTCAATGGATAGAGAAACCAATTAAAACCAACACCACTATGACCCAAAAAAAGGTCAGGTAAGTATAGAACGGGGTTTAGGTATAGAAAGAAACTCAATAAAAACCACTTCCTACTGAGGGGAGCACAAAAAAGCAACAAAAATAGATTGAATAAAACCACCATAGCAAAAGATCAACAAAAGAGCATAAAGTTAAAATATGATTTAAGATAGTCCATGTTGATTGACCACAGATGCTTAAAAGCTATGGTTATCAAATAAAGTGAGCTCATTTAATTCCCTCCCAAATTAGCAAGGAAATCACAAGCATTACCTTCATGAGGAATGTGAAAAATTTTGTAGCAAACTTGAGAAAGAAGCTTTATAGTGTGATTAAGAAGATAAAATAAGTCAGCATTTCCCATATTATTATTATTGAGAATATCAAGTAAAAGAAGAGCATTAACTTCAATCCAAATATTTAAGAGGCCTTTGCTTAAACAAATATTAATAGCTTTGTTAACAGTAATGAGTTTAGCATAAATAATAGAATAAGCTTTGAGGGGGTAGGCAAAAACACAAATGATAGTGCCTTTAGAATCCCTAAGAATTCCACCACATCCATATTTGTTTGGGGAAACAGAACCATCAGTATTGATCATAATAGAATTTATCTTAGGCTTAATCCAATGTATAATCCTAATACTCTTGTAGGAAGGATCATCATGCAAAGTGTTAGGCAATTTTTTAGCCACAAATTTTAACCTCTAAAGTGAAAATTTCTAATTAAATTTGCATTAAACAAAGCAAAAAAATTTTCTTTAGTTCTAGCAAAGATCCTTTTATTGTTCATAGGGATGCCACAATATTTAGCATCATTTCTATCCATCCAAATGAACCAAATAAGGGTAATAATAATAAAAGCTTTGATATTACCTTTCATAGTTTTATGAAAATAAACTTCAAGAAGTTGATATAATGAAAGAGAGCTATGAAAATAGTTAGTGTTAAATAAATCATCATACCAAATCCAAAGTTTTGAAATAATAACACCATTGGCAAAATCATGATTAACATTTTCAATAGAAAGCAACAATAGCACTTAAAGTAAGTAAATCTCTTTTAAGCTAGAGCAAGAAATTAGTCCGGTGAAGTTATTCAAAATCGTCCAAGCTAAAATTGAATAAGAAATGGGAATGATATTGTTCCAAAGTTTAATGATAAAATTAGAGGTATTCTGTTTATTTCTAATAAAATTTCAAACATCTTTAAGAATTAAATTACCATTATAAGAGAGCTTGAGTTATTAGAAAAGATAGCAATGTTGCAAAACTTATCAAAAATAGAAATCAGAACATAGTTCTCAAGTTTTTTTTCATTCTAATTGTTATTAAGCCGGGTTGTAGGTTTAGTGTTGTAGGTTTAGGGTTTAGGGTTTAGGGTTAGTTTTAAGGTTTAGGATTTAGGGTTTAAGATTTTTTTTAAATTAAGTAAACTAGTAGGTTTAGTTGATTTAGTATATTTAGTTTATTAATTATTTTTTAGGGTTTAGGGTTTAGGGTTTAGGGTTTAGGGTTTAGGTTTAGGTTGGGTTTAGGGTTTAGGGTTTAGGGTTTAGGCTTTAGTTTAGGGTTTAGGTTTTAGTTTAGGGTTTAGGGTTTTTGGTTTTTTTAATAGAGAACAAATTCATATTCATCATTTCTTCTTTTCGATTTCATCAACCAAGTAACACATGAAGTTTTCTAAGACACAAGTGACAACATAGATAAAAAATGAGCATGCATAGAGCAAATCAAAAACCCTAGATAACTAGAACCATTTCTACTATAAAGATATAGTTCCATAAGCAGTAGATCAGATCAATCGTTCTTTAGTTTCTCTAGTTCCCATCAGAACCACCCTCGCCTCTCAAGTAGCGGGATCCACCATCATATCCCGCTCACCCTCCACCACCACCATGGTCAGTAACCTTCGTCACTCCTCATGCCTTCCTAACCACCATTGCTTTGACCACCACCTCCATGTCAATCAGCACATCCAGATGCCCCACCACCACTGCGATAATCGTCGCATCCGCCTTCGCCTCCACTGCTAAATTTAGACTAAGCCTATTGATGGTGATGTTTCTGCCATAAAGGTTCTACCCATTCATAGGGTTTAGATTTTTTTTTAGGGAAAGTTAGAATTTTATTACCATAAAAATAAAAGATACAATGTCCTTAAAAAAGGTAAAGCTCAAATTTCTACTACTCACAGAGCTATAAGAAACCTAAAGAGCTAAACTTTCATCTAAGTACAATGAAAAAAGAAAATAAAGGAGCAAAAGCAACAACATAGAAGCAAATGAGAAAAGACACAAAAAAGACTAATAAAACTTAAGGAAATAGTAAAATGACTAGTCAGCAGCAGCTCATGATGCCTTTGAGATGGGAAGATAAGAGAGATCCACATCAATAGTGCTTGATTGGTTGAGTAAAGATCATTCCATCTGTGAAGTTCCAACCGCAAAAGAAAAATTTGCAAACAAAAAATGGTCATAGCTCATGGTAAAATGATAAAGTAAACAATTTAGAAAGAGTCGAGAAAGAGAAGGCTTGGGCTCGCTTAAGATCATCTCAAGGGGCAAATACATATGAGTATCTAAACTTCATGAGAAGGGTTACAATCATATGCATGCTGCCAACTAGAGAGAAGATATGGGAAAACATCAAGACCATCATAGCCAGCATACTTGCTATAAGCAATCATCCAAGGAAAAATAATCCATTGTGATCCAGTTCCTGCACAAAAAAATAGAGAAAAATAGCCAGATAGAAGCCAGTCAGCAGTCAGTAGTTACCCTACCAACCAAAACTCACAATAGACCAAACACATCAAGCCAAAGATCCCGAAGTTACAAGAGGGTCGGGTCGAGAACAACCCACAACTATTTCCAGAGCACCAACAATCCAAATCCTAGGGCAAAACCACCACCCAAACAACAAAATAGTAGAAGATAAGCAGCACCAGAGAGAGGAAAGCCATAGCATAGAGAGACCAAGAGGGCATCCATAAATTACCATCAAAACCACCACCAAGGCAAGCAAAAGGAAAGCAAATCCACCATCACCAACCAAGAGGCAAATATCAAGAAACAAGGAGAGCTAACTAAACTAATGAGAGTCAATACTAACAACCAACATAAAGCCCAACACACCAATCCATGGCACAAGCATCCAAGGAAAGACAATAGACACAAAAAACCCCTCAAGCAGCCAACCCTCAATAATAAGTCCTATAATAAGACCAAAAAATGATAAGAGCTCATATCCTCCACCAACAAAATAGACACTAAAACCACCCAGGACAATAGCTAATAGGATGAGCAGCAAGAAAACCAAGAGCCAAATCAGGAAGAAAGAACAAAGGAAAAATATCTACACCTAAGAGGGGATAACAAACCCAGAAACAGACAAGAAACCCAACCAAAGGAACTTAACTAAAAGCACCTAAACCAACCATCAAACATAGCCAACACATCCACCCAACCAACCAACCCAGCCAGCCAAAATAGCCAACCAACCCAGTCAGTAAACAAAACCATCCAACAGATAGAGCCAATATATAACTCAAAATAAGGGAAAAAATAATAGTACACAAAGCCACAACCCTCATAGAAATCTCCAAAATTAACAAGAAAAAAATGGTAGTTACCCAGCCAAACTATAAAAGGCCAAGGAGGACCACCCAACCACAAGCAGCAAAACTGTAAAGAAAGGAATAAGGCTAGAGGCAAATAAAACCCCTTCCAAATCCCAAAGAGCAGACAATCACTATAAAGGAGAAAATGAGGAGACAACAACTATGGAACAGCTAACTCTAATTCACAAGGTAGATGTAACCAACCAGAAGAAACCTCTAAGCAAAACTAGGAAAGGAGATTAAGAGCCATCAAAAAAATCCAAAATTAAGCCAAGCCATAAGAGGCCAACAACAGACATAAAAAAATAACCACCCAAAATTGCCTGGCAGATGAAAGAAAAAAATAGCAACAACTAGTAGAACCAATCATAACATCTATAAATCTAATTCAAAAAAGGCCCAAGCTAGCCAAAACTAGAGGCAAACCCAACATTCATTGATAAACTAGCACAACCACAACCCAACAAGAGACACAAAGCATGAGCCAAAAAATAAAAACCACTGCTCGAGGATAGGAAACCACCAAAAATAAAGCACCACAATGACCCAAAAAAAGGTTAGGCAAGTATACAATGGGATAAACAAAAAGGGGTATAAGTATAGAAATAAACGTAGCAAAGAGCACTTTCTGGTGAGGGGAGCATAAAAATAACAACAAAAAATAAACTGAATAAAACCACCATAGCAAAAGATCAATAAAAGAGCAGAAGGTTAAAATCTGAGGTAAGGCAGTCTAGTGTTATCAAGATTGACCAGACCACACAGATGCTTAGGTAAGTTATAGTTATCAAATAAAGTGAGCTCATTTAATTCCCCTCCCAAATTATCCAAAAAATTAGCACAAGCATTACCTTCACAAAGAATGTGAGAAATTTTGTAGCAGACTTGAGAAAGAAGCTTTTTAGTGTGATTAAGAAGATAAAATAAGTCAGCATTTCCCATTTTATTATTATTGAGCATATCAAGTAAAAGAAGAGCATCAAATTCAATCCAAATATTAAAGAGGCCTTTACTTAAACAAATATCAATAGCTTTATTAACAGCCATAAGTTCAGCATAAATAATAGAATAAGTTTTGTGGGGGTAAGCAAAAGCATAAATGATAGTGCCTTTAGAATCCCTAAGAATTCCACCACAGCCATATTTATTTGGGGAAATAGAACCATCAACATTGATCTTAATAGAATTTATCTTAGGCTTAATCCAATGTATAATCCTAATACTCTTGTAGGAAGGATCATCATGCAAAGTGATACCCAATTTTTTAGCCACAAATTTATAACCTCTCAAGTAAAAATTGCTAATTAAATTTGCATTAAACATAGCATGAATTTTTTCTTT
The DNA here is from genome assembly GCA_021442155.1 of Cymbidium sinense. Lineage (NCBI taxonomy): Eukaryota > Viridiplantae > Streptophyta > Magnoliopsida > Asparagales > Orchidaceae > Cymbidium > Cymbidium sinense. Next base: position 127,966,189 of record CM038218.1, read on the forward strand.
TGTTCTAACAAGGATCCTTTTATAGTTCATAGGGATGACAAGATATTTAACATCATTTCTATCCATCCAACTAAACCAAATAAGGCTAATAGCAATTAAAACATTGATACGACCTTTCACTATTTTAAGGAAAAAAACTTCAAGAGAGAGCCATGAAAATAATTAGTGTTAAATAAATTGTCATACCATATCCAAAGTTTGGAAGTAATAGCACCATTAACAAAAAACATGATTCACATTTTCAATATCAAAGCAACAATAGTAGTTAAAAGGTAAGTAAAACCCTTTAAGCCAGAGTAAGGAATCAACTGGGATGAAGTTATTAAAAATTCTCCAAGATAAAATTGAATAAGAAATGGGAATGATATTCTTCCAAAGTTTAATGAAACATTAGAGGTGTTCTATTTATTTCTAATTAAATTTTATACCCTTTTAAGAATGAAATCACCATTATAAGAGAACTTGAAAAGGATTTGATCTAGTTTATTCAAAAAGATAATGATGTTACAAAGAGAAAAAATAGTCTCAAGTTTGTTTTCTTCCAATTATAATTAAGCCAGTTGTAGGTTTAGTAGGATTAGTTTAGATTTTTTAAGGTTTATTTTTTAAATTAAATAAATAGGTTTATGTTTATTTAGTATATTAAATTTATTTTTTGTTTATTTAAAGTTTAACGCTTTAGGGTTTAGGTTTAGGGTTTAGGGTTTTGGGGTTTTGGTTTAGGGTTTTAGGTTTAGGGTTTTTTAGTTTAGTTTAGTGGTTTAGTGGGTTTAGGGTTTGGTGGTTTAGAGGTTTAGGGTGGTCAAGTTTTAGTTTAGGGTTTAGGTTTTTTGGTTTTTTTTAATAGAGAACAAAATCAGATTGAACATTTCTTCTTTTTGATTTCATCAATCAAGTAACACACCAAGTTTTCTAAGATACAAGCGATAACATAGATCAAAAATGAGCACACATAGAGCAAATCAAAAGCCCTAGATAACTAGAACTATCTCTACTATAATGACACAATTCCATAATCCGTAGATCGGATCATCCATTCCTCAATTTGTCCAGTTCCCATCAGAACCACCCCTGCAATTTGAGTAGTAGGATCCACCATCTTATCCCCGATGTCTCCCTCTGCCACCACCACAATTGTAACCTTTGTCACTCCTCCTGCCTCCATAATCACCACTGTTCCAACCACCACCTCCATGTCCATCAGCACCTCCAGATCCCCCACCACCACTGCGATAACCATCTCCTCCACCTTTTCCTCCACCATTATATCTAGACTGAGCCTAGTTTACGATGATATTCCTACCATCAAGATTCTTCCCATTCTTAAGGTCTAGATTTCTTAAGTTTTAAGGTTTAGTCTTATTTTTTAATCTATTTAGTTACTTGAGGTTTAGGTTTAGGGTTTAAGGTTTGTGGTTTAGGGTTTGGGTTTAGGGTTTGGTTTTCGTTTATGCTTAGGGTTTAGGGTTTAAGGTTTAGTATTTAGGGTTTAAGGTTTGGTTGTAGGTTTAAAGTTTATAGTATAGAATTTAGGGTTTAAAGTTTTTTTTAATTAAGTAAATTGGTAGATTTAGGTTTATTTAGTTCATTTAGTTTATTTTTTATTTATTTCATTTTATTTTATTTAGGTTCATTTTTTATTTTTATTTAATTGAGTTTCCTTATTTTTAGTTTAGGGTTTTTATATTAGTTTATTTTTTTAGGTTTAAGTTTAGGTTTTGGTTTATTTTTTACATGTTATTATTTTTAGTTTTTATTTAATTTTATTTATTTGATTTTATTTTAGTTTAGGTTTTTTTTAGTTTATGGTTTAGGTTTTATTTATTATTTTATTTTTTAGTTTAGGTTTATTTTTTAGTTTATTTTAAGTTTATTTTTATTTTAGTTTAGTTTTATTTATTTTATAGTTTATTTATTTTATTTTATTTAGTTTATTTACTTTAGGTTTATGTTTTTGTTTATGTTTTTATTTTATTTTAATTATTTTACTTTGGTTTAGTTTTTTTAATTTATTTTATTTTTAGGTTTTATTTAGTTTAGGTTTAGGTTTTTAGAATTTAGGGTTTAGGGTTTAGGGTTTAGCATTAGTTTAAGGTTTAGGGTTTTGGGATTAAGGCTTAGGTTTTAGGTTTAGGGTTTAGGCTTTTTGGTTTTATTATTTTTAACAGAGAACAAATTTAGATTTAACATTTCTTATTTTAGATTTTGTCAACCAAGTAACACACTGAGTTTTTTAAGATGCAAGCGACAACATAGATATAAAATGAGCACGCATAGAGCACATCAAATACCTAGATAGAACGCCTCAGTTTAAAGATGCGCCCATAGCAGAGATCTGATCAATTGTTCTTCAATTTTATTATATTTTTATTTTAGGTTTATTTTATTTTAGTTTATTTTAGGTTTTATTTATTTTATTTTTATTTTTATTAGCTTTATTTTATTTATTTAGGTTTAGGTTTTAGTTTAGATTTTTATTTCATTTTATTTTTATAATTTATTTAGGTTTAGCTTTTTTTATATAATTTATTTTTAAGTTTTTAGGTTTTTAGGGTTTAGGTTTTACTATTTAGGGTTTTAGGGTTTAGGGTTTAGGGTTAATGTTTAGGGTTTAGGGTTTAGTCAGGGCTTTAGGCTTTGTGGGTTTTAGGATTGGCTTTAGGGTTTAAGGTTATTTTAGGTTCAGATTAGTTTGGGGGGTTTAAGATTTAGAGTTTAGGCTTTTGTTTAGGTTGTGGTTATTTTAGGATTTGTTTAGGGTTTTAGGGTCAGAGTTTCTCATTGTTTTAAGCTTTAGGGTTTAGTTTAGCATTTAGGATTTGGTTTAAGATTTATATTGAAATTAAGCAAAAATACTTTTAGGTTTATTTAATTTATTTTTATTTATTTATTTTATTTTATTTTTCTTTATTTAAGTTTATTTTTATTTTATTTAGTTTAGTTTATTTATTTTAGGTTTATTCAATTTAGTTTAGGTTTTTATTTTAGTTTATATTTTGTTTAGGTTTATTTTTTTTTTTTGTTCAGTTTTATTTTTATTTTATTTTTATTTTTAGGTTTAGGTTTTTATTTTATTCTTTTAGTATTACGTTTTATGTTTTCATTTTAGGTTTATTTTTATGTTTTATTTTTTAGTTTAGATATAGGTTAATTTTTAGTTTATTATTTTATATATAGTTTTAGGTTTAGTTTATTTTAGGTTTAGGTTTAGGTTTTATTTATTTTAACTTAGTTTAGTTTAGTTTAGGTTTAGGTTTATTTTATTTTGCTTATTTTAGGTTTAGGTTTTTTCTTTTAGTTTAGGGTTTAGGTTTTATTTTGTAATTTATTTTTAGGTTTATTTTATAGGTTTAGGTTTTTTATTTAGTTTTTATTTTATTTTATTTTAGGTTTATTTTATTTTTATTTCACGTTTAGTTTTTATTTTATTTAAGTTTTTATTTTTAGGTTTATTTTATTTTTTTAGTTTAGTTTAGGTTTTATTTTATTTTATTTTAGTTTAGTTTTTATTTTCTATTTTATTTTATTTTTATGTGTAAGTTTAGGTTTACGTTTTAGTTATGGTTTTTATTTTAGTTTATTTTATTATTTTATTTTTTATTTTATTTAGTTTTAGGTTTTTTTATTATTTAATTTTTAGGCTTTATTTATTTAGTAGTTTTAGGTTTTTTTTAGGTTTTAGGTTTGGGGTTTAGGGTTTTAGTTTAGGGGTTTATGGTTATAAGTTTGGGGTTTACATGTATTGGTTGGTTTTAGGGTTTGGGTTGATTGGGTTTTCTAATTTTTTTTTTTAAAATTCAAACTAGTTTAGGTTTATTTAGTTTATTTTTTTATTTTGATTTAGGTTTATTTTATTTTATTTAGTTTAGTATATTTATTTTAGGTTTAGTTATTTTAATTTTGGTTTTTATTTTAGTTTACTCTTTTAGGTTTAGTTTTAATTTTTATTTTAAATTTAGGTTTATGTTTTTTATTTTATGTTTTTAGATTAAGTTTAGCATTTATTTTAGGTTTATTTTAGGTTTTATTTATTAGTTTATGTTTAGCTTTATTTTAGTTTATTTTATTTTATTTAGTTTAGGTTTAGTTTAGTTTATTTTAGGTTTAGGTTTTATTCATTTTAGTTTATTATATTTTAGTTTAGGTTTAGGTTTATTTTAATTTTATTTTAAGATTAGTTTTTTAAGTTTAGGGTTTAGGTCTTATTTTTTATTAATTTTTAGGTTTATTATTTTGGTTTATGTTTTAGTTAGTTTTTATTTTATTTTATTTTAAGTTTATTTTATTTTATTTTATATTAGTTTTTTATTTTATTTAGGTTTTTTTATGTTTTAGTTTAGTTTTATTTATTTTATTTTAGTTTTATTTTTATTTTAATTTCTTTTAGATTTAGGTTTAGGTTTTTATAGTTTGTGTTTTTTTTTATTTTATTATGGTTTAGATTTATTTATTTATTTTTTATTTTAGGTTTTACATTTTAGGGTTTAAGTTTCAAGTTTAGTGGTTTAGGGTTTTTTTATTTTATGCTTTAGGGTTTAGTGTTTAGGGTTTAGAGTTTTTATGGTTTAGTGTTTGGGGTTTAGGGTTTAGGTTTAGGTTTTATTTATTTTAGCTTAGTTTATTTTAGTTTAGATTTTGGTTTATTTTATTATTATTTTATTATTTTTATTTTAGGTTTAGGTTTTTTTAGTTTAGGGTTTAAGTTTTATTTTTTATTTTATTTTTATTTAGGTTTTATTTAGTTTTTATTTTATTTTATTTTAGGTTTATTTTAGGTTTATTTTATTTTTATTTTATGTATAGTTTTTATTTTATTTAAGTTCTTTATTCTTAGGTTTATTTTAGTTTTTAATTAATTTTAGGTTTTTATTTATTTTTTTATAGTTTATTTTATTTTATTTAATTTTTAGGTTTATGAGTTTTAACTTATGTTATTTATTTTATTTTATTTTATTTAGGTTTAGGTTTTATTTATATTCATGTATTTAGTTTAGTCAGGTTATGTTTGGCCTGTGGTAGGGTTTATAGGGTAGGAGTCTTGGGTCAGAAGTGACTGAGTTTAGGGTAGGTTTAAGGTTAGGTGGTGGCCTGTAGGGTCAGTTTAGGGTAGAGGGTGGTTAGGGCCCAGGGCCTGGGGTAGTGGCCTGTGGGAGTTTAGGTTTAGGTTTAGGGTTTAGGTTAAGAGTAGTTTTCAGGTTTATATTTTAGGATTTAGTTTAGGACGTAGATTTAGGCTCAGAGTTTAGGGTTTAGGGTTAGTTTTAGGGTTAAAGTATTTTTATTTTTTTGATTATTTTTATTTTTTTAATTAAGTAAACTCGTAGGGTTTAGGTTTATTTAGTTAATTTTTTTTAATTTTAGTTTATTTTATTTTTTTATATTTAGGTATATTTTTATTTTTATAGTTAAGATTATTTATTTTAAGTTTATTTAGTTTAATTTAGGTTTTTTTATTTTAATTTATTTTGTAAGTTTAGGTTTTGGTTTAGGTTTTTTTTTTTAGTTTAGTTTAATTCTTTAACTTATTTTTTTTTTAGGTTTTATTTTATTTTAGGTATTGGTTTAAATTTTATTTAATTTTTATGTTTAGGTTTATTTTTATTTTAAGTTTATTTTTAGATTTTATTTTTTAAATTAGGTTTAGGTTTAGTTTTAATTTAATTTATTTTAGTTTAGGTTTGGTTGAGGTTTAGTATTTATTTTATTTATTTTAGTAGTTTATTTTAGGTTAGGGTTATTTATTTTATTTTATTTTAGGTTTAGGTTTTCATTTAAAGGTTAGGGTTTTAGGTTTTATTTTATATTTAAAAAGTTTAATTTTAGGTTTATTTTATTAGGTTTTAATTTAATCTTTATTTTATTTTATTTTAGGTTTATTTTATTTTTATTTTTGGTTTAGTTTTCATTGTATTTAGATTTTTATTTTTTAGTTTAGTTTAGGTTTTTTTATTTTAATTTAGTTTAGTTTTTATTAATTATTTTATTTTCTTTTTAGTTTTAGGTTTTAGTTTATGTTTTTATTTTATTTTATTTAATTTTTATTTAAGTTTTAAGAGTTAGGGTGGGTTTAAGTTTAGGGTTTAGGGTTTTATTTTTTTGGCATGGGTTTTGGGTGTGAGTTTTAGGGTTTAGGGTTTAGTTTAGCTTGTGTTTTGTAGGGTTTAGGGTTTTAGGTTTATGGTTTAGGGTTTAGGGTTTAGGTTTTAGGTTTAGGGTTTATATTTTAATTAATGGTTTAGGGTTTATGGTATTTTTTTAACAGAGAACAAATTTAGATTCAACATTTTTCTTTTTGATTTCGTCAACCAAGTAACAAACTACGGAAGTGAGGTAATCAAATGACCTCCTTGGGGCTAGCTAAAGCCTCGTGTTCCTAGGATTTCCAGACTATATACCCCTTACCATTCAGTCTTATATAAATCAACACATGAATAGGGGAATGAGAATTCAAACTTCATACACTTAAGCTATAAGAACATGCATTTCTTATGTATTTATAACTAGGATCATAACACATATTATTATTCATTTATAAGAAAAATATATTTGGATTTAATAGTGATAATAGCCACACATATATTAAATTAAATCAACACATGCAAGTTTACATAAAGGAAATCCATTTTATTTTACTTGATTTTGAAAAGATGGATGCATGTATTCAAATGACATACCAAATTTAACATGGAAAAGAGGACAATCAAATATAAGCATGTGATTCATTCAACCAAACTAGTTCTTAAGGACAATCAAATTAAATAAGATTATTTAAAGCAAACCAAAGCCTCTTTATTAATTAAGTTTTGGATTTGATTTGTTTTAAAGAGGAGAATAGAAATCATCACTTGTTTTTTTTAAACCCATTCCCACATTAGTGATTTGATTTAATTTAAGGAAATGTAATTAAGTTGAGTTTATGGGTTAATTAAGTTGAACCCTTAATTAGATGAATTAATTACCCTGACCTATGTCACCTTAAAGTAATTAACTAAATAATTAAGAGCCACATGATATGCATGGAAAATAAACTTGCAATGATCCTAGGAAATAAAAGGGGCCTAATGGAATTGGCTCATGACTAATAGTTAATTAGATTAAAGTACTTAATTAATTATTCTTATGGTTTTCCCACACATGTTGACTAACCATAATTTCATTAAACTCCTTTACATTATTAAACACCTAAGGATCTACCCCATGATTTAATTAATTAAGGTCTGATGTGATCATGATTTTAATTTAATTAAGTGATTTAATTAATTAGTTAAATTGTAATTAATTTCATTTTTAGAAAAGGGTGAAATGAACTTAGGGAAAGGGGTCCCAACCCTATCCCTTAGTTCACTTACTTTTGAACAAAGATTAATAAATTTAATTAACCAATTTATTACTGTTCATGGGATTAATTAATCATTAATTAACATAAAAGAGTAGTTAAGGTTTAATTAGTCAATTTTCCTAATTAAGTGAGCAATAAATCCCTAGAAAATCATGGGAGACAAAGGTCATCCTATTAAATTAACCCACAAAATTTAAGATTAATTGCTCAAGTAATTAAGAAGTAATTATGCTAATACATTTTGTAATTAAACTTTTATTACTATTCAAAATTAGTTAAGATCATTTTTAATTAATTCTCCTCTGAAATACCTTTTAAATGAGTATTTCTTTGCATTATTTTTATTTTTATATGATTATTTATGATTTTTAAAAGTTTGAGCCATTGAAAATGATTAATTAAGCCTAATTAAAGCCTAATCCTATTGGCATCACGTGGCGCGCTGATGCGGTGCACTTTCCACATGGTGCCGCCGGATTGGCTACTTAAAACTTATCTGACTCAGTGCCTATGTGGCAGTGGCAGATGCGCTTTCTTGTCCGCCATCCGATCTAAGATTGAATGGCTATGATTAATCCCATAGCTTAATATGATTAAATCAGATCTTTCTAGAGGATCTAATCATGACTATTCATTTCGATCAACACGAAACAAACGGTGAGTGATCTAACATCACGCAAGTGAGGGAGAATGGAGTCCATCCTCCATTGCTCACTTGATCCAAGCTTACTCTAGCTTGGATCAACTCCAAAAGGATCACACACCTTCACAACATCGATCGGAGGGGATCCAATGATCAAGATCACACGAGATGCAAGTTTTCATCAAAAAGCTCCAATCCATTTTTTCCTAAAGATCAGTTTTGGAAGCATACCTCACCGGACCTCAACATTAGCGACTTGAACAATTGAGGAAGCTTCATCTAGTGGAGATAAAGCTCTGTTGAGAAGTAATTGGATCAATCCCTCGATGTTCGCTCGAAAGGCCACGAACCAATGATTTGGAACTCAGCTTTGATCGAAGTCCCACCTCCAGTGCTCACGAATCTTGGGAGATGATTTATTCTTGCTCAACGAGGCCTAGGGAAGGAGTGTGCAAAGTTTATTTAAGTTTGATGGACAAATGGGTAAGTTATGTCAGAAATGGAAATGTCCTATTTCAGGATGGATGGGAATGGCATTTTTTGATCGAGGAATGAGCTTGGTAGCTTAGGAAATGGCTCTAGCAAGTTATCTTGGGTAGCTAGGGCTCTGAGAAATGAATTTTCTGTCTATTTGAGTGGAAATGAGAGGGGGTGACGTGATTTCACCTCCCATGGGTCATGGACAACCCAACCACCCCTTGGGTCAGGTTGAGCAGTGTCCTAGGTGCCTAGGTGGACCATTGGGAGAGTATCAAGTGGCTAAAGAATGGAAATGACCACTTACATGGAGGATTTGTCTCATGTGATGCCCTTGACCCAAGGGTAGAATGATCTTTAGCATTGAATTTGATTTGGGCAAATTTGAAATTAGCCAAAAGTTGGTTAGCCCAAATTTCAAGCTAATTGGAGTTGATTTGGTTAGGTTTGGCTCATTTTGAGTCATTTAGGTGAAATTGGGTTAGGTTGGGTCAAGCTGACCAATTGGTCAAATTGGGCCAAATCAAGGGTTGGGTCAAGTTCATATGTTCATTTAGGATGTTTTGGTTCAATTGGTTTGGTTTATTTTGGCTTAGATTTGATTTTTCTCATTTGAATTCATTTGTGAGAAATGGGTTAAGTTGACCAATTTGACCAAATTGGCCAAATTGGCTTGGGTTGGGTGTTGGTTTGGTATGAATCATTAGTTTTAACAGATTTGGCTTAGGTTGTAATTTTGCTAGCTTGGGTTCATATAGGTAATGGGGTTGACTTGGTCAAATGACCAAGTTGACTTGGTTTGATTCAATTTGTGACAATTGATCAACCTAGGGTGATCAACAATCATGATGGGAGGTTTTGATGGGCTTAGTTCAATACAATTTTTATAGAATTAAAACTTGGCTCAAATAGGTCAAATTGGACACTTTGGGTCAAGTAGACCAATTGGGTTTAATTGGCTTTATTTTGGGTTGAGTTTGATTTAGTTGACTTTATATATGGATTTGGGATTGATATATAAATTCAATTGCAATTATCTTGGGTCAAATGGGTTTCTGTTCATTTGAACATTTGAAGTAAAAAGAGTTAAGTTAGATTTTACTTGGGTTGATTTTTCTTTGGCTTGATGATTCCAAATTTCATTTGTATATGTGAATATGATTAAAGGTATGATTGATTCATGAGAAAATCAATTGAATCTAGATTTTGAAATAAAGGAATTTGGCTTAGTCCATAGAGTTGGGTCATGTGGCTTATGTTTGGAATTTTATTTGGTTTGATTTAGTTTTGATGATTTAAATGTATATTTCATTTAAATATGTGAAGATGATTGAAAATATGATTGATTTGTGAGAAAATCAATTGAGTTTGACTTGAATTGGATTAAGATGTGGCTAAGTCCATGGGATAGGTAATATGGCTTAGGAAGGGTTTTATTTTAATTTGATTTAGTTTTGATCATTTGAATGCAGATTTGATTTATATTTAGGAAAATGATTGAAGATATAAATTTATTATCAAAAAATCAATTGATTTTGGATTTATTTGGATTAAGATTTGGCTAAGTCCATGGGATAGGTCATATGGCTTAGGAAGGGTTTCAAGTTTGGATTTGATCATGGGCTTCAATCATTTGGTTTTGGAATTTGGGTTTGGATTTGGATTTGGATTTGAATTTGATTTTGAATTGAACTTGAGGTTTGCTTTGAGAAGGTGAACATGGATTGGATTTGGGTTCTAGGGTAGGTGGATTATCCTATTCTCTAAGGCATAACCTAATCCTATGGTTAACCCTTCTATGTTTTCAGGCTTAGGTTAAGTGTTTACCTAATTATTAGAAGAGTCTTATGACTAGGAAAGTCTAAGTGTCTAGAAGACTCCTAAGTCTAAGATGGGAAGATTGAATCCGCACTCTAAAAGTGAGGTCAATGGGACTTAGGCTTCATAGTGTTGCCCTTGGAGATAAATGATTAGCAGATTGAAGCCAAGTTTCACATTATAGACTTGGATACATCTTTCAATGCTTTTCTTCAAAGATAATGGATGCATGTGAACAACATAGTTCCATCTTCTCTACATCAGTGTATGAAGTTTGTGAGAGGTGGGATTGTCTACTGTGTCAAAGGAGATCTCAAGCCATTTACAGTTCACAGGATCAGCATATTTGATAATGTGGCTTACTACCTCCCTCAAAATTAACAAGTCTATTCTCAAGAACTTGGTCAAAGTTAAAAAATAGAAAAATAATAAAAAAATAGAAAGAGAAAATAAAAAAAGAAAAGAAAAGGAAAGATAAAATGTAAAAGAAAATAAAAGTGAGTGAAAATAAACTTGGAGGAGGAAGTGGAGCCTGACATTAGAATCCACCACAGCCATTACTCCATTTGAACATATGGGTAGATGACGACCTCCACCGGCAGGAAGAGGCCTTAGAGGCAAGACTGTGGGTGGACAACATCATTATTGGCCACCCAATAGAAGATATGTCTCAACAATAAAGGAGTATACATGCTATCCATATAGACTTAAAATCTAGTTTATAAGATGAGTCTTATATGGTTAGCACACCAACCAGCTCTTCTCAATAGTAGATTCCCTTAGAGGTGACACTTGAGCTAGATAGAGATGAAGATCAAGCTCCAAAGCAAAATTATAAGTGTATCCAAGTCTATATGTGAAATAGTTAGGCATCAGTTGGGAACTTTAGCTCTAACCCCACTTTCCTCTGAAAAATTGAGGGTTTGGCAGTTAAGAAAGCCCCTAAGTTATCCACATGTGTGAAGACTCAGAGGTTCTTTATGGGAGCATCATCCTCGAGTCAAGAAGTTGATAATTTTTTTTAAAATCAAATTAACTCATATAAGGAGCTGTGCTTAGAAACTTTAGATGATCTCGATGATTTTAAAGTCAAAGATGCACTGCCAGAATTTGAAGAAGTGATCAAGTTAACCATCAACGAGCTTAAGGGAATCAACTTAGAAACTGAAGAAGATCCACGATCGATATGCATCAGTTCTTTATTGAATGAAATCGAATCCAATGACTTAGTAAGGTTATTGACTGAGTTTAAGAGTTGCTTGCATGGAGTT